>VZTE01000644.1:210194-352428 GCA_013397775.1 Eulacestoma nigropectus | reverse complement strand
AATTTCATATATGACAGGTGGACTCTTTGGTGAATGAAGAAGTGCTTGGACAGTCAAAGGGTAGGGGTCTACAGCTCAAATTCCAGTGGATATCAGTGACAAGTGGTGACCCTCAGGAGACCATATTAGGAAATGTGTTATTTAATATAATTATTAATGGTGTAGATAAAGAGGTCAAGTGCAGCCTCAGCGAATTTGCAGATGTCACCAAGCTGAGTGGTGTGGTTGACACACCTGAAGGAGGGGATGCCATCCAGAGGGATGTGGACAAGCTCTAGAAGTGGGCCTAAGGGAACCTCATGAGGTGAGAAGAGCAAGGTGCTGGGGATGAACATATGGAGAGCAGCCCTGCTGAGAAGGACTTGGGAGTGCTGGTGGGTGAGAGGCTGGACATGACTCAGCGAAGTGCACTTGCAGCCCACAAAGGCAAACGTGTCCTGGGCTGCATCCAAAGCAGTGTGGGCAGCAGGGCCAGGGAGGGGATTCTGCCCCTCTGCTCTGCTCTGGTGACACCCCACCTGCAGTGCTGCATCCAGCTCTGGGGTCCCCAGCACAGGAAAGACATTGACCTGTTAGCGCAGGTCCGGATGAGGCCACCAAGATGATCAGGGATGGATCACTACTCCTATGAGGAAAGGCTAACAGAATTGGGATAGTTCAGCCTGGAGAAGTCTTTGAGGTGACCTAATTGTGGTCTTCTAGTACTTGAAGAGAGCCTACAAGAAAGATGGAGAGAAACTTTTTACAAGAGCATGTAGTGACAGGGTGATGAGGAATGGTTTCAAACTGAAAGAGAGTAGGCTTAGATGACATGTTTTGTCAACTCCTAATTGTTGGGGAGAAGTTGGTGAGGCACTGGTAGAGGCTGTCCAGAGAAATTGTGGATGCCTCATCCCTGTAAGTGTTCAAGGCCAGGTTGGATGAGGCTCTGAGCCACCTGACGTAGTGGAAGGTGTCCCTGTCCCTCACAGGTGGATTGGAACTAAATGATCTTTAAGGTCCCTTCCAACCCAAGACACAAATGTTTCTATGATTCTCCCTCCCTTCCTTTAAACACTGCAGCAAATGTTCTCAATCACTTGCAGGGCTGGACGTGAAGATTCTGCAGGAAGCGGTCCTCAGAAGTATGTCCAACTTTCCCTGCACTCGTCCTCGATGGAGGAAAGCCAGTTTCAGACGAGGGCCCATGTAGGTGATTCACTAAATTTTATTTCATGGTAATGTAGTGCAGGATCTTCAGGGATGGGGTTCATTATAACCAGCTCTGGTTGCTATCATGATTATGGGGACATAGAGTCAAGACCATGGACACTGCACAGTTCCTCTTCCCTTTTCAGTGCTCAGAAACTTTACATGCTGTCTCATAGAATCCACAAAACATTCAAGAAATAGACAGATGGCTTCACTGCAAGAGCAGCCAAGTTATAGGAAGCTTCTACAGAGTTAACCCCAAATGCCTGGCAACGTCCATATTAATGACCAATCACACCATAAAGGCAGCTCTCTCAAATATCTTTCGTATAGTACTTCATACATTCCTATATTTTTCTTTCTTTTGCCTTCAGTGACAAAGGTGGGGAGGGCGAATCAGGCCCTCAAAATGTAAGAACAAAAGAGCTGGCAAACAAATCGCATGTGCTCTAAGCCTACATACCAACCCATAAGCAACAGGTCACAGCTTTATTAAACTACTTAATATGCAATAACAGAAATATAGGATAGATACCAGAAGTATAAGGTACATATTTCATGTTTTGGCCCATAGTGCTATCCTATTATCAATGTATCTTCTCAGACTAGTACTTTAAAATAATTCAACATGTTAAACCAGTTGTCAATGACAGCAGCAGAAGCTTGTCACAACCAGGTGTCTTAGAGTCAATGAGAAACTAAGGAGCTGTGCTTGTTAACTTTTGTACTTACTTTTTTTACTGTTCTCTAAGTTGCTGCTATATTTAGAAAAAGTCCATGTCTATCTCCATTAGGTTTTTATGCAGGTTTTTTGTGAAATCACATTATAAACTCAAGGTCAGCAACCATTGAGTCAAATAATTTATCAAGTCATTACCCAGATGCAGTGCCTAACATTAGCTGCCTCATGATGCAATTTGGACTAGAAAAAAAAAAAAAAGAGAGTAACTGTCTCTATGAGGAACAAGGTGTATTTAACAACCACGCAGTATTAATTTATACAAAAATAGCTTTTCAATCATGATCATGTTAGATAGATGAGAACAGCTTCAATTTGTAAAAGTTTTTTTTTTTTTTTGAGAGGAGAAACAAATATTTTGACTGTTTTTCTGTTCTGCTTTAACTGCTTCAGGGGCTTTTCCTATGCATTTTTTTGCAACGCTCTGTTATGGTTCCTGGCAACCATTGATTTTTTTTCTGTGTGTTTTCTTCAAAGGTAAAATTAACATGGCTGTTTTCATATAAAAACTTCAGTTTACCCTGCACCTTTTCTGAGTAAAATTATTTTTTCTCTTCAGTGCTGTGGAGCCATAGGACCAATGGAACTCCCGAGAACAGGATCACTGCATATACAGTAAAAATACACATGGCCTTTTTATTGCAGCTTATTACAGAAGAATTTTTCATCAGGCACACAAGTGATTGATTGGAAAAATTGAGGACTGATCTGCAGTGTAAAACTTAACTTCCCTGTTGGCCTTAACAGGAAAGCAGAATTTCAGAATCTCCTAGGCTTGGTGCTAATGGTCCATACCTCACCTCAAAATAAAATCTATAGTTTCATTCACAAGGTTTCTTTAATAAGATGCAGCATAGTTCTCTGCAGGCAGTGGTTGAAACTGCTTGGTAACTGGATTCAGGAGACCAGTGTCCACCCCATTTCTCAGGGGTGCTGCTCAGGAGAGATCAGGTTCTGAATAAAAAGTGCCATCACTACTTACATGTGTCTCAAAGGCTTTTGGAAATCAGACAAGCCCATCAGCACAGACCCTGTTCTATTAAAAAAAACCTCAGTGGAAATAGAGTGTAAGGAAGGAAAAAGATCCCAAGCCTTATCCCAGAGATGATGTGACTCAAAAACAGGACGCATGGATTTACAAGGCAGTATGTCATCTGTAAGGCATCCTCAGAATCTTCAGGGTGAAAATCTCTTTGGATACTGTTACTGAACACCATATAAATAAGCATCTTAGAAATTACTTTCCCTCAACCACTTTTACCACATCTGTCCAGATTTGCTATTTCTAGATCACCTAATATAATACCCAGGTGGTTCCCTGTGTCAGTATGGTAGCTGGAATATGCTGAGATGTTTCTATTACTGACTCACAGGCATTAATTCATGGGATATGAAATCAGGGCAGTGGTATATAATGGCCTTATCTTTAGAACAGGTTTCAGCTGAGACCTCACAAAGTCTGTATCTGCTCAGCTTTGGGCTGCAGAGTGGGATCCCTTAAATATGACTTTCCCAGCTGTACATTTCTTACTGCTAGGATCCTATTTGTTGACAGGTGAAAAAGAAAAGAATCAGGCTGCCTGGTATGTTTTTGGCCTCGTATTAAATTTCAGTATACAAATAATACTCAGATACCATGATGGATAGGAAACTGCTGTAATAAACACAGCATGGAAACTGGAAAAGGAAGCAATGTAGCCATCTAGAATGTTGTCACATACCTGATTCCATCTAAAATGGGAATAATGCTAGTAAAAAAACATCTAGCATGTCTTCATTAAATATGTGAAGAAAATTATAAGTGGTGAGCCATGAATTCTCTCAGATAAAGTCCAAACTTAAAAAAACCCAAGATGTGTACAAAAAATCCACAGACTGCTACAGAATTCACAGGCAGATGAGGAACTAGTGGGGAGCTCCCCCTCCAGACCCTTCACCATCCTCATGGCCCTCCTTTGGACACTCTCTAATAGCTTAATGTCTTTTTTACACTGTTGTGCCCAAAACTGCCCACAACACTCAAGGTGAGACCGCCCCAGTGCAGAGCAGAGCGGGACAATCCCCTCCCTTGCCCAGCTGGCGATGCTGTGCCTGATGCCCCCCAGGACACGGTTGGCCCTCCTGGCTGCCAGGGCACTGCTGACTCATGTTCAACTCGCCATCAACCAGGACCCCCAGGTCCCTCTCTGTGGCGCTGCTCTCCAGCCTCTCATTCCCCAGTCTGTCTATACATCCAGAGTTGCTCCATCCCAGGTGCAGAATCTGGCACTTGCCTTTGTTAAACTTCATACAGTTGGTGATTGCCCAGCCCTCTAACTTGCCTAGGTCTTTCTCCAGGGCCTCTCTGCTCTTAAGGGAGTCAACAGCCCCTCCCAATTTAGTATCAGTGGCAAACCTACTTAGTATTTCTTCAAGTCCTGCATCCAAGTCACTTATGAAGATGTTGAGGTGAACTGGCCCTGTGAAACCCCACTAGCGACCAGTCACCAACCTGATATCACCCCATTTACTACAATCCTTTGTGCCCAACACAGGAGCCAGTTACAGGGTCATTTTTCTTGCTCTTCCTGAAAACTGGGACAACATTAGGCAGCATCCAGTCAGCTGAGACCTCTCCAGATTGACAAGACCATTCAAAAATCACTGAGAGAGGCCTCATGATGATGTCTGTCAGCTCTTTGAGTATTCTTGGATTAATCCTACTAGGACCCATAGACTTACAGGGATCCAGCTGTAGCAGCAAATCCCACACAAGTTCAGGGTCAACTGAGAGTTTACTATTCTCACAGTCATGGTCCTCCAGCTCAGGATACCGGGACCTTCTTAGTCCATCATTTATGTTGAAGACAGAGGCAAAGAATTTGTTAAACACCTCTGCCTTGTCCAGGTACCTGTTTGTGAAGTGCCCATCCTCACCCTGTAACAGGCTGTTATTTCTACACTGCCTTTTGCCATTAATATATTTTAAATAACTTATTATTGTCCTCCACATTTCTGGCCAGCTTCAACTCCAATTGATCTTTGGCTGCATGAATTTTCTCCCTACAATGATAAGCTGCATCTCTGTATTCTTCCCAGGTCACCTGATCTTGCTTCCACTGGGCACACACCTTCCTTTTTTGCCTTAGGCCCAAAAAAGATTCCTGTTCAGCCAAGCCAGCCTTCTGCCTTATTTGCTTGACTTCTAACATTTTGGAATTGCCCATTTTTGTGCCATTAGGAGGTGGTGCTTAAAAAGAGACCAGCACAATGGGCCCCAGCACATTCAAAAGCATTTTCCCAGAGGACTTTTCTCACTAGTTCCCTGAACAGCTTGACATCTGCTCTCCTCATGTCCAGAGTTGAGGTTTTGCTGCACTTTTCCTCCTGCCAACAAAGATTTTAAACTCGATCACTTTGTGGTTGTTCTGGCCAAGACGGCGCCAGTCACCACATCGCTCACAAGATCCACTCTGTTGACAAGCAGCAGATCAAGGAGGGCATCTTTCTGAGTCAGCTCCCTTAGGACCTGTACCATGAAGTTATCATCCAGATGTTTTAGGAATCTCTTGGACCTGTTTCTTCCAGCTGTGTGATGCTCCCAGTTAATTTCCAGCCAGCTGAAGTCCCCTATAAAGAACAAGGGCAGTTGACTTGGAAGTGTCCCTTAGTTCCTTGAAGAATAATTCATCAGCATCATCATCCTGCCTGGGAGGTCTATAGCAGACTCCAGTGATGAGGTCTGCATTATTTATTTGTCCCTTAACCCTTAGCCAGAGGCTCTCAAGTGCTCCATTGCCAATTGTGAGTTCCATACACTCCAGCCCCTCCATTATATAAAATGCCACCCTCTTGCCTTGTCTGCTCCACCTATTCAAGCAAGTTGACTTTGCATAATTTTGTTAATTTAAAGCTTCAGCTAAATGAAATAGACTTATATTTTACTATACCACATCAGAGATTTAGGACTAATTCCACCCAATATTTGTCTAATACTGATTTTAAGAATATTTGCATTTGTATTTAAATATGCACATTAAAACATTATTGCAATAATAATATATTGGTAACTTATGAATTGCAAAGACTACTGACTTTTTTTAAATTCTCCAACAAAATATTTAGATGCATTGAACAAACATCAAAATCCTAGAAACTGTTTCCTGTAACTTACTGTAGTAGAAGCTGCTTAGATACAGACTTGCAGACTTACAAACACTTTTAGTGTAGATCATCTTAAAGGATCTCACTGGTTTAGAGCCTAATTTAAACCTTTAAAAAAGACACCTGATTCTGGCATTGTATAAACCTTGTGGAATCCCTGGAGAATGAAGCTATGCATTGAGTAACACATGGACTTCCAGAGTTCATAAAGAAGTCATAATTTTTCTACCAAATCATGCCCTAGTAGATTTCAAGATGCTATAGTCAAAATTATAGCATGAACATGGTGCTTGAGTAATGTGTATCTGCATTTAATAAACGTCTCCTTCAGACAAATGCAGTTGTGCAACACTAAAAGCAGCACAATCAACAGAGAGACAATGTGTGCAATCTTGTTAAAGATTTCCTGAGAGGAGAAAGCTTTCGATGGAATGACAGTTAGCCTTAAGAAACAAAAAAAAAAAAAAAAGGAGGAGGAAAAAGAGATCCTTCTATGAGTTGAAAAGGACAAGTGACTATAAAAATGCAATCAGCAATCCCCAGTTGAGAAATATGAATAGAAGAAGGGCCATCAGTCCCAGAGGTGTCACCTGTGTCCCTCCCTCCATGTCTGTGAAGGAGATGTGAGGGAGAGACACAGGATGCGAGGCAAGGGAGAGATGCATTGAACTGGCTCACCTCCCTGTGCGAAAGTATATTATGATATCATAACATCTGTTTTTCAGTCAATACTAAGACTTCTTGCTCCTCAGTGCCTTGTGACACTGACTTGTAAAATGGACACTTAGTTCCACTTTCATGACTAAAGGAGCAGAAAATAGAAGAGTACTCAGCTATTAAAGGAACAATAAGAATTGAGGTAATTGATGAATTTGGTTGTTGAACTTCAGATCTTATCATAACCCTTTTCTTGAAGTTTCTACCAACCAACCTAGGTCCCAGTGCTCCAAACAGGAGCCCATCAGGCTCTAAGCACACCGCTAGGGAAAAAGGGAGGTGAGTTTGTGTACATGCAACAGAGGTCTTGGGCTTCTTTTTTACCGTTGCTGACCAGGACAGCCGTGTCATATAGGCAGTGCTCTGGCTGGCTGAGATAAAGAGGAGGAGGTCATCATGGAGAGAGACAGAAGACCCTGGATGGGGTTGTCTCCAAGCCAGACAAGCTGCTCCCTTGCTCTCCAGCAGCAGCTTTTCAGGGTGTTCCTCTGCAAAAACATGTTCATTTATTTCTGTCTGCTGAGTCTAACCACATTCCCTTCACTGTTTGTAACAGTTTTGCTCCCTTTCTAAATCTCTTCAGGATGTGTAAATGTAATATTTAATATCATGCCTTGTAAAAGCTATGCTCTGAAAATGGACAGATGTTTCCAAGTAGGTAATGAGTAACATCTTTCTCCCACTTTCCTGGCAGATGCAGCAGGAAACAAATACATATGCACACATAGGTTACATTCCTCTTAGATAAATAATGTTACTGGCAGTTTCCTTTCAGTGGCCAAGCTGGTCAAAGAAAATTATTTTTTCACGGCATTTCATACAGTGTAACAGTTGGACTCCATGGTCTTAATGGTCTTTTCCAACATAACTGATCCAATGATTCTATGATTCAATATCTAATTTTCTCTTTTAATTGGCTAAAACACAATAACAATCCCCCAAAAAGAAGCTCAAGCCACCACCAGCTTAATCCAATAGCCACACTTCAGTCTGAAGAACAGGAAAAATAGATACTGGTTTTCATGCTGTATGTTCTGTAATACAAATTACATCACTCATAGGAAGTCATTCCAGTCATACAAATAAACTAACAAATATCTATATAAAAAGGGGGAAAGAAACCTAAAGGATGTTTATTTTTAAGTGCAGAAAAAACCCATCAATAATCAATAACAAAAATCCAACTGGTATGACCTTTGCTGGGGAAAGTGAGCAGGTGCTCTGTGCACTTCATGAGAATAGGCAGCTTTTAAGGCGGATAAAACTTTAAATATCTCAAACCTGGCACATCCAAAATCACTTTGAAGATCTTGTTGTACGTAGTGCTGGCTAAAATCCCCAAATTCCGAATATTAATTTCCCTGATTCTTGTCTAGAATTAAGAGGTACACATAGAGATCAAGGATGATAAATTATGTCCACCAGTTTCAGGACCCAAGACTTCCTCACTACACATTTTTTTAATGTGCATTTTTCCTGTTTTCCCAACATATTGATATATTCAGTTCATCCAATTCCTCAGTCATTTCTTCTGAATGAAAACTTAGAACTATGGACCAAATAACTTCTCCAATGTCTGTCTTCTGCTCAGGAAATTTTAGGACAGGTCTGATATTCACAGGATTATCATTCAGAATTGTCCATCGAGCTCAGCACAGTATGCAGAGTTCAGCCCCTGGGTTATTCCCTTTGGCTACCTGGCTGCTCGTGGTTAGGGGCAGCACAGGATTGCTTGTGTCAGATCATAAGTTATCATTTCCAGATGTCTGACAAGACTTTACAAATTGAAACCTGAGTGATAGCCACAAAGGCATGCCCAGCACAAGCCTTCACACAAACAAATAGCAAGATCAGTGTATCTGGGTCTGACACACTGAAAGTTAAAAGCAAAAAAAATCACCAATATGAGCCTACCTAGAAAACCATCAATACAAGTTGTAATTGTTTCAGCAGAATAACAATTTATAAATATATCTTGAAGAATTCATGCATGCCAACAGACAGCATTACTGTGTTTTAGAATATAAACTATGGTTTAATAGGAATAAACTTCCGCAGATCTTTTCCCTCCTCCTATAGCATTTAGCAAAGAACTGTTGTTCTCTAATGGATGGCTTTAAAAGCTCTATATAATTGATTCATTCCTTCTATTTTTCAATGACATTTTGGAGTTATTTCTACAGACTATTCTTGGTTTCCCTCCTACCAGCTTCGCCTGACACTTGCCTAAGGGGCTTCTGCATTTGAAATCGACTATTGCAGAAACCTCTTTAAACTTTAGTTCTCTGTCTTTATTTTTGCTCTTCTTTTACATTGCTATAACAGCAGCCTGCATTTTGCTGTAAGAAACCCACTGGGCACGATTTATTTTGCTTCCTAAAGGAGGAAAAAGTTTGAACTTTCAGGAAACTATGTTGAATTTTTGAACAATGCCCAAGTAACACATAACCTTACTCATCTGCTATGTCCTTTAAAAGCCCAGCAGAACACACATTGCTTAGCAAGACCTGGGGAAGATTTATTAAATACATAGAAGATGCAGCTGGTCTGTGCCCACATGCCAGAGGGGATAGGGTCTTACATCTCCAGTTGACAGGGCAGGAGGTACCTCTCCATTTCTTGCTCCAGGTCCCACAACAGACACTCTGCAAAAAAAACTTAAAAAAAAAAAAAAAACACAAAAAACCCCACTTTACAAATAAATAAAAAATAAAACCACTCTGATACATGTGCTGGTCTAATCATGATTCATTGGATCCCATTTCATCACAGAAACAGAAACAGGGAAATAATTTTGTTTATAAACAGTCTTTTGAAGAAAGGAAATAATCAAGAACATATAAGGAATATATTCCAAAGGAAGCCTTAAGACATGGGCAGACTTGACTCCTCAGAAGGGAAGAGAGATTTGCTGTGTAGCTAAGGTGCAGTCCAAGACATCTGACTACATCCCCAGCTGGATCACTAAGACTCTGTGTGACTTTGGGAAGTTAAACATCTCCAGTACAACCTTGGCCCTGTTAAAATCAACAAACAGAATTCCCATCAGCTTCAACATTGCAGAGACCTCACCGTTTGTGCTTCAGCCTTCCTGCAGTTTACTGACATCTGTACCCAGGTGTCACAGCCCCTCCTGAGCACACACGAACAACATACCAATAAATTTAGCAAGTGACATGATACCAAATACCATGAACCACGTGGCTGACATGCTCATCTCAATGGAAATCACAGGTGCCTCTGAAGCAACCTAGAGCATTAATTACTATAGCCCTGTTAAAGTGCCCAGCCTCTATTTCTACGGATAATGACCAAGATGAGCTTGTCATGGTGCAACTGGAGACCTTGCACTCCAGATGTAAGGTAGAGTAAAATTACTGACTGCAGAGGGAAGCAAAGATAAAGAGATGAGCCTAGGTAATGCACTAAGCAGTCTTTTAGGCTAGCTGCTGTGAATTTTGGGGGTCATCATGGCATATGCTAATATTAGGGATGGCTTTGAAGCTGCTTCACCAAGAGTGATGGAGAGGGCTTTGTGAGAAGAGGAAACAGGAAGAGAAGGATGCACACACCCCATTTGCTTGTAAGGACATAGATCAGAGCTAGTGATAACCTGCCAAAGCCCAAAACTCGCACAGAAATAATGACATGGCAATGAATACCAGCAAATAAACCTCTCTGCAACATTTATTTAGCTCTGACACAGAGATATCTACAGATATAGATAGAACATGGTAAAGCAATCCATGTATTTGAACATCTGATGTGTTGTTAGCTGTATTCTATTTACATGGAGTCTCTAAGAGAAACACATGAACTTCCAGAAAAGGTTTGAGTGCTTTGGAGGTGACAGTGATTTAAAAGAGACACTAGAAGAATAAAAGAAGACCAGGAAGATAGTGGTTAATTGACCTTTATTGTGCCTTCTGGTTCATTTAGAAATGGAAATTAAATTAACATGATAATTCAGTCCTACTGTGTTAAGACTGCTATAACTCCATTAAATTTTATGGCCACTGATCTAACATTTTTTTCTATTAACTGGCTTTAATTTTCAGTATTGTTTTGCAGGTTCTGAAAAGTGGTAGCTTGAAAGAACCTGGGTGGATGAACAACTGTGTAGCTGCTTGATGCCAGTGGCTCAATTATTGAAAACATGAGCCCAGTCTCTCACATGCATGCACTGATTCTGGCACCCACCTTATGCAAAGCACAGGGAAATACCCAGTAAAATATGGGCTTCCATCATTTCCAGAGTAAAATTAAGCCTGCCTGCCAACCAACACCCTAAATTTAGGAAAGAAGGTAATTCTTTTGAGCTGTGCTCTGTCCTGATTCAATATGCTTGTTTCAAGAAATTTTAAAATAGGACTCACATTTGCTGTGTCACCTTGCTCTTTCCTTCTGTCTTGTGGGCTACTTCTTCAGAAAGAAAAAGTGATGTACATTTCACAAGCCCTAAACTTGCAGCTAACTCTGTGTAGATAAATGCTGGTGGCTGCACAAAGCCTGAACTTGTTATTCCTTTCTATTTGATTATTGTATTTAAATAATTCTTATGTATTTTCAAAAATTAAGTAATCAAGTATAGAGTAGAGCTGGTTGGAAATCTTTCAGGAAATTTCATCCTACAAACTCAGAAGGGATGACTGAAAAAACACACAAATAGCAAATTTAGGGAAAGGTTTCTCAGGTCCACTAAATATCAGTGACAAACCTGGAAATGTAAGGGTAGTCGTCCAAAAGTGTAATTCAGAAAAAGATGGTAAATGTTATTCTATGCGGATTTATATGGGTATTTTTTCACACCTTAAAGACACTGTGCAATGTTGCCATGTTTTTTGCATAACAGTCTTTTTTGGAGGCTGATAGTACTCTAAAAATAATACTTTTCTTCCTGTGAAGTAAGAGTTAAGTGGAAGGAGATTGTCATTTCTATACTTTTCTTTCTGAGTACTATTTATTTCTATATGCATATTCCTCCTTAAACAAATGATACCAAATTCATAATATGAGCTTTCCGTTTACTGTACATTTTCCCATGGTGTGATGGTTACTTTTCATTAATTTCTCATAATAAAACACTCACTTGCGCAATAAAGGAACTTTAGTAACATAAAAGCATATAGAAAACAACTTGCAAGCTTTCATAACAATATATTACTGACAAAATCCCACTCTAGCAAAGTGATACCAATCTACCCTACATTTTTCCTTCTCTTTTTTTTTAGCTGAATCTAGAAGTATTCACCAACCTCTCCATGTACCAGCAATGTCTGATATGACACTTGGCTCTTTAACCTGCCAGAGCTGTCAGCAAATTAGAGAATAAAACAGTTTCCTACTATTCTTGGTAAAAAAAGCCTGTCTGTGTCAATTCACTTTACATTGATATTCATCATTCAGTCAACACTGCCTGCTTTGCATTTTGTCCACAAATGACTAAACCCCAGCAGCACCTCTGCCAACACGAAGCCACAGCAGAAGTAGATCTGGGTCTAGAGAAGCAGCAAGGAATTTTTTCCAGGCAAGTGAACTACCAGAATATGATTTTGGAGAGGAGTAGAGGAGGTGATAAATGAAAATGGACAAGCTTGGAAACAAAGAATTTAATGGGAAACAGGGGCCTGAGCAGAATACAAATGGCTAAAATCCATATAAGGAAAGATGTGGGCATTATTTATACACTTTTTACCTGAAGACTCAGAGACATAGGAGGTTTATTTAGCTTACCAGGCTTGATTTCAAAGTTTTCAGCATGGTAGTTTCTAATTTGGCTTTCAGATGATTTAGAGTTGCTATGAATCCATCTTTCCACTTTCCTACCATGGAATGCAAATATATGTTCATATAATCAAATTCTATAATTATCACATGCTGTCCTGCATATATATGTGTGTAATGATCATGATCTCCAGAAAAGGTTCCAGATGAGGGTTCGATCAAGTGTATATGGCCTTATCCTTGTTGTAGCAGATTCATCAATCCTAGTCAAGGCTGCTTCAGACTTGAGACTAGTTTTACTCCTATTTTGTGCAGAATACTGCAAATTCACCTCCTTTTCCTAACCCATGACTGACAGAAGGTCTGTCTCAGTGCAAAACATACAAACGTATCAGCTCCTATGGTGCTTCATTACTCTTGCCTGGGAGAAGAACATTTTGTTTTCACCATCATAGTCAGAATAGGAAAAGCAGGACCATGTTCAGGTAACTTTAGACTATGCTGAACCAAAGGTGAATTATCTATTTTTCTCTCCAAAGAAAAAGGTCAAAATTAGGACAATTTATTAGCTAGGGGGTGAATGAAATCTTTCAATAACTTTTTTTCATATGGAAGAGTATAATTTTTTATTTGAATGGACAATCACAGGGAATATTTGTTTGTGATTGAAATTTGGAAAGTTTTACTGGAAAAGTCCAGATCCTGTAACCTAAGAGGTTTTGAAGGTTTGGGATTTGTGGAAGAAGCTGTATAAAACTTTTTTTTTTTTTGTAATTAACACAATAACTTTCCTACTAGACCTGAATTTCCACTGAGTTCTGAGGCAACTACAACAAAGCTGCATGGCAAGCTGCAAACGTCCTTAATGCTGCTTCTTTGGGAGAACACAGTGGTTTAGGGGAAAGCCTGAATCATAGGAAGGTCTATCATGGGAGTTGTCTGGTGGGAGAAGGGGCGTGAAAAAGAATGGAGAGCGAAAGAAAGGGAAGAAGAGGGGGTAGGATGTGCCTTTATTCCTGAACCATTCCGGTCTTCCCAGTTTTTCTCTGCAGCACTGCTTGCAGGAGACTGAAAAAAGAGACTTTACATCTTAACTTGGCTTACAAGATCTGTGCATGAGCTGACGTGAATCTGGGGACAGGAATCTGGTTCCAAAACTTGCATGCCTTTCATCAGCATGATGTGATTTTATTGTTCTTATGTCTTTGAGTTTTACAGGGTTTATGGGTTTAAATCAAACAATTAACAACAGAATGTGGTTTCTATTTGTGGTTTCATTCCAACATTGATTGCAAAATGTTACAGTGACACCGTCCCTTGTCCTTGTGTATCCCAATTACTGCTGCAGAAGTACATCTGAACACAGATTATAAAGCTCTGTTGTTCATCTGTCTAAAACTAAAGACTAGAAAACAATCTCTAAAGTGTTTAAGATTTTAAAAAACAACAACCAAAAAAAAGGATCAGGAATGTAAAGGGAAGGAGAGAAACCACTGAGACAGGTATCTTTTTAAATCCAGTCCAGATTGGTGTTGCCTAAAAGCTGTTCCAAATAGCTCATAGCTGTACTGTCACCTTTGTGATAAGAGTTGGTGGCCTCAGTCACATCATCAGCATGTTTTTTTCTGCAAGAAGCCTCCCTTTCACTCACAGGAAGGTCACAGGGAACCTCAGCAGGAGGCCAGAGGGCCCTGGGCCACACAGCAGCTCCACCAGGCTCTTCCACCCAACAAAAGTGCCCAAGAGAGCTACTCCCTGATGGTAGATTGGGAGAGTGGATCCTTGGGCTATGAGGATGGAGGATGCAGATATTTGCATCCTACTCCCTGACAATTTATTCAGAGTCAAAGCCCTGTGCTCATCTGCCATGCAGGCACAGATGGGTGCTCAGCCTGGGGTAACCTGCCTCTTCCCTGGGCTCTCAGGCACCGTGCTTGGCCACATGCTCATCCAGTCCACCCCGTTACCTAATTTTGTGGGCCTGCAGTCATCATAGGAAGGCATGCAGCAATATGAAAGACTGAAAAGTGAACTAATATTAAAATAGTAGCAAGCCATTATTTTAATTAGCTCTTCTCATGACTGAATTTTTGTTTCAGGCTTTCACAAACAAATTATATTTCGCAAGGGAGCTCTCAAGCAAAAGTGTGACAGTGTACTTCTAGCAAATAACACAGATCAATACTCATCTTTTTTCCAGACTCAGATTGATTAATATCCATGACATACTAACTGCAAAATGATCACGGTACAATTAATCCTCCCTGTGCAACTGAAATAACCCATTAACTGAAGCAAAAATATGCAGTGTGTCAACACTGAGCAGAAGCTTAGCAAGACGAAAACTGCTGAGCTTGGGTTTGAATCTGACTGTCAACCCTAAACTTAGCAAGACAGCAAACAACCTGAAAAATCCAGTTGCATTGTGTAATCTCACTGAGCCCATCACAGTCCTGGGGCTGACTTTGCAACTGCACCGGCAGCATTTCGTCCTCATCGTGACAAGGTTTCCTTGCCTACTCCAGGGAGAGGCAACTGCTCTGGGGGTTCTTTCTGATTTTCAATAAAGGTGTGAGAAATTCACCTTTCCAGGGAGAAAACTATCCAGTATTTGATATAGGTTAAAATACCCTGAAAGTGAAATATTTTCAGTTAAATTAGTTGTTTTAGTGTTATATTCTTATTTGCTGAAGGAAGGAATGCTGCTCTTCAAATCAAGAGAATATAGTAAGGGTTCCTACTCCAAGGTCCCAATGCCATATCCTGGGAAGGAAGACTGGAAGAAAATCATGGAATAATAGAGTTAGAGAATCACAGAGTCATAGAATATCTTGGGTTGGAAGGCACCTCTAAAGGCAGTCTAGACCAACCTCGCTGCCATGGGCAGGGAAATCTTCAGCTAGATCCGGTTGCTCAGAATCCCATCCAACCCAGCCTTGAATGTTTCCAGGGAAGGGGCATCTACCACCTCTTTGGGCAACTTGTGCCAATACTCCACCACCCACATCACAAAAAAATATCTTCCTTATATTTAGTCTGAATCTACCTTTTTTCAGTTTAAAACTATTACCCCCTGTCCTATCAAAAGCATATCCAGCAGGACAGACACAGAGAAGAAAACAGCTGTCACATTTTGCCTTCCTCAGTCAGCCAGACAACCTAGGAAAATGTAAGTATCAGTATTTGGTGAATGAAAAGAGCTTTCAGAGAATAAATTCCCCCGAGCACCCAGTCACACTGCTCAGGTCTGGCCCAGCTGCAGCAGTGAGACACAGCTGCTGTTGCAGAGACATCCTGCTTGCTTCAAGAAGCTGGACATCCACAGGTGCCCCAATCAAAGAGAGTGTCATTGTCAGCTACAGACCAACAGCTAAGATTGCCAGACTTGACAGTGGCACAGATGTTGGCTAATTGTAATAATACTACTACAGATAATGAAGATCATAGCATGGCTTGCGTTGGAAAAAACCTTAGAGATCATCTAGTTCCACCCCCCCGCTGTGGGCAGGGACATCTCCCACTAGACTATGTTGCTCAAAGCCCCATCTAGGCTGGAGTCCACAGCTTATCTGGGCCACCTGTTCCAGTGCCTCACCACCCTCACAGTGAAGAATTTCTTCCTAATATGTAATCTAAACCTACCCTCTTCCAGTTTTTGTTCTACCACTCATGCGCTTGTCAAAAACCCATCTCCAGCCTTCTTGTAGGTCCTCTTTGAGTAATTGAATGTTGCTGTAAGGTCTCCCTGGAGCCTTCTCTTCTCCAGGCTGAACAACCCCAGCTCTCTCAGCCTGTCTTCACGGGAGAGCTGTTCCAACACTCTGAGCATCTTTGTAAGCCTCCTCTGGACACACTGTAAAGGGTCCACATCCTTCTCCTGTTGGGGACCCCAGAACTGTACACAGCACTCCAGGAGGGGTCTCACAAGGGCGGAGCAGAGGGGCAGAATTCTCTCCCTCACCCTGCTGGCCATGCTGCTTTGGATGCAGCCCAGGATGCCAGTGGCCTTCTGGGCTGTGAGGGCACATTGCCGGGTCGTGTCAAGCTTCTTCATCGACTGACACCCCCATGTCCTTCTGGTAATAATACCAGTAGAGAGATGAAAAAGTGGGATATTTTCACAAGGAAATAACTGGGAACAGATGACCACAGCTCAAGCCAGTATGAATCAGAGCTGAAGTGTTCCTTATTTTGCTTGTAACCATCTTAGGTCATCCAAGCTGCTCTGGGAAGAAGAGTGTAACTATGACCATCACCATAGGAACCATAAGGTCTTGACAACTGTGATGTCTCTATTTTCAGCTATGGGTTGCTAAATGAGAGAAGATGCAAAACCAGAAGCTTAAAGATTGAAAGCTCTGAGTTCTTGCTCTCTGGGAGCTAAGTCCTACACTGAGAAAGCAAAAGGATCATGAGAAACTCTCAAACGTGACCTCAGAAGTGTGGTATTCAGCATCCCTCCCAGTACTGACTGCCAAGACTCCTAGTTTCACTCTGGTGGAGGTAGTAATCAACGGCAAAAAATGGGGAAAGTGTCAAGGTGAGGGAAATATTAATATCTTCAGGTACTGAATTCCAGCTGCTTTCTGAGCCAAACACAAACTCTGCATTCGCATTGTGAGCAGAACCACAAGCAAAGAATTACGAACACCTGGCGCAACTGTAATAAAAGCAGGAAAACTGCTTCCAAACCCACAGAAGTCAGAGGGGATTTCATTCACAGTATATCTTTTAGAAGATAAAAAGCTATTTTGACCATGTTTTAATATGTTTATCAAAGGGAAGATACAAATCCAACAATAACAACCCAAATTTCTCACAGATGGAAAATGGGAATCAAAGGGTTTTGCATAAAAATCCGTTGAAGTCAGGTTCTGTTTAGACAGTAATTCCTGAAAAGAATCAAACCACTTTCTTCTCCAGTTTAACTTGGATTGAGCTCTAGACATTGGAAGCCATCTGTCCTCGAAAATCCAATGCAGACAGAAAACAATCCTGACTGACTTGAACCACAAATACATCGTTATTTCAGTATGCATCAACAAAAAGAAGTGTTGAGGTCAAATTATCCCAAAACAATTTCACCATGAAATGACTACACAACCATTTAGACATTTGTAAGAGTGTGTCTGACAAAGTACAGATTCAGTTAAAATGTAAGGTTGAGTAAAGTCATATTTTATATCAAAATTTATCTATTACTGCCCAGGAGGGTGTGCAAAGGAACAAGGGAGGCTCCACTTCCACTGATTCAAGAATGGTTGAGGTCATTAAGCAACAGGGTCCATGACAACATCTTCCTGGAAGGGAAACAGCAGCTGCATTAACACAGAGAAATAGTCTGTTTGTCTGTCTTCTCAGAAAGAAGTGAGTCTGGGGAAGAAATTAATCACCCTGATCCTACTAACAGACTAAAGAGCAATGCCTGGAGGTGAGGGGGCCAGGCACTGGCTAACAGGGCTTGGGCAGCACCCACCTGCAGGAAGGCAGACCCTGTGGCTGATCCATGGTGTCAGACACGACATCAGAGCTCACCCATAGGAAGGCTCTTCCCACACAAACCCCAAAGAGGTATCATAGTTTCCCATTTTTCCATTGTATATCAATATTTCATAAAAAATTTTGGGAATGCTATCCATTTTTGTTATTGTGAATATTTTATTTATGCTTAACTGGCTTGAGAGTAATTTCAAGGCAATAAAATAGAAGGAAAGGCTAAAGCTCTGGGCAAGTGTCCTATCTTGCCATCACACTCCTCAGAGTATTCAGAGGGAAGCAACACAGAGCCCCACAGAACCTGGCACTGAAGTACATTTCCTCTGATGCCCAGTTACAGCCCCATCAGGCTCTTTGGCCTTCACTAGCATGCTGGGGAGTCATTGACACCCATAAGCCCTCCAAGGCATTGTTCACAATGATACTGTTTGTAAAATTCTGTATTTTCCACAAAGAGAAGAACAGAGTTTGACTTCTTAATACTCCAAAGAACAGCATATGGGTAGAAAACAGCAACTAGCACAAGGAACAGAAGCTGAAAGATATGCAGGGGATTGAGTAGGGCAAGATAAAGTTGCTCAGTCAGGGGCAAAGCCAACAAACTGCCTGGAAGAGCCTGAACAATCACTCTGGATGGAGGTGAACACTGCAGTCTCCATTTCTCCAAACTGCTGCTAGGACAGAAGGAAAATGTCTTGATGAGGATAATTCAAGTCTGAGCCAGTGGGACCCAAGGAACTTCCAGCATCATTGTCTTGAAAATAATCTTATGGGAACTCTTCATGCAATATAAAAAGCAAAGCAAGTGATCAAATGCAAATGCAGATCCCAGATCTATCCTCTTCTTCATCAATTTTCTACTAACGAAAAATAAATAGAGAAAAATATTTTTTAGATTATTTCCTTTACAAGGAAACTTCAGCCAGCTTCTTTTTTTTTACCCAAAAGAGTACCACAGGTACCACACCCTAGACATACCATACTCCTATTTTTTGTTTTCAAAATATCATCAGAACACATTTAACTGTGCAAATACAGCTCTCGAGATGACAAGTCATCAACATTAAGCTTTCCAGCATATAACATGTAGTATATGGTCTATTAACATGTATACAGGGGGGGAATAATGAGTCTCACTTCTTACCAAAACCTCCTGTCACTTAAAAAGAGGGCAAAGTCTTCTCTGGAAACAGGACCTTGTCACACTCGTGCCTACCTCCCACCTTCCATTGCTTTGAAAACTAGCACTAGGATAGGAACTGTGAATATCAAACACTTTCAGAAAACGAACAATGCCAACATCGGGAGACCATCCTTATTTTCTTACAGTCCACCTGGCCAGAGTCTTGCCATGTGTGAGACACAAGGAATCAGGCTCCCTGATGACAACTTCCCCAGGTATCTCAAGGACATCCATTTGAATGCTCAGCTGATATAAGACATAAATAAGCTAGGCTTGTTCAACAAACTAAAATATTTTAATTAAAAAAAAAAAAAAGCCTACTTTTTTTTAAATATATACTTTTTCATTGAAAATAATTTCTGAAAACTTGCTGAATAAGATACTGGTTTTCTGGGATTTTGTGGGGGGGAAAAATAAAGAAGAGGGAGAAAGAAAAGAGTTGAATATGGGGCTGGAGAGGCAAGTCACGAGAGAAAAGCATTGCTGGGAGCTGCCAGATTTGCTGAAACCTCTGCTAACTTGCCAGATGAATCAGACCCCAGAATACTGAATTAGTAAGATTTATTACTGGGAATTTGAGGAAATTACCTGTGATACAAAGCACATTGTGTGAATGAGATCTCTGTTCTATCAACAGAAGCGCATAATGAGCTGGAAGCCGGGTCCCCCCTGCATTGCCTTTCTGGAGAGTCTCTCTTTGACTGCTGAGCTGGAGCCAGTCAGCCACAGGGAAAACAAGGGCAGCCCACTCCCAGGAGCTACACAGCAGCGTGGAACTTTCTGAAACTTAGGAAGCTGAAAAGGGAGGAGGGGGAGAAGTAAAACAAGTATAAACTTTCCTTCTCCCCTTCCCTCATTAAACTGACATACATGCACACAGATATGCAGAGGAGCCTCAGAGTCATTCAAGAACCTGGGAGGGCCAGAGAGTCCACATTTATTTACCCAGCATCTGCTGCAAGAAATACAAAAAAAGCTCCATTGGCATCTGGCAGCATGAAGACCTATCAGGCTACCATTTTCATAGAGGTTTCCAAAACACTGCAGCACCAGATACTACCCCCTTCTCACTGTGCTGATTGGGATAGATGGTTGCTGTAAAAAGCTAATCAAAAATGCCTCCCTACACAGGGCAATCCACAGGCAGCATGAAGGTGTCACAGCTGTCTCTACAGAGCCTTTTCCATACCCATTTCTCTCACGGGCAAGTGCCACACCCAAAGCAGAGCAGAGGGCTCCTCTGCCATGCCTGAGCAGCCTCACAGCAGAGAAGAGCACAAGGAGCCCATTGAGCCGTGGCTTCTGTGCTGCATCCTGCACTTAGCAAGCAGTGGGGCTTGGCCGATAATATACTGTGGGTTTCATCACTCAAATCAATTTACAGCAGTGTAATTATTATCTCCATCTTATGGACGGGGTTTTCATTGCTAGCCACAGAGACTGGGACAAAAAGCTCCACCTTGTTTGCACCAGCACTTGTGCCATCATTAAATTACACAGTTGCAGAGGAGAGAGTAGGCTCCCTGAGTTCACAGCTGCACGTGCATGATGCAGAGGGCTACCTACTTGCTTTACAATGCAAGCAGAAGCCAGTGAGGTGCTTCCACAGATTTATAATGACATAGTTGCATTCAAGGGTTGCATGGGACCTGACAGCCCGCTGATACCTTTCATTTTAACTTCAACAACCTCTCCTTGCAAATGTGTGTATAAAACTGTTTACTCAAACACTCAAGTGTTACAGCTACCAGCTAGAATGCACCTGAATATTTCACATAAGAATAAAATAAATCCAATTTTCCCTTTGAAATTATATTTCTGTTACAGAACCTTTGCAAAAAAAATGCTTGGCATTTTCATTCTGTGAAATTGTCTTTTATAATGTGGCAAATATAACAGCACTGTGTTTCTCTTTGGGCAAAGGCACAATGCTAACATTGAGCAAATACTAACAATGCACAGATGTGAATGGTGCTGTGAACATCAACACTGTCCCTTACAAAAAAAAAATCCCACATGAAATACTGTATCTTCATAAATCTTATGGGTTTTATGCATTGCTGCCATTGGAAAAACAACAACATATTGTGTGGTGCATTTTGAGACAGAATGAGTTTAGTCAGCCTACCTAACTTAGCTGAACTTCACCGTATGCTGATCTGAAGGCCGGTATCTATCACCCCCACTTTACGATGTGCATTACTGCCAGCATAACAAGGCAGGCAAAAAGGAGGAAATGTGTTTTAACCACAAAGTGAGAGATGTTTTCCTGATTTATTAATTCTTGTGCTGCATCTGACATATTTTTCTACAAGAAAAGTCGCACGCTCTTCTTTCTTTTTAAAATAAAAAATTTGTTCCGTTGTTTCTGTTGTTCCAGGAAGGTGTAAATACATTCTACCCTACTATTATATGTTTTTAAAAGGTGACCTATACTTTCCATTTCAAATGTGGTTTCTTTAATGAAAATATTGTAATGTCAGTCCATGCAAAGCAAATGCATATTAATATGCGTTTACATCTGTCTCATATTAATATTCATGCCTGAATCCACATCCCTACACAAAGCCAATTTTCTGACCATCTGTGTGATGGCTGGTGGATGCAATGAATAAATTTTATTTGTAAGGGGAGTGATAAATCATATATCTTCCGTTTTTCACCCACAATCTCTCCTCTTAGGTGCTAAAATGCTTTCATTGTGGTTGAGAATTGTTAAGATACCAAACTGATTAACCCCTTAGCACATCAAGTAGCTTCATTTCTCAGGTGAAAGTCCTCAAAAATCATGCAAGGCACAATATGACAGAAAGTGGAACTGCAGTTTTAGGAGTTTTAATTATTTACTTTCTTCTTGAATTATTCCTGTCTCAGAACCACACTTAGAGTTATAGTAGAGGCCAATCTCATACTGATGTTGAGGAGTACCTTAGTCTGCAGTTGCAGGGGGCTTGTCTTTGGAGTTAAATACTATTCAAAGGAAGACAATTGTAACCAGAACTTCAGCGAAAACTATTTCACATGGCTTTATTAGTGTTAAGTAACAGGCTGGTTACCAGCCAAGAAAACCTGATTGCTAAAGCACCAACTCTACATCAGCTTCTGGGTTTCCAGAATACAAACTGACTCTGACTTTCTCTGCAAAAACAAGTCTATTTCTAAACTCCCAAAGGATAACTTTTGCCCTCAGTCACACCAACGTCCACCCAGAGAAACTTTTCTGGTAGTGAGAATAGCTTTTTACCAGAGGGTTATTCTCAGACAGTTCATAGTGTAAATGTAATACAACTGCAAAAAGCCAAGTGCAATAACTCTCAGTTATAGAGTGTAGATAAAAAAGACTAAACTCTCATCAGAGCTTGGGGTCCAGGCAGCCACAAGCCTGGGAAGGTGATTAAAAAGTCTTGTGTCCCAGTGCTCTCTAGCCCTGTCCACACTTTTTGTTTAGTTGGTTGGTTTTCTGAACTAGACCCCTAAACACAGACATTTGCTCTTACTCAGAAGAACAAAGTCTGAACAGATTCATTCGTACATCCTGCCTAAGCACTGCTGTAATGTAGTAGGATGGTACAAGAGGTACTGTGGTTTCCTCTCCCTTGGGCAAACAGACCACACCTGACACAGAGAAGCCGCAGCACTTGGCTCATCTCTGAACACATCAGCCCTGGGCACATACACTGAAAAAAATGCTGCAGTAAGAAGTGCCAACACCAGTCACCTTAGGCATGGTTAAAGCATTTGCTTGAATAGTAAGAGATTTGAGTTTTAAATCTTTTTCCAGTCTACAGTGCTCAAACCATGGCTGCTATCAGCCCAATGGAATTCCCTATCCTTCAGGCTGCTAACTAGTCTTCACCTTTTACTTTTGAATCATCTCCTCTGAAGGACATATGCACATAAAAATTTCAAATCAAAACATGTTTTTGCCAATACTAGAGTGAATTATTTCCTCTTACATTCTGCAGGGAAGTCAGCTGACTGAAGTTATGGCGACACTATTTATCCTGAGATACAAAATTCTTTCCTTAAAGAGGACTTCGCACATTTTTGTAAATACAGGTTATGGAACCAGCAAAAGGGGGAAATTATTTTTTTCGTTTTCTAATATAGGTCAAATCATGTCAGCAGCAAATAACCTACTTCTACCTTGACAATCCAGCCGTAGGTAGTTTGAAGATTATTGTGTACTGAACTGGAATCTAAAAGAGGAATTGTGAATGAGCTTCACACTTCATCAGCCTAATTGGCAAGACATTATTTGTAGTTCAAATAAAAACATACAATTGCTAAAAAAAAGAAGCTCAAATGGTACTACAGAAAATAAGCAAGATTGTCAGTCAATCACAATTTCCAAGAAATCGGTTTTGTGAGGAAGTGCTGGCTGAACATGTATTTATGTCTAATATCCTTTTGTCTTAGTAAATCATGTTCTATTTACAGCCTATCATAATGGGAAAACAGGACATTTCCAGAGACTGTAAAATCCAGAGGTTTGAATCTTTATTCCTTTATTCCTTTCCATGAGACAAAGACAGGACAAAGAAGGAGGTGGCAACTTTCATCATGACCTTGCCACTCTGGGCCAGTAGTGGCCCTGAAAGATATTGCTGTTCTCATGGGTGTCGAGGGACCTATGAAAAATGAGCTAAATTTCGTCAAAGTTCCCAGTGGAAAGCATCTGTATTACAGATACCGCTAGAAACTAATTGGTTTCCATGACTAATGAAATTCATATGGAAATATTGATCAAAACACTCCCCTTAGGTTTCTGTTGAAAGTGTGTAAAATGAAGATATTTAATATAAATATATCTAACATTTTATATTGATTCCTAGAAAGTTTAGAACATAAAAATTGAATGGATAGATGTATATGGCAACTTGATCTAGTCAAATATGTCCCTGCTTATTGCTGGGATGTTGGAGGTAACCTTTAAAGGTCTCTTCCAACTCAAATTATACTATAGTTCTATGGTCTTTTATCCACTTAGTAAAACAAAAAACTTTTCAAAACTGGTTTTCTTTTCTCTTATTAGTTTGCTTAATCACTCATATCTGCTGAGACACATGGAAAATCTCTTATTCACAAAAACAGCAAGGTAATAAAACTCCTGATGTTCAAAACGGCTATTCACATGCCAGAAGATATGAATGTTTATAGATGCTTTGTTAGGCTGTGACCTGAATTATTATTGTCACTTTTAAGATTGCAACTAGCCAGCATAAAAGCTGTGTGTGCACAGAGGGTGCAGAACGAGCTGTCAGAGGGAGCAAAAAATAAACATGGCTTGCCTAGTTTTCTGTAGCTTCCCACTTCACATCCTCCACACACTATAACTCATAGGACGATCAGCCAGAAATTTTAGAAAGGCAGAAATCAATTCTGTAATCAGAGGGCTCCCCAAATCAAGCCTAAAGGAGAATTTTCAAAGTCCCTGCAGATCTGCTGTGATTGTGTTGAAAACAGATAAAAGTTGCAGAACTGCCATGGGAAAAGCTCCTGGTACTGACACACTCCCAGAGATCCCAGGACTGCATTCAGCTCCAAATGCCCTCTCTTTAGTTACCTTGTCATTCTTTGCCCAAAGACCCACCCCTTCCCAAAAAAATGGCAGTAGCCTTGTATGTTCTAAGCTTCAAAATATCATTTGTGTGATAGATGAAAGAATTATTTGCACATTTCCAGGAAGGCCAAAACAGGAGGGGTTTTTCCCCTCGTGCTTTGAGCAAGAGGCAATATGTACGCTGTTATTCCCTCCAGGACCCTCTCAACAATTCCAGCAACTCTCTGTGAGACTAATTAAAAGAGAAACAGAGAGGAAGCTGGTGTTAGATCAGAAATTCAAGAAGATCAATTCCTTCATTCCCATTCTTAATGCAAAAATGGGACAAAGCAGGCGGTAAAGCCATGCTTAAACTCCAAACACTGTGTTTGTGTCTCCTTTGGTGCCAAAGCACACAACATGTGCTGAAGTTCCCACCACATGGAAAGCCAGCTGGAGAGAGAGCTGGTGGCTGCCGAGCTCCTGGCTGAGCCTGCCTTGGTCAGTGTGGTCAAGCAGCACCTCAGACCCTGAGCTGAGAACAGACCTGAGAACTGACCCTGCAGCCCCATGGTCAGTTCCCAGCACTGGACAGTGAGTCCAGGCTGCAGCCACAGAAGAAAGAAAGGCGTATGCAATAGTAAAATAGTCCCTCTCAGACCAATTGCATTTCTTTACAGTCTTTCTCCTCCCCAGCATCCTTATGGCATGTTATAGTCTCCCTGGAGAATGAATTTTAATTTTAAAAAAGCATCCGCTGGATAATGTGCGTACAATTCTTCCCAGAGGAGCTGCTGCACTTGCAGCAATAATATTCATCTTGAAGGCTGAAATTACTGACAAGTTGAGCTAGGTGCTCTGTTTTGGCATGAGCTGCCCATCACCCCAGCGCCACTATCTCCTGTCCAGTGTGATCAATATCTACGAAGCTGCCCTCAGGACTGCAAAGACAGCTGAGAAGTTTAGAAGTCAGTTAGCTGAGATAAACTGCTGATTTAATTGACTCATTCCAAGTAAACTAAGTCTATTGTGGGAAGGAGATTTTAAAGAGCAACGGAGAATTTCTGGGTTTCCACCAAACTGGTGCTGCATGAGTGCCCTGAAAGACCCATTGAGGGGAAGAGAGGTTGAAGGGAAAACTCTCACTGCTCTTCCTAGGCTTTGAATCCAGTCTTTGCTATGGCTTCACAGGTAGAAATCTGCAATAATTCCCCTATAAGTCTCCAGTACAGGATGCATTTCTGCGCAATAAGGTTTTAACACAAATTTCCTGGCAAAGAAGCTGGAAAACACTACTTCATCTACAGAAAAAGTTTTCAGGGGGTTTATCTGAGTATGAGCAAACTTCTACCAGAAAATCTTTTTCAGCAGCAGGATAAAATTTCTGGTCAAACTGGAAAAAGAATGTTGCCTCTGCATTTGTAATGGGGACACCAAGAATTGTGCAAAACTCCAGCTTCCAGACCTGCTCTGCCTGACTCAGAAAAAACACAAGCACTTAAAAGAGCCTCAGAGCTGAATTTTTCAGAAATGTCTCTGGGAATTGAGAACCTCTGCTAGCCTCTCTGAAGATGCTTCAATCTCTATAAAAAAGCTGAATATTCTGAAGTGTGAAATACTCCTTGAACTGGCACAGGAAGCACAGCCACACGGTCAAGGCTCTCAGCCAGTAACCTGGCACCACACATGGATGAAGGTGAGCTTCTCCCAGGCAGATACAGTGCCCTAAACACCTTTCAAAGCCACATACATATATCTCTCTTTTTCCCAGAAGAAAAAAACCTTGAAAAGCTTTTGTTGCTTCCAGCACAGAACAGAAAGTTCCTTTTATCTGCAGAGCTCTTTCACGCCAAAGAAGACAACCAAGGACCTCACAGACATGGGCTTCCCTTCTCACCTCCTGCTCCACCAGGAGATTCTTCCTCTTGGCATGCTTGCATCTTCTTTCCATCATGCTCTTTCCACTTCTGTGCTTCTCCTCTTGCTGTTTGATGTTTTCATCAACTCTAACCCAGAGTCAGTGAAGTGGAGGATGAGCATCACCACTTCCCCTGGGCGACCACTGGCCAGGCCTGCTGAGGAGGAGAAAGGAGCCCTCTTGCATCCTGAACCTCTGTCACAGCTCTCTCCAACTCCAAGGGACCAGAGTTGAGCAACACCTTCATCCACCCTGCCCCAGCTATTCCCCTCAGCCTTGGTTCATGCTGTTCTCTCAGGCACAGTGTCTCTCCTGTTTATCACATAGGTACAAGGAATCTGAAGGAAGAGTGGTATTAAAATATTGCTGCAACGTAGCAATCACTGGTGTTAAACTAGAACTACTTCCTGAAAAAATACCAGCATGTAGGATTGACCTTGTTCTCACTGCTAAGGTAGGCAGATGTTCAGTCAGCACTCCTTCCCTAGTTGAATAATGGTCAGGTAACATATAGGCTGGTGAACTTTTAGAAATGGGCAAAATTTAACTGCTAAAAAAGGTAATTTTAAATGGAGAAAAGGGTGAAAATTAATAATGCTTTTCTGTCCATGCTCAAGTTTTTAAAGCACACCTCCTTCTCTACCAGAAATTCTGAATTCTCAAAATGCTCATCTTGTCTCTGTCTATTATTTTTCTTCCAAACCATTGCAAGTTTTCTCTTCCACCTCATCACCACAAGAGCTCTGCACATGAGGACACTGTGCCATCAGTCCAGTTTATTTGACTGTCCTTTGTGCTATGTCAATTCTGAGAGCAGGCAGAAGTTCTCAGATAGAAAGTGTCACCATCAGCAAATGTAGAAAAACAGTTCATCTAAATGACAGAACTCAAATGTCTTTCAAAACTGCCTTCTTATCTGTAGGGAGACACCCAGCCTTTGTATCCAACTATGATCTCGGCAAGATTTCCAATTTTTAAAATAAAATATTTCTATTCTTTGTCAAAAAAACTCTTCATAATTTCCCTAAAATGGGAAACACTCGGAGTCCCTCTTACTATTCCCCAAACCAACTTAGTTATTTTTCCAGATAGTGGAATTTCTCAAAGATGGCAAACAGAACAAATCTGATCAACAAATTAACCCTTCCGTATTTCACCATCAGTCACAGTTTCTACAGCATTAAACTTATGCCTGTGTCCAGGGAATTGCATTTCCCAATGCTGCATTAAATCCATGGAAACAGTTTGGAGAATCATAAGCTCTTAAAACTTTAAAACCATTTAAACTCAGTCAGATGCAGCTTGGGATGGGGACTGTCAGATGTGGAGCTCCCTGTAGTTCCGCTCACTTGCTGGACCAATGCCAACCTATGAGCCAGCGGAAAACCTAGTTTGTAGTTACTGCATCTCCAGATGATTATCCAAACAAAGTCCAATTAGCAAAATAAAACTTAATTTTTAATTCAAAAGGAGAAAAGTTTGCACTTTGAGAAGGGCTGGGTTGTTCTTAGCAAGAGTCTGGAAATACAGTCTTTATTTTGGATGTCCCTCACATCACTTCACTAGTTGCAAAATGATGTTAGTAAGAATCCATTCTAGAAGGAGAGCACTTCATTTTTATTAGTCAGTATAAATGATCTCCTTAGTACCCTGCTTCTGACAGATCTTGGGTTTTCAGCTAACAAGCACCAAAACCTGTCTCACCAGCACTGAGCAATAACGTCCTGAATAATCGCAGGAACTCATTTATCATTAAAACGTCTTATCTCAAAATCAGCTGCCATATCACTTGACATGTAGAAATAATTGTATTATATTTAACCCCTCAATAACTCAGCTACCTAAGTCATTTCCAAATTATGTGTTCCCTTCTCCTAGGCTTTCATTAGACTGACAAATATCTGTGTCACTATGTGAGCTACAAGTTCCCCGAAACAAACAATCTTCCTTGCAATGTTATTGCCAGCTGAAGGCAGAAGCAGGATGAATGATTTGTTTTCTTTGTGAGGCTGGCTTTCATTGTCCTGAATTCAACACTAACATCTTGCTAATCCTGCATTTAAATTTACGGACTCTAATGTGCCCCTTTTTGGATTTCCTCACTGAAGTATCAAAGGCTTAGAAAGGCTAACAATAATTTCTCCATCCATAGGGTTCAAAAAAACCTGAGGATTAAAATCTTTTCAGTGGAGAGGTTGTAAATTATGTATTTCTTGGACATTACTATGAGTAATTCTGCTTTACTTGGAGTGCTGTGATCCGAAGTCAGAAAAAGATTAAAGGATTCATTTCTTTCTTGATTCATTATTGCATGTTCTGTTCCTTTTTTCTTATATTTCTACTCTGTTTATGTACTAAAAATGTTTTATTCATGGATCCTTACATAATTTTCCATGACCATGGCACAAGATACATTCAAATGCCTTGGCGTTTCAAATATACGCCTCATTTTATAGTTTAGGACAGACAATAACTGCACTGTGTTCTTTTATTCTGACGGTATGACACCAAAACAATTATAAGTACAAATTCAAATTTTGCAGCATAATACTTACTTTCCTGCTACAAAATATCCAGATGCAAGACTAGGCTGGTTACACTATAAGGCTCTTCTTGGGAATGACTTTTGCCCAGAGTTTTTCACTTTTCTGTCTTCCACATCCACAAAGTTAAAAGACAGAAGTGGGAGGGGAGGAGGAGGAAATACTGGAAACTCACATCAAAATTTTCAAGGGATTGTAATACGTCTCATTGACAGCTTGTTCATCACAATGCCAATTACGATCAATATAAAAGTTATTTTTGCCTGGAAAAGAATTTCCAGTGCAGTTGGAATGGCATAGGATTCTTCTAAAGCACTCCTGCAAATGTATAGGCATAGCATACAATAAACCCTCTAATTAGTTCTGGTATGACATTGCTCTCCATTCCAGTTTACTGGTAAAATTAAGGGATGGTGTGTGCTTGCTTTGAATACATTAAACACTTTGTTCTGATCATATTCTATGCACATTTCACAGAGGAAAATACATCTGCTCCATCAGTGGTATAAAATCAGTATTTCCTCAGGGGTGTGTAAAGTGTGTATAAATCTCTGCATCTGCCTCAGATTTGCATAGATGCTGGTACATAGGTTACTTGTGCACTTAGTTTTCTCTGTGATCTGGGAGTAATGCTGGTTAGCTCTCAATGCTGCAGTGAGATCACAGTCATTTTTTGCTTACATGTGTAAAGCTTTATTCTCTTATGCATAAGGTTCTGTGCTGCATTCCTGCTTTTTACCTATTTAGAATTAAAAGCTTCCTTTATATGGTATTGGTATGTTGCCCTGAGTCTGCGTGCTTCTTTTTGTGTCCAAGTGCGACATTGGTGTTTATGCCCCCAATTAGTTTCATGTTTTACATTAAATTAATAATTCACATATTTTGTCCATCAGCGAATCATAACTAGTCTTTATGTTGAAAATGTTTGTCACAGAAAAGCATCCTTTTGTATAGCCTATTGTGTCACATTAACTCACTTTTTTCTCAAGGAATTCCCCCTGCAGCAATCCCCACTGTAAGCCATTAGCTGTGCACATCTGCCCACTTTAATGACCACTCTAGTGTACACATACCTGACCGCCATCTAATTTAGACATCACCCATAGGTCACTAATACTAATGTCTCCTGGGCCAGCTAAGTCCTGGATTATTGACTAGCTACAGTTATCACTTCATTTGGTCTTTGGAGGTGAACCGAGCGCACCTGAGGTCATAAATAGGTCAAATGATTCTACAGCTCATGAAGAATTCAAGTATTTTTGTTATCCTAACAAGAACCAAAAATAAACTTTCTAATTTGTTTTGACAGGGGATCCAATTGCTTTGCCTTTATGCAATGTCCCCTTTGTATAGCTATAAAAATGCAGCCAATTAGGCATAAAATTCTTTTTTCCATATGAGCAGCAAGTTAAACAAATTGATGCCATTTAAAATTAACACAGAAAAAAAAAAGAAAATTGGTGGCATCAAATATCCGATAATCAATCTTTTATTTCATAAAGAAAAGAAAAAGGAAGAAATCAGGGCTGCTATTTCTAATTAAAGTAGTAAATAGAGATGTGATAAACAATGAGGGTTATGATTGCTGCCTATAAATATGTTGTGGGGAGGTAAATACACGGAGAAGAAAGAGCTATTTAAGCTAAAGGAAAATGGTGGCATGAGAACAAATGGGTATAAATTGTTCCTGAATACATAAGATTGGATTTAGAAGAACATTTTGAGCCTTTGGAAGAATGGGTTCCTGAACAGCCCTCTAATTAATATTAGAGTGGGGGAAAAAATACATAAGTGGGGTAAATTGGAGCTTATTAAATAAATTCTATAACCTGTTTTCATCTGAGAGCAAGGGATTGCATACAGTAATCAAGGATTTCCCATTCAGTCCAAATTTGTGAAAACTGTGTTTGCACACTAGACCAAATTCAGATCTGTTGCAAGAAGCACAGCTCAAGCAATATTTGTACCACTGCACATTTTTACATTGAAAGCAAATCCACGTCTCTCTAGAAAAGGAAGAAACCACCTTCTTCCCAAACCCAACAGACAAATGGAGTTAATACCGGTTCTGAATTTGGCCCAGTGTGGAACAGATTCAAATGTTCATGTTCGTAATCAAAGCTGTCCAGTACAGCACCTTTTGGGGTAAGTACTCAACTGTAGACAGCAAATGTGGAAGAACAGAAAATTCTGGGGTTTCTCCTTCTGTGGATATTTATATGCATGCTAGCCACAGGAAAGACTGACATAGCGTGGACCACATCAGAATGCAGCCTGGATTTTGACAGCTATATACTTATGAGGGAAGATAAAATATGTGCTTAAGAAACAATTTAATTTTGTACAAAAAATGCAGTGGTTGGACACACAAACAAATGTGAGTTTTCATGTAAATCAGAAAATCCACTCAAGAGCTGAATGTGCTTGACCCTTTACATCTCAAACCCCATTGCCTTCACTGTGAGTTTGGCATTTACAAACAATGTTTATAAATGGATCCATGCCAAGATGCCTGCATTAAAAAATGTGACTGCATACTGTATTATAACATTTTGATAACAAAGTATAAAAGTAAAATAAAAATAATTTACCAACACTTCTGTCTGTTCATTTTTGTTTCAGGGTAAGAAGCAGATATACGGTTTTCTTCAACCAGCTTTCTGGTTTACAAAAACCTGTACTGCAGCAAAAAAAGGTCAATGCTACAAAACTAGGTGCTTTTCTTTCAAATTGTGCTACTTTCACCTAATGTTATCAACTATTGTACTGAACATTGTGTAAAATCCTGGGAAAGGATAGTCATTTATACACATTTCTTTCTTAGGTGTCTTTCATTACATGAAAAGTCATCAGCGATCTGCCCCTCACCTGCCTGTGTCACTGGTTGAAAGTTGGTGACTGCTGAAGTATCAGCATGAGAAGGGATGGAGGAGGCAGCTGCCTCATCTGCTGATCCTTGGGAGAGCTGGCTGAGATGTGGCGAGACATCCAGGAGCCGCTCCAAATGTGAACCTCCCTTGTTATCATCACACACAGCAAGTATCCCAATAAATGGGGAGTGATGAGACTGAAAAAAAAAAAAAAAAAGAAAAGACGAAGAGGAGTAATATTGTTACAAACAGCAGCAGCATCCCCAGAGTACCACTGCAGCTCAGAGAACTGTTGTTCTGGGAATTGTTTTGCTATTGGTACTAAAAATTAAGCAGTCTCACTAGATGCGGCTAACAGTTTTTAAACTGTCAAAGTGTTTCATATACAGTATCTCTGTTTCCCAATTCCATTTCCTCATTAACAAAGCCAGAAAAAAATGACTACATTAATTAGTTCTCCTTCAGCTTTTTTATTCCTCTAATTACACTGGCTCCCCTCCCCTTGCCCGTATACATCAAAAGAATGTCACCACCTGCAGGGGGGAGATTTGTGCAAGCCTTGGCTGAAGGATCAGGACCAGTGTAAGCACTGGTAAGTAAGCACTGATTCCTTCTTTCTCCTACACAGCGGAGCACCAGGGATTGAAACTTATCCCTTGAACACAGAAACACTGACTGGACCCAATGCAATGGTTCAGCATCCCTAACAATTTGTACTAGGTTTTGGCTGGGGTAGAGTTAATTTTCTTAATAGTGGCTGATATGGGGCAGTGTTTTGGATATGTGATGAAAAGTGTTGACAACACGGGGATGCTTTAGCTATGGCTGAGTGGGTCTTACACAGAGGCAGGGCCTTTTCTGCTTCTCACCCCACCTCCCTAGTGACAAGGCTGGGGATGCACAGGGGCTGGAAAGGGACACAGCTGGGACAGCTGTCCCCAACTGACCAAAGAAATATTCCAAACCATATAGCATCATGCTCAGCAATAAAACTGGGCAGAGGTGGAGGTTGGTGGAGGCTGCTCTTGCTCTGGGCACCAACCAGTTTGTGGTGAGAAATTGTTTGCTTTTGCATCATTTGTGCTTCTTGGCAGGGAGTGGCAGGGGCGGGGGGAGGAGAGAGGGAGGGGTCTCTTCCTCTTTGTTGTTTTTATTTCCTTTTTTTTATTGTGGGGGCGGTAGGAGTGGGGTGGTGTTAAATATTATTAAACTGCCTTTGTCTCAATCCACAAGTTTTCTCACTTTACCCTTCCGATTGTCCCCCACATCCCACGGGGTGAGCAAGCAGCCGTGTGTTGCTTTGCTGTCTACTGGGGTTAAGACACACAACCATCCCAGGGCTTTGCTCCTTGCTGGTTCCCTCCTTTCTCCCCCAGCCATGCTCTGCTACTGCTGAGTGCAACAGCCTCAGCAATGCAAACCAATACAGGGGAAACACTGGAACCTCCAGCAGCTCCCGCTTTCCCACCCAGCTGCAGCAGCAGGTGTGCATGGGCTGGTCACACACTTAGCATCACATTTTTTGCACACAGGCTCCAGGCTTGTTAAGGTTTTTGTTAACACCAAAGTGAAATAAGCATAATGCCCCTCCATCAGTGTTTTCCCCAGTTTTATCTTCCTTTCTTCTCCTCAACCACAAAAACGCCTGTTCTCCAGACACTACTTTGTCACTCAGCATTTTACAGGGGAAGAGAGATGGAAGAAATTGTTATTATTTTACAATTATCTTTACAATATAGTAAGAATGTGCAAGGTGAAAGGCTGAGCAATGACAACAGTACAGATGCAGCTGCACCTCACATTCCTTTTTCAGCCTGTCCTCACACAACCTGTTGGTTTGACTTGCAAAAAAATCCCACTTAAATATCTATATACTAAAAAACCTCACATTTGCCAAGAAAAGAAAGCTTATTTGCACTGCACAACGCTGAATGTAATTTGATTCCACCAACTTGAGAGGTTTGCTGCATTGCACAGACACCTGTGCGATGAACCAGCCGCCTCTCTGTCACTGACATGTACACACAATGTGCACCTGCAAATCCCCATCTCTCCTTTCAGGAAGAAATGTATAGCATTAAAATGTAGACATCTTCCAGAATTTTTAGCAAAGACTCAAATTCAAAAACTGAACTAATGGGATGATTCCTGGGTAGAAAAGTCTTTGGTGCTATTTCATTATTAGTCTAATTCTTAAGAGGGACAACAGGAGTTCCAGTTTGCACTAACTGGGTAAATGATCTTAACAAGAGTGATATCTGTGCATTCAGAACTGGATTTCATGCAAACTACTGTCACTGAGAGCAGCCAGGCACTGGATAGTTTGATGGCCATTTAATTGATTGAGCCACTTTTCATCCGGTAACTAAATCAGGAGTAGTTCCGCATGACATTGTTAATTCTCTAAGCATCCTGTTAATTTCTCTGCTTTGCTGTCCTGTGAGGGCTCAGCCCTCCTCTCCACTCAAAAAATAAATGTCTGGAGAGCAGACAAATTGCATTTTTTGTGTGGACTGCCAGAGGATCCGGGGACCACTGCAGAAGTGCTCTCTGGCATCTTCATTGGCCATGAGGGCATTTCTTTGCTCCTCAGCATGCACAGGGGTGTGCCCAACAGCAGCCCCCCTTCAAGAGCAGATGCAAGACAAGGCTTTTGCTCTGTCCCTCATCGCTGCTGGGAAAGCACAGAGAGCCCTGTTTAAGCTCCTGCCTCCAGATCCGCCATCTTCCCCTGTCCGCGCTCCTGCCTGCTGGGGCCTTTTGCCCCAGGAAAAGGGAGAGGAAAGGAGAAGGGTCACAAAGGACATCTTCAGGGAACAAGACAACCCTGCTAGCATGCCTCAGCCTGAGCTGAGCTCTCCTTCCCATCCCATGCCTGGGCAGTCACTAGTCATTCACTTCCACTTACAGTCACTGTACACATTTTCTGCTGCCCTGCCTCCGGCTGTGGTTAGCCAAGTTCTCAGTCTTTAGGCAAAAGATGTGACAGAATGCATTAGATTTCAATAGAAAAGCCTCTTGACGGAGTTCGTCATGAAACTCTAAAAAGTTTTTGGACAAAGAGTCATGCAACCAAAAAAACGACCTCTTACAGCACAGAATATCCTCAATTTACCATTGGCTTTAGAAATGTTTCTTAGATCTGAGCTTAAAAAATGCAGACCTTTCAAGAGAAATACGTGGTTTATTTTATTTTCTGTTTATGTCCCAGTTTGATTTAAACAGGGTATTACAATCATACTGCTGCTTTGATATGCTAAGTACCTCTCAGCTCAGCAGTGCAAAATAGTTTAAAAAAGCATTCTTATATACATAACAATACAATATTTTAATAGTATTTAGTTCAATCAACAGCAAAAACTAAATCTAAGATCACAATACTATTAGATGCATAAATCTGCACCTGTCATGCTCTAAGTTCCAGGTCAGTATGTTGAATTCTGCACAATCAGGAATTTAAAAGACCTAAAACCAAAGCATCTTAGTCTTTGAGTTTTGATATCATAAGGAAGGCAACTGATTTAACAAATGTGCTAGATTGTATTCTTTCTAGCAAAAAGAAAAATCTAGAGTAACCTGAAATTAATTTCATCATCCAGAACCTTCAGTGCAACCAAAAGCAGAATGTATCTAGTTCTGCATGTTACCTTGTCTCATGATTGGTGATTTTTTAGCATTTTTGTACTGTTTTGTTTTGCAAACATTTGGGTTTTAATTTTTTTTTTTACAAAAGAAATTTGAGTAACACAGTTGTTGAACTTTCTTTGCCCATTACTGTTGATGATATTTGCACTCCACCAAAATGAACAAGTTTAGTCAAGGAGAGAGGAGCAGAAAGTTAATTTTCCTTTTCCCCACGAAACTAATAAAAATATTTATGAACAAGAGATGATTCCTGGGAACTAAAACCCTGACTTCCTTCCCTGGTGTGAGAATTACAAAGCTCTTCAGCTATGATTAATGGGAGGTCTAGGTCAGAGCTTGCTGTGATGACAACAGGTTAGTGAACAATAAGGGAACGATCTTACAAAGTACAGAAGTATTTCTTACAGTGTATTTCCCAAGCTGCACACACCACATTTAATAAACAGCTGATCTGAATGAGAATGCTTAGGAAACATTGTGGTTTTGAGCAAGAACACTAGGTATCGTCACACTACCTCACACTCCATATTTGTTCAACATAATTACACGTTCACCATGAGATTTAACTTTTCTCTGTCCCACCAAGCACTCTCTTGAAATTATTTACATTCTTCACTTCACATCACTTGCCATTCTCAATAATTCAGTCCCCAAAGTCCAACTAGCTGCCTGTGGCTCAGGTCCAGTCCACAGGTGCTTTCCATCCAACATACTATATCTTTCCTAGACAAGACAGAGATGGAAGTTCAAGCAGCAAACACAATCCAAACAGCGTGAATTTTCTCTCTCCATGTTTCCTACTGGGTCAGGTAATGTTTGGAGGTAAAAGATTTCTGTGGTGTCTAGACTATCCCAAAGCATGATGACAACCAAAGAAAGAGATTTGTGTACAGAACAGATACATAACCTGCTGATTCCCTCAACGGGTTTTGATACTGTCAATTTGTCATACATTTAAAGTATTTTTAACAAAAAAAAAAGTTCCTGCACAACAAAGTTCCTGTTTTGTCTGCATTTATGTTAGTTGTTGCAGTTTTCTTCTACTTTGGACAAAGGAGTCACTAACAATTTTTTTTTGTTTCTTGTCTATGAACTAAAATGAAAAACAGTAGCTCAAAGAGATTAACTTCTGGTTTTGCTAAAAAAATTCTGAAATAGGCCAGAATTAGAAAGCAACCTATGTGTTGTTTTTTATTTTAGTTAAGTAACCCCCCCAATGCAATTTCATTCAAACCTGTTGGTGTAGAATAGACACTTTTTTCCCCTCCTTGTTTTGTCTTTCTGTTTTCTAACCCCCAGCCATGATAACTCCCCCTTCCAGCTGATGTATTAATAAAACACAACTCTGTCATTCCAAGTGTATTTCCCATCCAAGCAGATGCTTCTAGTTTTAGTGATTTGACTAATAAGATCATATTCACTGGCTGTAAAGTATTGTTCCTCCTCGTTTTCCTTTTAGTCACAGTGAGTATTTGGAAAAGCTGGACAATCCTAAATGATTTTGATAGCCAAATCCCCTTTAATTTTTCCATGTTCCTCTTTAATTTCTGCTTCCTTTTCCACTTTCTAAATCAAATCATACAAGACTCAGATTATGTGAGTAGTCAAATAGATTGCACTCCTATCAGCTTTATTTTATTAGAGAAAACAAGTAATAGTACCCGGGTTCTTTCCCTCATCACCTCCTTTATGCATGACCTAATCAGGACTCATCACATGCTACTGTCACAGAGCTACTGTCTAAAGACTGTACCAGGTGTACCGGCTAATAACAAATATCACTGCAGTCACAGTCACCTGTTTGATGTTCGGACTCAGGAGACAAGAAACAGGTGAATTCTACATTGCTCCAGTTAAAGCAAGGTGGGATCTATTAATTAGCACTTGTTCGGATGGAAAATGTTGAAGTCTCCCAGGCTTAGATCTGGAATGGTGTTCCTACAGGTTTTTCCAAAAAGTTATACTGTGCTTAGCTTCATTCTTTTAACTCTTGGTCACTGACAACCTTCCAATTACTGGTCTCTCCTGCAGCACTGTGCTGCTCAGTAAGCTGCCTCTCCTCCCAGTTTTTCCCTTCCTGACAATTTTCAGCCCATCACCATCATACATCTATCTCTCTGAGCAAATCTACTTCTCTCTTGAATCCATCTGTGAATTTTGCTAACAGTGCTCACAGAAAAAAAATTGTATAGCAATAAACTTTGTAATCCTAAGTAGTTCTCAATATGTACAAAAGCTTACAGTACATCAGCCCCATCTGCACTGTGCAGATGCCTAGACCACTCAACACTTACTTTCCAGCCAGACTATAACCTTTTCCATTCCTGGCTTACTCATTTTATTTCTCACCTTTGTAAGACTTCACTTCTGGTCCCCTGTATATGATGTATTTTTTATAACCCTTGCAGATATAACCTTTGTGCAGCATCTAAGCTTGTTTTTCAAAATCACCCTGATCTACAATTGAAACGTTTATTTTCACAGCAAAACTTAGTCTCTCAAAAATGGTTTCAAGTCTCCAGCTTCAGAATTACAATAAAAACCCCTGTAATATCTGTTTTCTTCCACACTGATACCTGAAAGTCTGCAAGTTTAAAATTACATTGGATTCACCCATACTTTATGTCCTACAAATACCTGTAAGATTATTCCAGGTGCTGTCTGCAGAAAAAAACTGCAGAGTGGCACCATTTATTAACCTCTGTTTACTGATTCAGCAACAGCAGTAAGTGTTCAGATTCTTACTTCCTACATTGAAATAAATTAATAGAATTACTCTCAGCTCCACCGCTTAAATCACAAAACCTGACCTCAGTATGTAGCATCTCAAGAGAATCTATAACACAGAAAACAACAGAAAATGAGGTGGCTTTTCTCCAAGAGGAAAGCTAAATGCCAAAAGAACAGGTAATATTACCAGTATTAACATGTTTATTGCTTATTTTTTTTTATTCTCAGCCCTGCCCAGGATCTGCTGGATATAGCTAAGGAAAAGCTGCTGCACAGAATCAGGTTTGACTCCATGATTCTGGATCTACTTCTTCTCCATTTCTAGTTCCAGTACTGTTAAAAGACACTTTGGGCCACTCAGATTTTATATTTGCTGGCCTAAAATCTAAAGGAACCCCTGCTCTTTAAGGACAACCCCTGCACAGAAAAGCCTCCTTAGGCATAGCAGACCCCCATAATCCTGCAGACATTGGAAACAAAGACCATGGTAAAACTAATTAGAATCCAGACTGGTCCAACTCCTCAGCAGAAGAGGCTGCATGTATCTAGAGCACACCCTCTGCTGACTAACACAGCAAGCCATGCTACACTTACTTAAAATTATGTGAATAAAACCATTTATTAATTTGTTTTAATTAGTTCTTTATCTTTAAAAAAGTACTATTACATTTGTATTCTCTTTTATTCAAAAACTGTGTACACAACTTCTGAAAATGTGCTGTTATTTCATCCTCACACAGAAGTTTTACTCATAATAAAGCAAAGAGAGACTTTTGAAGACCCTGTAATGGTTTGGAAAAGGAACCTTTGTATTTAAAATTCTAATTATGCCATTAGATAACTTAAGACCATTCCAGAAGACTTACTATTACCTACTGTGCATACAGCATAAAACTGGATTTCAGCTTAAAAACAAAACCATCAAATTCAGATAGAAAAGGACTGCCTGTGAGAGCAGCACTATAAATGCACTTTTAATCACAGACATGACAGCAATAAGACTTGAGGCAATAAACCAGTCTGTCGGCCATCCAGCCCTTCTTTTCTCCTGGACACCCCAGCAAGAGTACTGTTAGGCAACTCTGGTCAGCATAAGACTTTGCAGGCAATGACGTAAGATGATATAATGTTTCATGGGTATGTGAGAACAATAAGTTTCAGCCATCCAGAATATGGATTTGGACAGATCTGCAAAGAAAGTCCTTCGTACTCTTTAAATTCTCTAAGGCACCTACAGCCTCAGCCACTTTTAACACAAGTGTGTCCTTTCACCACCTAATCTTAGTTTAGCACCCTATATTCAGTAGAAGGAAACAAGCTCTTCAAGACGGTGAACGAGTTATACCCGCTCACAAGAAGAAGCATTTAGACTTTAAATGCTGTACCCAAGGCCCAAGTTGCAACTATTCAACAAAAGCTCTTATAAAAGATAGACTACCTTCGGTGACTTTGTATCCTGTGTTGTTGCTCAGTGAAGTCAGTGGGGAAATTCTGCATCCAATAAAGGCAGTAAAATTTCCCTACAGCACCGACAGCCTTTCACTTGGTTAGCTCTGAAACAGTTCATGGTTAGAAAGTTATCCAGCCCTAAAATCTGCAAACTAGGGTTCGAGACAGAAGCCACATACCCATTACTACTGCATACAGTTCAATAAAACAGCAGGAGAATACATCTTTGTAAATATTTTTTCAGATAATAATAGAAAATCCTTACAAGTGATTCCAAACCTTTTCATGCTTAAATGGTATCAATCTGAAGTAACTCGACTGGAATTCATGGAGCTCCAGGGCTGTAAAACCTGTATCAGGAATCAGAGACTCAAATTTATTCATTTTTTGGCATACCCACCAACTTTTCTTCACATATCTGACTAAACTGCTAGGTGTAATATAACCAAGAGAATAAGCATTATTTGAATTTATAGGCTAAATGATTGCATGTCCTGGGAAATACTTCTAGCAGGTGCACTTTCATCTAAAGCAGATTTAGCTGGGGCATCATTGCTAAGATTGTTGGCACCTGGCTCTTTATCGTATAACAATCTAGTAAGAGTTACGGCAAAAGAACAAATCGGTGTTGGAGCAGACCATGTGCATTAGACTCTGGGTGTGTGTAAACCCAACACATCCAGCTGCATTCTAGGCATTAAAGAGTTATATATACCCACTGGAAGTGCACCATGGTTCTGGCAGAAGTTCAAGAATCTCCGAACTTATATAACCCCCAGAAGACTTGTTTAATAACCAAAGTGGATGAAAAAAGAGTTAGTATATCAGTCATTTTTTGTTCTTATATAACAAGGCTTCTCTAAGTAACAAAATTGAATTTTCACTATGAAAACCCTAAACTACCTTCCAAAAGCAGAAAAGCCCACTGGAACAATCTCAGGAAAAAAAATTGGTCTAAAAGGCAAAACAGAAAGTTAATGAGTTAAACAAAGAGAAAAATACATAATCATGGATATAATATCAAAGATATTTGAAAAGGGGCATAACTCCAAGAGTTATTCAGAGACTGTGAAACTGATAGCAGACAAAAGATAATTAAATACAACACAATACAATAGGTAATTTTTGCATCCAGTAAGTTAATAAGTAATTTATTGGTATGAGCTGTCCATTCACAGTACATCAATTGAAATGAACACATCCTGTGCTGAAAATTCATGACACTTTCAATATCCTCTTTATTTCACAGAAGTTAGAAGAACTGACACAGCACAGGTTCTGATATTAATTACTCTTTTTTCTTTGTATTATTCTAGAGACTCAAGCGGCTTTGAGAGCAGAATCAGCCCTTGTTGCTAAAATGGTAGATCCATATAGCAGGCACTACACACCTGAGATAGACACAGATTAATTTCATGAGATACATCCACAACTATAATGACCCAAGCAGTGTTTGTAGCAGATCTCACCAATCTCTTGCTCAAACATCCTGGGAGGCTTGGGAGCCTGGCAGCAGTCACCTACAGGGATCTAAGTGGATTCAGCTTCTTTGAGTTCAAAGTGTTCACTACTTCTTTCTTCTGGATCTTTTGACTTTCTTCCCATTTTTGTTTTTGAGGCTCGCTTTAGTGTTGTTTTTTCTCTCTCAGCTGTTACGCTAGTTTCTCTATCTTTCTAGGGACATTTTCTCCCAATTTCCTGTTCTGTTCCCTGTGTCATATGCAGCACATGGCAGCACCTATGCTTGACTTCGGAAGAGAAAAATCCTCAAGACAAAAGTTATTACACTAACTGCAACCCATGTCAGCTACCATCTGTTTGTCTCACCTTCCTTGAAGGCCCTTCTTTAATAAATAAATGAGACTATTATCAACATCAAAGCCTGGCATGGCATGCATCTATGCCATTTAAGGCTTACTGGGAGGTGCCCAGAAATGCAGCCAACACTTCTTGATGGTCAAGACAGAGTCATTTAAGACTCCAGCAACTGTGGGTAACCAGCCAAAGAAAACCATACCATTGATAGTCTTCTTCTTTCCAATTCATTCCAGTATCTACCACTGTGATACATAACTATCAAGGCTATTCTAGCTGCTTCCATAGCATTTCTGATAGTTACTGAAAATCTGTGTTTCCTAATATTTCTTTTACATCAGACAATTTCAAATCAGTGGCATTTGGGGTTATATTTTGATACTGGGTGCAGTATTTAATGACTAACCAACCAGAAAACACAGGTGGTTTATACAAAAAAAGCATCCAGTAACTGCTACATTGGAGTCAGTAAACACAGTTTGATTGTATATGTCATTAAGTAAATCAGATTCACACGTTGTTCTGAAACACACACATCTTTTTCACACACATCCTTTTCATACATACGCTAATGCTGTTTTCTTATACTTCTGCAGAGTGATCTTAAAATGACACACTAGGCAATCATTTAATTGAGAACTTGATCCTGGATAAAAGTGAATGGTTTCCATCAAGTCTGTGCTTGCCACTCCTTATCCATAGCTGAATCCAACACAATCTTTCTGATCTCAGCGGGGAGAACAGTCTCCATCTCAGCACATCTGCTGCGAGTGCTGTCTGCAACCAAGAACGAGAGAGTTTGGTTTGTGTTTTTGTTTTTACTGTCTATCCTTTCAGTACTTTCAATAACATTAGATCTTTTCATTTGTGGATTGTTTTTTTTTTTCTCCAGACAGGCAACATATCTCCTATGAATCACTGTTCCAGTACTGTGGCCTGGCTTCTGTTCAGTTAGGAGGACTTGGAGATCTTGTACAACACTGCAGGGGTTCCAGCATTCATGCTACTGGTCTGCCTGAGTTCCCTGTTTCCTGCTCCTCTCAGTGCCATGGCCAACAAGTAGGATCAGCCAGACTTCATATATGAAGCAGCTGTGTTTAGGGTAGACAGAAAAGATGTGTCATGTAGCCTGAGTGTTAAATATTGGACAAGTTTAAGCACCTTTTTTAAAATTTTATTTTCATATTTCCAATATCTTTTCATGTAGCCTTTATACCTTGGCCAATATGGGCCACTCTTTATCTGTCTTTTATTTAAATATGTCCTGGATTCCAAGTCCTTTGTCAGAATGTTTTTTCAACTGGGAACTATTACCTTTCCTGCTAAACTTCTCACAGGTGTCTAAGTTTAGTCAGGTGCATTGTATCCTCAGTGTACCAGCAACCAGAAGAAACCCTGAAATCACAAATTTGAAAGTACTTGCCCTCAAACAAGGCCAGAGATGCTGTGATGTTTATCATTTGCTCTGTCCCAGTCAGGCTACATTTTGATGTTTCTGTGAAATGAAAGTCAAATCCTCAGCTTCATGATCTTTTCCATGCACTTGAATTTAAAAAATAGAACATGTTTTTCTAGTCTTTCTTCCCCTTTTTAGATTTAGCTGGTAGGGCTGGCCTACTTGACATTTCTAAGAAGTCTCATCCCCTGAAGTGTCAGCATGTGGGTTTTTTTTTTCCTTTGACTCTCTGTTACTCAGTCTCCAATATTTCATTCTGCCAGGTGCAACAAGCACGTCACTTTATCCATCTTTTGAACATTTCCTTCTAATGTATGCTCGGCTACCTGGTGGTGTGTAGCTGACACTGTCTTTAACATGCCTTGAATCAATCTGTCTGTTGGACCATATGGTTGTAATTTATTTGGCAGCCACACTCCTAATCACAAATGGAGCATCCTCAAGTCTCTTCTGTTCCAGGAGATGCAGAAGTTCCTTATTCCAGCATTAGGATTATTGGGAGATTCATTTCTCAGGCTTTCCCTTGGTGCTTTACAACCTCTTTCAGAGCCATCCTCAGTGTTCAGCAGTTCTCCCTGGAGATGTCCAGCAATGCAAAGCCTTTACGCAAACCCTAATGCCAGACACAATCATTTATAATTTTTCCTGTGACATACAGGCCCAAGTTATAGCCAGCTTCTGTCAGAGAAACATCTGTCCTCTCATTGTCTGAGCAGCTGTGCTGGCTCTCTTCCTGTAAGTTGGAAATACTTCAGTCAATTGGTGAAATTATTAGAAGTTTGGGATAAGAACGGTCCATTTCTCTATAGTCTAGGCATCCTCTTGTGAGTTTATTACTTTTGCATGTGACTGGTGGTTATATATGTTATGTTCCTAACACACATCACTACATCTTCACTTATCTTGGACCATCATGCACCACTTCATAATCTTCTCAAGGTTTTATTCATTCCTGAACTTCCCTGAGTGTAAGCACATGTTAACAACCTGATCTGTGTGTTTAGGCACTGTTGAGTTTTGTGACACCATACCACGTTCCATCTCAAACTTTCCCACTAAATCAGAGAGGGTTAGATCTGGTGCTTGCAATACTACCTTGCCAAAACTCTCTGTCCTTCCTCAGCATGATGGAGCAGACCATCCCTTAAAGACTTACAGCCTTGAATGCTGACACTGAAGGAGGTGTGCTATTTGCTGACCGCATGCCCTTTTCCTGCAGAGCAAGAGCTGGTGCCTCACTACACAACCTGAAACAGGATCCTAGCAGTGGCTGATCCACCAAGGTGTCTTCTAATGCTGCCGTCTGTCAACATGAGCATAAAGTAACAGCAACTTTTTCTGGATCTTTTTGCTAATACTTACAGTCCCCATCACACACCCCATGTGAGGTATTCCCCCTCCATCATAATCTGGGCCACCTACAAACCAAGCAACATACCCTCTAGTTTTTTGGCTCTGTCACTTTTACAGTGCCATCCAAAAAGAGTAGTTCCTGTGGTTTTGGTTTGGGCAGGAAGCCCTCACAGCCGTCCATTGTTTTTTTTTCATCCACTAACAAATCAAAGACAGAGACAGAGATGTAGACAGATCCTGACCTCCTCCACTTTGTTCAGCTGAGGCAGTGGCCACTTGGTTAGCCCAGGGTTTGATGCAACTCTTACGAGCCTTTCCTGACAGCAGATGCATCACCAGGTGTGTCACAGGTGCCTCTTTACATGCCATAGGTGATTGGGTGGGAAGCATATAAATTTGAAGCATGAATTGCTTACTTCCAGTTATTTCCAATCTATTTTATAGTAATGTATGAGGAGATAACTGCTCCTATTTCAAAACAAAGTTATCTTGGCACTTCCACCTTCCTTGCACTCAGAGAAGGAAACAGTCATCCTTCAGACCTCTAGTCCTGCCTGGGATCTTATCTTTCTCACTTCACTTAACTTTCAAGCCCACCCAGATATGCCAAATCTGATGCCAAAGTGATAAATGTGGGTAGTGGGCAGTCAACAGCTGAGATAAAAAAGTCCGTCCTCCAAGAGACAAGCTTTACTGGAACATATACAACTATGCAGAGCTAAGCAGTGATATGTAGCCTCTGTTAATAAACTCTCACTGGCCTGTTGGCCAGATGTCCTGTGAGTCATGAGACTGGAGATGGTCTACAGCAGAGATCATGCAGATTCAACTCCTTAAAGTTCAAAGCATTCACAAGTTCAAAGCATCCACAACTCCTCTGTTCCGGTCACCTTTTATAATTTTTTTCCCAGTTCTTTGTTTAAAGCTGGTAACACCTCATCTTACCTCAGCAGTCACTTTTCCTCCCTGAGCTGTTGCATTCCTTTCTTTATCTTTCCAAGGAGGCTTTTTTTTGCTTTCCTTATCTCCTGTTTTGCTTATTGTCTTAGATAATGCAAAGGCCACAGCTAGTCTTGTTCCTTAGGAGAGGGGGAGGAGGGTTCAACCATAAAATAATTATGTCAGCTCTTGCTTGTGCTGGCTACAGACTATTTGGCCTGCAGTCTACTGACTTAAAATAAATCATAGACTAATTTAAATTTAGCTTTTAATTGTTTAAATCTAGTCACACTAACTCATCACTAATAATTCTTTGCTTCTTCAATATTTCAACAGATATCAATGCCTTTTAAAATCCAAGCAAATTGTGGCTATAAATTCTGCTTATCTGTTTTTCTGTTGAAGTACTTAAAATATTCTTGCTCTACAGATGCAAGATTTTTCTTTATATAACTGTCATTCATGTTCTGTCATATCATGTCATCTGGATGCTTCATAACTATTTCTAGCTAGCATTTCATCCAGTTTAACTAATACAAGTTTTATTGACTTTTCTAGGATCATCCCCAAATTTGATACTGTTGTCTTCCATTGTGTGGTGGTTTTAATCAGTGGCAGTTTCAAGCCAGGTCATGTGTTATTGCAGGAAGATTTAACCATATCCTCAGTACTGGGTGTCTTGGCAATTCCTGGGTGTTCTCTCAGAGTCCTGGAGGTATTTTACCATTTCCTTTGAAAAATTGTTCCTTGACGTTATTCCATCTTTACCTGACACAAGTAAGATCAATGCAGTGAACTCCCCGACACCTTCTGAAGAGGGGACCTCTACAAAGAAATTATTCAGGTTTTTGGCAGCCTGTGCATCTGTCATAACCATCTGTTATTCTCCAAAAGCTGGCAAAAACCATCACTTCCTTTATGGGTTTGCTGTTCTTGATATACTTAAAAGTTCCTTGTTGTTTGTGCTAATGTCTCCATAGAGTGATTCACTATATCCCATTTAATTGGGAGAAAAATGAGACTTTAATTAGCATGTACTCCAGACAACACAAGGAAACAATTCAAATATGTAAACATATGTCAAAAAACATGGAAAAAAAGAACATGAATAGAAACAGTTCTTATGGATTTACCAAAGGCAAATTCAGCCTAACAGGATAGCTTTGTATGGTGAAATGATTGGCGCAGTGGGCAAGAAAAAAGCAGTAGGATAATTTATACAATGACTTTACCAAGGTCTTTCTTACAGTCATCTCTGGCCAGGTTGGTGAGATATTGACCATTTAAGCAGATGATGAAGAGGAAACAGTCTGGATCACCAGGCTAAAAAGGGTTGTGATCGGTGGCACACGGCCCAACCAGCACTTCATTACCAGTGGCTCCCCTTAGAGACTGATACTGGGGACACTGCTGTTCATTAAAGACCCAGGAGACTCTCAGTAAATGCAGAGATGATCAAATTGAGTGGAGCAGTTAATATGCTGCAGGTAGAGCTGCTATGCAGTGTCGCCCTGGTTTTTCTAGAATATTACAACCTTCTGGGAAAAACCCATTATCCTTGGTCCAAAAATATAAATTTTCTAGGTCTATCTTGCCAAGATCCACGTTCTCACCTTCTAAAAACACTTCGAGAACCTCTAATGCCACTGAATCATCAAAGGACCTCTCCCTAGGATGATCCATATTTATCATAAGTTTTTACCTGCGTTTTACCCAAACCTGCAGACTCCCCGTACGGGCCACCAGATGTCGCAGTGTCAGACACGAATACACAGATTCAGACAGCAGGTCAGGACCATTGAGCAGGGCGAAGGACCCTGCCCACCTTTATTCTCACCTTTTTATACCTCTCTTAAAACAACCACACATTGGTAGATGAGGTTAACACCTCTGCAATTTTACAGGATAGGAACATAGTCTATCATCTTTCTCCGCCTTGGAGAAAGGAAGGAACAACAGTCCAAAAGTTCTAAAAACATTCTAGGCCGTTTAGAAAAACAAGAGCTATGTTTATAGAAAATGCATGAGAACTTCTACTACAAAAGTAAAAACACAGAACAGTAGAAAAACCGGGGCGACAATGCAGAGATTCCAACAGCTTTGAGAAAAGGGCTGGCAGGAATCTTAGGAAGTTCACAGAAGCCAAATGCCAAACCTTCCAACGCTGATGTAAAAATACTAAGCAATAGTACAATCTGGGTAAATAAAGAAAGTGGTAAAAAAAGGAAGTTTTTCCAGAAAGGACTTTGGTGTTTTGGTAAGCAGTACAATGAACACCACCAACACATTAGTCTGTTCTAACAGGAGTGTAGCCAGCAGGTTGAATCCAGTGGTTCCTCATCTGTTTGGCACTAATAAGGTCATGTCTGGAGGACTATGTCGAGTAGGGGTTGCCAGCCCAAGAAAAACATGGACATGGTGAGCAAGGCCAGGAAAAGGCTGTCAATATGGTCAGGGCTGGAGCACAAGACACATGAGAACAGGACAAGAAACCTGACTTCAATCTGCCTGGACAAAGGCACACTGGAGCATTTTACTGCTATCTTCAGCTATCTGAGTACAGAGGAGATGCAGCAACTCTCTTCTCAGGGGTGAACAGAGGTGACCAAAGTCAGCAGACACAAGTGGGAACATACAAAATTCCCATTAAATATTAGGATAACCTCTTCTACTACAAGGGCAGTCAAATACTGGACCCTAAGTGTTCATGGATCCTCCATCTTTGGAGCTGTTCAAAACTTAACTAGACATTGCTGAGTAAGTCGATCTTTTTGGGCCTCCTTCAAGACTTCATTCCAACCTCCATCTGTAAATATTATACATCTACCTTGCTAGATGTATAATATTTCCACTTTCTCTGAGATTTTTCTTTGCAATCAAAAGTTCCCAAATGACTCCTATTCCTGCAACATAAGGTTTTTTTGCATCGACAGCTGTGCTAGAAATAAACTAGAAGGGCTGAGATGGTGGACCCCATTAATAGGATTCAATAGCTTCTGTGAATCAGTTGATTTCTCAGAGTCAGAAGCTAGGCGCTTCTCAGCAGCTGGTAGTTATATATAGCACCTATATATATGGTACCTAAGCTAAAGATGGTTCAGGTATGTCTTCTGTAAAGCAATCATATTTCATAGCTGATATTTAAGCTTAACCTGCATCCTCTCCCATTAGTAGTGATCAGTAGGAGGAGGGTAGTGAGATAGTGACATAGTTTTAGGAGTTCTCCTTCTCACAGAACTCATCAGTGAGTGATCTCAGTGTCATCAGATGACACTCAATAAGTGTCATCAGATCACATTCAGACCTCCTCTTCTCTTGTGAAATTATTCGCTCAGGCAGCCCAGCATGACTGCTGAGCAACTCTGAATTCCCACTGCGGTAACTGAGAACACTGACTGTTGTGTTCCATCCATTCTCCCTCTGCTTTTATGAGAGGAGACAGCAACACTATGTAGCCCCTATTATTTACACAAGTTGGGCTGGGTTTTTTTTTCTCCAGAATAAATTATATTAACACAGCACTTGTTAATTCAGCTACACTTTTGAAGGGAAAGAATTAGATTTGCCATTTATACATAGACTTATGCATTGTGCAGAAAAAAACAAACAAACAAAAAAAACTTCCTCAAGTCTCTTTCAAGTTGGCATTACAATTAACTAAAAAATTGTCTCCGGACTTGAAGAAGGGACAGAAGTTATCCAAATAGAGTAAACAAGTAGCTTTCTCTGCAATGGAGACAATGATACCCTGCTGATTTACATCTCAAGGGGGAAGCCTTCCATTGGGATTCTTTGACGTCTTTTAAAGACAGCAGACTTCCCTTTGGCAGGGTCTTTAAAAGGGCTTCTTTCCTCTACAAGGATTTCTATTTTTTCACAGACTTTTTAAGAACACAGTGACTGTAAGACATCTATCTCTTCATTAAATTTGGTAGAAATTGGTCAGACAAACATTAAGGCACTCAGGTAACTGTATTCTTATGCCTTCACAAATACAATACACATACATGTATATGTCCGTTACATTAGGTCTTGTTTCCTTAAGAAAGCAAAATAAATATATCTTCACAGAAAAATGCAAAAAAAAAAGCCCCATGAATAACACTCATCCTCTGTACTTTCATTATAAAAGCTTTTTTCAAACAATAATTCGAGAGCAATTATTAATAATTCATATGAGCAGATTATCAACCGACTACTAACAGACATGGCTCACAACTATTGTATAAAACTCCAGCAAAAAGGAAAAAAGAAGAAAAGCAAGGTAAATCACCATCTTTTATTTAAGTTACTCATACTCTTCCGATTATGAAAATCCATTTCAGGGATGATGATCCCAGCAGGATTACAAAGGGTCTGTGTCAGCACTTCCAGCTGTTCCAGACATTCCAGCCCTCCCTAACAAACACATACAATCTCAATTAAGGAATGTTCCTTACAATCACCCCCACTTTCAGCTCCCCACCTAGCTGAAGAGGACTCCAGGCAGTAATATCCTCCTCTACCTCCATGACCAAGGACAATATGGCCATGGCGCCACCTGTGCCTGCTATCAAACTCGCACTCCTATCTCTGCCCGCGAGGCAAGTATTAAAAATAGCTGGAAACACTGACAGCTCTAAGCCAAAAATTCGTAGGACACTTCTTAAGCTGCCTGTGTTTTTACTCAGTAATTTCCAGTCTTCTCTGTGCCTGTGCAAATAAGCAGCCCATCACACCCAGCCAGCGCCACATCTTCCCCATCGCCTACTTGCTGCCCCGACCTTTTGCCATTGGTACCTTGGGACCATCCACCGTAGTCAGTGGAGACCGTGGGTGGTGACATCCGTATGAAACAGACCTACTGCTGCATGGGCCTGAAAGGTCAGCTTCTTCTCTCTGTAAAATGGAAAAAGCTGAAGGTCCTGAAGCCCATTCCAGTAGTAAAACTTAAACTGATGTACAAACCAATTCAGGGGAATCACTGCAAATGTGTACTGCAGATGCTGTCAGACCCACTTAAACCCAGCTTGCATCTTTTTGTTTGTACTGATATCTATCAATCCAACCCAAGATTCAGTCAATATGAAAGAATATTTGCTGGTAGATTTCCACAGTGTGACTCAAAATTGGCTTGGTTAAACTCAGGTAGGTTTTGAGGCTAGAACAGGCATAAATTACTAGTATGATCTTTCCAACTGCCAGAGTAAAAAAATTATATATTCTAAAGAATACTAATCATCTGAAAGAATTCTAAAATTATTTTAAGTGAAAATTATCATCTCTATGGGAGATGAAATTTATAGAGGCAAGCTTCATTAAAATGCATAATTAGGTACAGGAAATACAAAAGACTGATCATAAAGCAGCACAAACTAAAGCCCTGAACTACTGAAAGTATTCCTGAAGGATTATCCCAGAGTCTTAAAAAGGTGATTTGGATTTGATCAAGAGATTTTAGACCCGTGAAGAAAATGAGTAAAATTTAGGCTGCAGTTATGCCAATGGGAGCTTGGTAACTTAAGTGTTGTAAGAAATGTTCTACATTTATAATATACAGGGAAATTTGCACATTGGCATTCAGGATGAAAGAAGTATATATCAAATTTAACTTCTATTTATCTGTTTTTCTGTAATTTTATAGCATGAAGGATGTTTTCTCTCCAACCTTCCTTCTATCCATCAGCTCCCTCCTCCTCAAGTCAATACCAAAATTTCACAAAATCACAGAACAGTCAGATGGGAAAGGACCACAATGGGTTATCTGGTCCAACCTCCCTACTCAAGCAGGGTCATCCCAGAGCACATGGCACAGGATTGTGTCCAGATGGTTCTTGAATATGTCCAGTGAGGAAGACTCCACAATCTCTCTGGGCAATCTGTTCCAGTGCACCTGCACAGTTAAAAAGTTCTTCCTCATATTCAGGTGGAACTTCCTGTGCATCAGTTTCTGCCCATTGCCTCTTGCCCTATTGTTGGCACCACTGAGAAGAGCCGGGCCCCATCCTCTTGACAGCCTCCCTTCAGAGACTGATAGACACTGATGAAGTCCCCTCTGTTATCTCTTCTTGAGGCTGAACAGGCCCAGCTCTCTCAGCCCTTCCTCATAAGAGAGATGCTGCAGTCCTCCCATCGTCTTTGTAGCCCTCCTCTGGACCCGCTCCAGTAGCTCCATGTGTCTCTTGTACTGAGGAGCCCAGAACTGGACACAGCACTCCAGATGGTGCCTCACTAGGGCTGAGCAGAGGGACAGGATCACCTCTGTGGACCTGCTGGCAATGCTCTTCCTAGTGCACCCCAGGATACCTTTGTCCTTCTTGGCCGTAAGGACACAGTGCTGGCTCATGGACAGTTTGTTGTCCTCCAGGTCCTTCTCTGCAGAACTGGTCTCCAGCAGGTTGGCCCCCAGCCTGTGGTGGTGCCTTGGGTTATTCCTCCTCAGGTGCAGGACCATGCACTTGCCATTGTTGAATTTCAGGTGGTTCTTCTCTGCCCATCTCTCCAGCCTGTCGAGGTCTTTCTGAAGGGCTGCACAGCACTCTGGGGTATCGGCCGCTCCTCCCAGCTTTGTGTTGTTGGGGAACTTGCTGAGGAGGCCTCTGCCCCTTCACCCAAGTTATTGACAAAATGATAAACGATACTGGGCCCAGTACTGAACCTTGGGGTACACCACCAGTGACAGGCCTCCAACTAGACCCTGTGCCATTGATTACAACCCTCTGGGATCTGCTCTTCAGCCAGTTCTCAAACCACCTCTCTGTCCACTCACCCAGTCCACACTTCCTGAGTTTGTTTGTGAGGATGTTGTGACAGTGTCAAAAGCCTTGCTGAAATTGAGGTAGAAAATATCCCCTGCTCTCCCCTCATCCATCCAGGTACTTGTTTCATAGTAGAATTCCATTATTTTTCCTTTGAGAATTCTAGGGCAAGAGAAGTAATAAAAAAAAGCTGCACTGTTGTATTTGTACCTCAGTGCATGATGCTGTATTATTCTACTCTTTTTTCTCATGCATTTCCTGTTATCTAACTCTCTAGCTTATGATACACATCTGTGCCACCATGAATGCAGCTCTTAGGACAAGGACACATTCTTGTTTTGTAATGTGCCTACCATATTCTAAAGACTTATAGAAGCGTGAATGATAATATTGTACAGCCATACCTGACCATTTTATCTTAAATCCTTACCACCTACGGGCAACAGTACAAGCCTGGGAAGTTAGCAGGGAGTTTGGTCATCCAATGAACATAAGTACAGTCTTTAGTTGAGCTGTTTACAGAACTGTAACTTCAGTCAGGGCTCAGCTGAAAACATCTTTGACTGTCAAACTAAGACAAAGCCTGCAGAAGTTAGCTCAGACAACAAAAGTTCCAGAAGACAGATTGCAATTAAAGGCTCAAATACCATTTCCCAGGCTAAATTAAATGCTAGAAAGATATTTGGGAAAGGTTAGGATAGAACCATTTATTATTCATAACATATTAGTATTTATTTCCACCTGCATTTTTTTCTTACTGGAATAACAGTGATACAGTTAAACAAATCATGGTCTATAGACAGTTTAGCTGATCCTGCAGATTTTTTCACTGGTAATATGACTGCCTATCACACTTATGGGGTTTAGAACCACTTTTATAAAACTACTATTTGACTAGCTTGAATTCATTCATTTAATTTCCCAGATTAACTTCTGCTGGACATTTCAGTAAGAAAAGGCTTCTTTTTAAGCAGCTAAACTCAAGTCCTTACTGTTGTCTGTGACACAGAAGCAAAAGTAACTCTTAAGAGTTCCCAGTAGTGCATGGAGAGGAAGCCGGCTCGACATCAAGTTACTCACAGGGTGCTCCTCTCTTGAGGCTGTGGTGCAGGTGCCAGGAGCCAGGAGGCTCTTGCATCACCTCAGTAACACAGCAGCTTTTCACTTTCCTTGGACTACACATACATATTGTACTCCCAAGTAGACTTCACTGAGTGCTATTTTGCTATCAGCTTCTCATCCGCATGCACCTCAGCTGGGACCAAGGCTGCCACCAGGTAGGACTGCAGCAGCAGCATTAGGTTGGTCGTTGGTCCTGGCACTCAACGATATTCTCTTAAAATATCGCACTGTCTTTGTCACAGTCCATAAACTCTTGCAAAGCACATGAACATCTGCACTGAGCTCTAAGAGCACACGCTTGGATGTTACAGGACTGCCTCTTCACGGTGTTATCTGGATAGAGAGATGCTGTATTTGATTTAAATTTTTTTCCCTTATACTCAGCCAAGAGATGTTCACTCTGCCAGTTGTTTAATATTCTGTCTTAATTAGAATATTTATATTTTTCACTAAAAGTGAGCAATTTCAACGTGCTGCAGAGTTATCCTTTTCTATTACATACATATATTAGGTCTAATTTTCAAGTATATATAAAAATTCTTTGGGGATGAAAATCATGCTTATCTTAAACTACACCATACATTCCACATACAATATTTTTCTAAGAATTGGTGTGTACTTCTCTACCCATCATTTATTAATAGGCTTACCATCTGTATTCATCTTTAAATTCCACCAATTAATATTCTCAAGCCTGGAGACACTGTTGGGTACAGCTTTCATAATGTGCAAAATCTGATATGCAATTCATTTTACACTGAGGAATTTAACCCAATACCAAAGAGATTGTAAGAACAGATATGTTGCAAAGACTTAAAATAAATTGATTTAGTTGGATGAGACAACTTTCACAGGCATTCATTTAAACACTAAACTTCACTAGCTGCACAGAGTTAACAAATGTGCTACAAAGCTCTTCAACTCCCACACAAGCTGACTCACACAAGATAACAAAACTATTAGTTCTTGAAAGAACTCTATATTTTTCTTTATTGTTCCAATGACTTCCCAGTTTTGAGTGGCACAATTTCAGAAGTGTACACTATAAAGAAAGTGATGTTTGGAGATGGATGGGTGACCAGGTTATAAATGAAGGAAAATAGCCCTGGTGACAAGTAGTTTATGTCATCACCCCAGCTGCAAAATTCACCCGCAACTCAGTAATTTATCCAGCAGTATCCATTATTTTCCCCACCAGCTAGCAGCCCATCCAAGGCAAGGACAACCATTCCTGTTCAGTTCCTTCTTTTCACTGCATCCCTCTCATTCCATCCTTTTTTTTCTGTTGCTGTCATTTCAAAACTTGTGCCACATGTCCTCAGCTAATTTGCCCACACTACTCATTTGTGGGTCTAAGTACCATTTCATGTGACTGACACGCTTTCTTATAATACTTTTTAATCTCAAATTCTCCAGAGTGAAGGAGACTTTTTTCTAATGGATCTATACAGACCTGTCAAATGTGAATCTGAAGCCAACGGCTTGTAAATGTCAAATTTAGATCAGATACATATTTGTTTTACTTTTGATTTGTTTCTATTTTTATTGATACTCTCAACAAGAGGCCTTACAGTTATTTCTAGGAACATTATTTCTTTGCTTTGTGTAACATATCTGAATGTATTTTTACTAAAAGTAGTGACTTGCAAAGCAGGTAACACAAACGCAGCCTTGTGTTTTCTTTCTATTTTGTCTGAATTGGGTCCAAATATAGACAAGTAACAAAAACAAAAAAACAAAATCTCTGAGTGATCTTGTCTTTTAGGCTGTGTCCAAGCCGGGGCACTTTGGAGCACTTCCAATCTCCTTGGGCTGTAATATGCACTCCAGAAATTTGGACTTGGGCAAAAGGCAGGCATGCACACCAGCTCCTTCATCCTGACATCCCCTGTTTCCCCTGGAGTGAAAACCAGAATACATGAGTCAGATCTACCCATGACCTGAACCTTCAGAGGACTGTGACTGCAGGGGCTGCTGTACCACAGGCACCAATCCATTTACACACAGCATTAGAAAAATAAACAAAATTATTGGACCATATGAGATATTCCCCCTTGTCCTACCACTGCAAGCTCTTGTAAAAAGTCCCTCTCTATCTTTCCTGACCCCTCACATACTAGGAGGCTGGAACTAGGTCAACTTGAAGCTGTCTCTTATCCAGGCTGAACAATCCCAATTCCCTCAGCCTTTCCTCATAGGAGAGGTGCTCCATCTCTCCAATCACCTTGGTGGCCTCATCCAGACCTGCACTAAGAGGTCAATGTCTTTCCTGTGCTGGGGACCCCAGAGCTGGATGCAGTACTGCAGGTGGGGTGTCACCAGAGCAGAGCAGAGGGGCAGAATCACCTCCCTTGCCCTGCTGCACCCAGGACACGTTTGCCTTTGTGGGCTGCAAGAGCACACTGCCAGGTCATGTCCAGCCTCTCATCCACCAGCACTCCCAAGTCCTTCTCAGCAGGGCTGCTCTCCATATGTTCATCCTCAGAATCTTGCTCTTAGTCTCGTTAAACCTCATGAGATTCCCTTAGGCCCACTTCTAGAGCTTGTCCAGGTCCCTCTGGATGGCATCCCCTCCTTCAGGTGTGTCAACCACACCACTCAGCTTGGTGTCATCTGCAAATTTGCTGAGGCTGCGGTCAATCCCTTTATCTGTGTCACTAATAATGATATCAAATAACACTTTTCCTAATATGGTCTCCTGAGGGTCACCACTTGTCACTGGTTTCCACCGGAATTTGAGCTGTTGACCCCTACCCTTTGACTGTCCAACTACTTCTTTATTCACCAAAGAGTCCACCCATCAAAGCCATCCCTCTGCAATTTAGAGAGAAGGATGTTGTGGGGGGCTGTGTCAAGAAGCCCAGATAAATGACATCTGTAACCCTCCCCTTGTCCACTGATGTAGTCACCCCATCATGGAAGGCCACTAGTTTGGTCAGGCAGGACTTGCCCTTGGTGAAGCCATGCTGGATGCCCCGAATCACCTCCTTGTTCTCTGTGTGCCTTGGCACAGTGTCTAGGAGGATCTGTCCCATGAAAATTCTTTACTGTGAGTGTGGTGAGGCTGATCAGAGAAGCTGTGGATGCGCCATCCCTGAAAGTGTTGAAGGCCAGGTTTGATGGGGCTCTAAGTAACCTGGCCTAGTGAAAGGTGTCCCTGCCCATGCCAGGTGGGTTGCAACCAGATGATCTTTAAGGTCCCTTCCAACCCAAACCATGCTATGATTCTGTGATTCTACAGATTAAGTTTTGTACAGGTATCTCAACAAGAAAGTCAGGAACATCAAAGTACAGTCCAGAACAAAAATTATCATAATAGAAAGACTGCTGTTGTCATGGAAGGAAGGACAAAAAATCTGCTCAAGTAAAGGTTTGTGGGAAACTATAAGAGAGAGGACTGGAAAGAGGGCTCCAGAAAAGAGATAGGCAGAGGAAACCAAGTGCCAATCAGGTATAGAAACAGCTGATGATATGTCTGAAATGTATAAAGAAGGAAAGGATGGAAGAAAGAGAAGACTGAGCGTCTGAGTTTAGATTAAGATTAAATTTGAGTTTAGATACGGATGTGAATTGCTCAAGTCTGGTTATGGGGAAATTACAGAAGGGGAAGGAGGGAATGCAGAAGGTTTTTTCATCCATTCTGCCATCAAGAATGGGAATTCCTGGATCAGTCTTGAAGAGGATGAAGAGAAACAAACAAAAGTCTGTGCTGATCTGTACATTGATATGTAGAAATAAGATTAACTGCAGCTACCACTTGATCTATCGATTAGATGCCACAAGATGATGAACTGCCAGCTAATGGCAAGCTATTCCCCAATTCAGTCTAGGAGCAGTGAAGTAAATCAGTACATAGCAGATATCTGACTTTTATTGCTGGTTTGCAGGGAGGAAAACCTGTAAGTTTAACCTGAAGGAAAACCTGTTTAAGTTAACTCCTTGAGATCAGTTTTATAAAAGTTTTAGAAATGAAGATATCAGTACAAAATGCTATTACTTCAAATTAACATATTTATTTGAAATAAACAACGGAAAAACATGGACACACTGCAGCAAGACCAATGAAGGGCCATCAGTATGGTTGGGAGCTGGTATAAACACAGGATGAGAAACCTGAATTTGTTCTACCTGCAGACAGAAGGCTCCATGGAGCATCATACTGCCGTCTTCAGCTACCTGATGGAAGAGTACTGACAAGATGGAGTCACTCTCTTCGCAGAGGGGAACAAGGATGCAACCAGAGGAAACAGACACAAGCTGAAACATGCAAAACTTCCATTAAAGACCAGAAAAATTTCTTTCACTGCAACGGTCAAGCACTGGACCAGGTAGCCCTAAGAAGTTATAGATCCTCTGTATTTGGAGCTGTTCACAATTTGAGCGTATATGGGTCTGAGTCATTTGATCTAATTGGACCTGACGTCCACAAACTAAGCCTGCTGACACTGTGTACACAGACTTCTGTAGTAAGTAAATCCAGCAATTCCCTTCTTTGAAGCAAAAAGAGTATTGTTTTATGTTTCAAACCAGCCCCCTACTGTCTTCACCAAGCTCCCTATATTTCTAATACCAAGAAATTTGCTAAAAAGCCATTCTGTGTTCAGCTTATCCAGTATCTCCACAATTTCCAAAAGCTTAATCATACCCCCACCTCAGCCTTCTTGTCTCCTGTTTGAAGTGCATCAGCCTTTATAGTTTCTCCTCATAAGGAAGCTACTCCATCCTCTTAGTCATTTTAGCTGTCTTTGTACCTTCTCCACACTGTCTTTGATATGCAGAGACCAGAATGGCATTCAGAATCTCCTGCCTTATTCTGAATACCCTTTCTGATGATTTCCAACATTCTGTCAGCTATTTTTGCTGCTTCACATCAATAAAAAATTATATTTGGTTTAGTGATGAAATTAAAAATTATTAATCCCATCATGCCATGTATTAGTCTTTCTGAGTTACACTGTGGGCTTATTTATTTTCCTCAGCCTCAGTCATGAATACATAGAATGGTTTGGATTGGAAAGGACCTTAAGGATCACCTAGTTCCAACCCTTCTGCCACGGGCAGGGCCACCTTCCACTAGACCAGGTTGCTCAGAGCTCCATTCAGCCTGACCTTGAACTCCTCCAGGGATGGGGCATCCACAACTTTTCTGGGCAACCTGTTCCAGTGCCTCACCACCCTCACAGTAAATAACTTCTTCCTAATAGCAATTCTAAGACTACACTCTTTCAGTTTTGATAGCATTAAGTAGTGTCATGTTTTGAATAAGTTTACGTTTCTTATGACAAGGAGCATGTCTTCTATTTTATTGTGATGCGCCCATGATAATCTTGAGCATCCTTCAGGCTTGATAGGCAGGAATGAGAATACCAGGTATAGTATTAAATGTGAATTACTGCACTTCAAGGCTAACAATAAGAAATTTTTTTACCAGTTGGTTTACTAATACCAAGAGATTAAAAAAAATGTTTTTAAACTGATTATATGGTTGATCCTAAGCAAAGGTGTCAACACTGGAGGTGATTTTGGTATGACAAATCATGCAATTTAGGATTAACTGAGTAATGCAAAAAGAGGATTGTCATTATTGCCATTGGCAGTACTGTCAACAGTAAATTCTAAATTGGAATGCTGTGCATCAGCTTGGTGACCAATTTCCACACAAAAAAAAGGGAAAATTGCTGGGACGGTCTAAAAGAACTATTGGGAGGCAAGGGGCAGGAGGAGGAAGAGTCAAAGAGCTCAGGTTATTAACCTAGCAAAACAAAGTCTCAGATGAGATACAATTTCTCTCTAGGAATATAAAAGGAGCAACATCAGGGCTGGAAAGAGCTATATAAATCAAAACAAAACACCAACACAAATGGCCATGAATAAATTTACATCAGAAATTGAAGACTAGAACCAGAAGAAAGGGGGTAGTGGGTTGCTACAGGAGGATTTAATGTTCAGTCAGTTATTAAAAATTGCTCAGTCTTTTCTAGATCGTCCAGACTTACTTGAATGGTTCCCAAGAGCAACCACCTTTTCCAGCTTGGGACAGCCTAGCACCCTGTCCCTTTTTTCTGTCATAACAACCAAACATTTACTCCATTTAGCAACCAAACAGGTTTCTGCTGGAGGTACTGGTCTCATAAAGAGGCCTCAGCAAATAATAAACCTCTAAAATTCCAGAAACTAAATAGTGAGCAGAAAAAAACTCCCATAAGAGATTACACAAAGATACAAAAGATTCAAAACAAGATTGATATTTTAGCTTTAGGGCTATAGATCTATTCAATCTGTGAAGTTGCTGTTGTCTGTATCTTGTTCCTCTCTTTCTGTCTCTGAAAGCAATGCTATGGAATTCTATTCAGCAACAGATCTGTTTGCTCTCAGCTGGAGAACTTCGTTTAACTGTTTTTTAATAGCTCTTGAGAGAGTTTAGAGAGAAGGCATGTGCACACACATGCAGAAACAGTGTTGGAAAGTATCCTCTTGTGAAAGGACAGGAGCAGTAAGCCTGCCCACTCTCGGGAGAGCATCTGACGTGCTCACAGATACTGACAACCAGGACATCATGAAGAGAGATGCTCTCACGCAGTGATACAACTCAAGTTCTTCCTTCCAAGGAAATGAGACAATGAACTGTAGACTGTCACTTCTCAGGAAGTTGAGAGGCCATTTACAGAGGAAGAATCAAAGATCTGTTTCTAGCAGCTCTCAAACTACAACAAAAGGTGAAGTCCTGCTTTCCTGTTATTTATTTTCATATTGCCTGCAAAGTTCATTTTCACTCAAATATTTCACGTCGAATACAGAGAGGAGCACGAAGCTTGAACTATCCCTCTCCTCATGCCATGGTGCTTATTCTGGAAACCAAAGAGGGTCTTCAAATGTAACATCTGTTCCTTACAGCTCCTGATGATGCTAAAAGAAGTAACACTCTGGCATTTATGGGAGAAACCAGCAATTTATTTGATCCATTTTGCTCTCCCTCTTGTTAATAATCATTGCAGCAAAATAATTTCCACTGCAAAATGGCCTCATAATTTTTTCGGCCCTCTGCCTGGGTTTTTACTACATACAGCAGTCCTAAGGAGATGTGGGGAAGCAAATATTTGCCTAACATATCTGTTAAAGTCTATGAAGTGTGAACACAAATAGATCAATCCAGATTGGTAAGCCACATCCTCAAAATTTTGTTTATTCAGTATTGCTCCATTCATCCACTTCAACAAAAGATTACAGACAGAATGACAAATCACAATTATAGACAAAGTGCTTCAATTGCCTCTTTCCCCGTGGTCTGAGCAGGAAATGATGACCACTCTTCTATGAGATTTCACTAAAATCTTTGTTATTGAGAAATAAAATGGGTTTTTGGAGAACGTGCAACTGTTTCTGCAAATCAGATAATTCTGCCTCTTGGCAACTTTTCAAAAGTTACCAATATCAGGCAGAAAGTCAAAGAGTTATGAACCAGATGAGGGCAAGCCCTCCCAGGGAAAAAAGAGAAAAGCTTGAGGATGCATGTACGTGCCCTACAGGGAAGCTTTCAGATCAAGATCCTTTCTGACTCATTTCTGGTGTCAGCTCAGTGTAAGTTAATGATCACTTTGATTTTTCAAAAGAAGCCAAAATTTCTCTCAACTGATTACTAAAGCTGCACAGAGCATATTATTAACCACATAAAGGCCTGATTCTGTCACTAGTAGCAACCAGGCTTGCTGCTCTACCTGCATCTCATAAAAGCCATGGGGGGTTTCTGCAAACTTAAAAGCCTGCTACAGACACTGCATCTCACAGGAGCTGTGTGCCTCAGCAGGATGCCCAGCCTCCAGGGAGACAAGCTCCGGTGTGGGGTCTCTGGTCACACCTTCTCACTGCTACAAAACTGTGACCAACACTAGTGATATGCCAGAAACTTAACGAAAAGCAAAACGTCAACTTTCAATTTCAAAGTTATTCTTCACTCTGTTGCCTTCAAAAGAGTTCCCAGGAGCTGGATGTATTTCCCTGAATGCTTTCAACTGTAATTTCAACCATCAGCCTTCTTTTGCTACCCAGCATGCCTGGCCTGTACTTCACTCAGACAATGCAAATCCAGCAGCTGCCCACGAGGTCTTGACTTCAGTTTGTGCCAGCACAGACAACTTATAACTACTGAAAATAATATTCACAGGTGTGCCTCTCCTCCGGAAAGGCATCCATGCACAAAGCCAATGATCAGAAGGTGTAACACTCTGAGGCCTGTCCAGGGACATTGAAGGAACAAAGAGGACCCCACAAGCTGCTGGAGAAAGCTCTCCTGCTTCATCCCCTGGCCAGCTGGGGCTGCAGCCTTGTGCCTGACAGCTTAATGAACCTTCTCAGAAATGTGCTGACTAATCGGGTATGGAGCAGAAGGAAAAAAAGGAGTATCAGGTGACTCCTTGACAGAAAGGCAACTGGTGGAAGTTTCCCAGCCTTGCACAGGACATGGCTCACCAAGGAACAAGGTGCTTACTGGAACTGTCCAATGCCTCCAGACCTCTACATCCAACTGAGACTGTAATCTCTCCTACCCAAGCCCCCTGCTCCTTTACAGCCCAACTCACAAGCACTTCATTGCACCTTCTCATTGAAGTTGCTTTCCATCCACAAAGACAGATATCTGTAAGTAGTCATATAGCAGCCATTTGAAAATAAAATATACCACACCCCCAACAAACTAAAATGTGGTGATGAAACAAGCAGTTAGTTTAATTCAAAACCTAAGTAAAAATATCAAGCTCCTACTCAGAGAGCAGAAGGTTGACAGAAGGGAAAATCCTGTTTAATTTGTTTGCATTTTCTCTAGCAGAAGTGTAGAATCAGTGCAACAACTGTAATTTACTATAATTTAATTATTGAGGAAAGTGTTCTCTCTACTTTTATTTGGTGTTACCCTGAAATAAGTTATTGACATTTTAGAAGACAGCAAAACAAGAACTTGTGAACTGAGATGCTAAAAAAGAAACCCCAACCAAATAAACCAGTATTAGCTCTTTTAAAATATAAGGAATAATTCTTTACTTTAAAGAAAATATTATAAAAATATTATTATTTTAGTATGTCATTCACTTTCCTATTAAGCATGCTTTCCTGTTACTATGAAATAAAAGGTTAAATTAACAATAAATGACAAAATGTCATTTCATTATTTAAATGATATTTAAGATTTGTAAAATCGTTCACTCTCTTTTTGGTTTTCTAATAATTTCTTAGACCTCCTTGCATATAAAACCAAAATAAATTTAATTGAAGTTCACCTTTAGCACAATCAGTCTTCAGCAGACTTCTGCAAACTGTCCAAGTATTTTTGCATCAGGAATGTATCCTCCTGCTGCCATACTAGAGATAAGAAGGGACTTTCTAACTCCCAAAACAAGACCAAACACTCAGCTGAATCCCTCAGACCCACTAGTTTTCCAACCACGCTTATAATTTACTAAAGTACCAGCATTTTTTTCACCATCACTTTCCATTTTTCTCCTCTTTTTCCATGAATCATGCTTTATGTACTAATGCCTATGGCCAAAAATTGTCACAAGCTTTTTGTGGCAATTCACCATTCAATTAACAAATTATGTTTGAAGCTTCAGCACACACAAACCCAAACTGTTTTAATTTTAAAAGTGTATCCATAGAAATCTTCTAGCACGTTGTAAACTGTCACTGGAAATATCTCTGTGTTTTCTATATTTTCCTTTTCCTGGTAGAGTATGAAATTGCAGTTGTGCAGTTCATACCTAACAGTAATTTATATGAGATAAAGAACATTTTAAGTTTCTTTAAAATGAGCAATATAGAATTAACCACCTTGTGGGTACATGCTTCATTTTTTTCTCATCTTCAAGGCTGATAACATTAAATATCCCTTGTAATTTGTAAGCTCTTTGACAGACACAATGCAGTATGCAAAAACTTAAATCCCACAACCTCAAGAAGAAATAATAATGTAGCATTACATTTATTCAAGTACTAGGTAGTACAGGAACTAAACAATTATTTGAAAACAAATAACTTCTATTTTCCATTAATTTGTATACACTTTCCTTCAGCATTATCTGTTGCAAATGATACAATATCATGATCATGCATTATCAAAGTTCAAAGCTGGAGTGTCTTAGAGCTGGTGTCTCTTAGAGCTGGAGACATTAGAAATGGGGTATTATTAATGTTTTGAAAATAATCATGCATATGATGGATGATTCTGCTTTAAACTGTGTAGCTAAAAACAATTATGGGAAACATCTTAATATTTCCATTATTTGAGCCCAAAATAAATACATGCCCAGTTCAAAACTCTTAATTTTCTCCAATGAAAAAAGGATATAATATGTTGTTAACAGACAGAATATCTGCTGTACTGGGATCTATCATTTTAGCAAAGAGAACCTAAAAAAATAACACTAATTTGTCATTACTCAAGCTTTGGAGGCGACCATAAACTTTACCGTGCATTTTTTGTTCACTCTTAAGGACTTTTATTTTTTATAGATATTAGGAAAATTTTCTGTGTGTTTTATTTGAAGCCATGCTGAAACTTTTAAGACCTGCTTTTGCCTTGTATCTGGCAATCCACTACAAATAACTGTGAAATTTCTGCATAAGCTACAGCAAGTCTGAAGTGGCACATTCCGTTATTGTCTTCACTGAACCAAGCACCCCATTTCTCCTTTCCACCTGGAAAGCATTAAGGGTTGAGCATTCGGAATCACAGCAAGAAGGTGACATGCCAAGGTGCTCCCTGGCTGGCAGCTGTGCAGCCAGGATGACAAACTCTCCAGGAAGAACATGACCTCGAGATGGCCGGGCCCAGTTGAAACAACCCTTGATACCACATTTCCAGGCTTTGCGGCAAGCACTAGCTGAACCTGTGAAGAGAATATCCCTACTCACAAAGCCATTAGCAAACCTTTCCAGGGGTGTTCTTGGGTGCCAGAGCCTGATCTAAGTTTAAAACAGCAGAGAGGATAGAGTTAATGCAATCTTTTAAGGGCAAAAATGAACAATGATTTATCTTTTTTGTGAGTGAACTTTATTGCAACCTTGGCTAGAGACACAAGGAAAATCTTTTATGAAATTATTTTTCGGGTATTGCAATTTCTTCTTAGCTTTGAGTTTAGTTTTTGCCAAAAGATTTAGTTTCTTTGGGCTGCCTTGATCACCGAAACAAAGTTCAAGGAACAGTTGCCCTGCTTAGTGCTAATTTTCAAATCAACTTTTATCTTACTCATATAACAAACTAGAGACTGCTACACTGAGGAAGCTGTAGAAGAAATGCAGCATGAATTCTTCATCCAATATCACTGTCTCTAGGAGATTTGAAATGAAAACTGGTAGACTATTTTAAACAAAGTTATTTTCAATGTAATTAAGCAAAAAAACCCACCTCCATTTTCAATTACTTTCTGCTTAAGTTAAAGGGTTTATTTACATATGTGTATGTGTATGTGTGTGTGTGTGTGCACGTGAAACTCCGGCATGTACTGGGATGAGTTTATTGCAGTTCATGTTACAGTACAGCAAGACTGCCTCCACATGTGATCTGAGTGAGATACTGGATGGATTTTTTAGGAAATTCAAAGCAGCAACAAAGTTCATAACCATTTCTCTGTAGGGAAATTAAGCCATCTCATGTCCAAAGAAGGGAGCCTGTTGCAGGGACCTCCAGGTGAGCTGCCCTGTGCACAGTGCACTGCTGTGCAGAGACACCAGCCCACATCCATCAGCTCACAGCCAGAACACTTTGCCTGGATGGTTCTTGGAGCCAGCACTGTCCTCCACACCCCTTGCTGGCACTCCAAGTGCCCTTGGCACTCCAAGGGCAGCAGAGCCCCAAGGTCTCTTGGGCCCACAGCATACTTAAGCCCTGATATAAGGTAAGATATATACTAAGAAGGTATTGACAGCTCTAAGCTAAGTCTCAACTTTTCCTTGGATATCTCAGTCCTTAACTTCCCGATCGCTTTGTGTTTGAGCTTGTGCCTGTCAAGCTGGCTTACTTGTCTTCTTCTGTACCCAAATGAAAGCAGGGCTGGTTTAAAAGAGCTGACAACAAAATCCTCTAGTCTAAATGAAAGAAAGCAAATAAAAACAAAACAAAAACCCTACCACAGCATAATCATCTCTCTACAGCATGAGAAAGAAAAAAGTGACAGCAATCCACAGATTTTTAAATTATTTTTATTGATTCTCATTGATGTCCTTGCTGAAATGTGAATAAAGATTGAGTCATTTACTGAGGTCTATTCAAGACTTTTCTGATAGCTTAACCAATAATAACTGTATAAAAACTCAGCTGGGTGGAGGCAGAGATCCTAAAAGGCATCTTTATAAAAGGGGAAGAGTTCACAGAGCTGCCACTGGGCAGTATACTCACCAAAGACACCAAATGCATTTCTGCATGGAGGTTGAAGGGAAGAGTACCAGCATGGGCATAAACTCTGCTGCTTCTGCCCTGCTACGGTGTATTGGATTTGCATGGCCAAGCTTTGGTAGCCAGGGGCCTACAGAGGTGGCTTCTCTGAGAAGCTGCTAAAAGCTTCCTCTTTGTCCAACAGAGCAAATCCCTGGTAGCTCCAAAGACGCATGTGCCGCTGGTAAAGGCTGGGCCAGTTAGAGACAGTGGTAACACCTCTGCAATAACATATTTAAGAAGAAAAAAAACAAGTTATTGCACGGTTGTAATTGAGTTCAGAGAAGAGTGGGGTGAGAACACACCACAGACACCCAGGTCAGTGAAGAAGGAGGGGGAGGAGATGCTCCAAGCATTGGAACTGAGATTCCCCTGCAGACCCTGATGCAGACCATGGTGAAGCTGTGCCCCTGCAGCCCATGGAGGTCCACGAAGGTGCAGAGATCCACCTGCAACCTATGGAGAAGACCCACACCACAGCCTGGAGGAGGCTGTGACCCTGTGGGAGTGTGGAGAGAGGAGCCTACACTGGAGCAGCCTTGAAGGACTGCACCCCATGGGAGAGTGACTCCCGCTGCAGCAGTTTGAGGGGGACTGTTGCCCATGGGATGGACTCATATTGCAGCAGTGCACAGAGAGCTGTTTTTCATGAGATGGAGCCACATCAGAGGAGTTCACGGAGACCTGTCTCCCATGGGAGGGACCCCACGGTGCAGCAGGGGAAGGGCTCCTCTTCCTGAGCAGCAGAAGAAACCACAGGTGATGAACTGACCATAACCCCTATTCCCTGTCTCTCTGCACTGCTGAGGGGAGGAGACAGAGTTGGGAAGGAGGGAGGGGTAGGGGGAAGGTGTTTTTAAGGTCTTATTTTACTTCTCATTATCCTGCTCTGATTTTGTTAGTAATAAATTCAATAAATATCTCTAATTCCAGCCTGTTTTGCCTGTGTTGGTATTTGGTGAGTGATCTCTCACAGGCCTTATCTCAGCTCATGAATCCTTCGTTATATTTTCTCTCTCCTGTCCAGCTGTGGAGGGGAGTGATAGAGAGGCTTTGGTGGGTGTCTGGAGTCTGGCCAGCATCAACCCACTGCATAAGGGAAATTTATTGTTGTTAGTAGTAAGTTATGATTTGACTAGCACAAGGAACTTATTTGCTGAATTATCTTTAAATCATCACATTTCAGAGTAGAACCACACTTTAAATATGGGAAATGTTATTTGCTGTACATGTACTATGTTATTAAGCATAATTAAAGTTGAAAGGCACGAACCACACTCAAAGCTACAGCAAGGCTATAGAACATTTCTGTGGCCAACAAAATAAACTACCATATACTGGAGAACTCAGCAGGCAAGAAGTAATACACTTAGTAGCCTAAGCTACAGTATGCTATGGGCCAGTATCTGTGCAAATATTTCAGAAATGAGCAATGAATAACTATTCTGAGAAACAACTATGTGACTGCAAACATCATCATTTCTAGATATGCAGACTGCCAAAAACTAAACCTAAACTTTGGAGAACAAAACCTCTCTTTTTATGGGTGCAAAATTCTACAGTGCCCTGTTTGAGGCATCTCAAAGATAACACATCTAGCTAAAGTATTTCACCTTTTGACTTTTCTAGAAGCCTTGCTGTGATTTTTTCACACAGAATATTCTATGTTTCCTTTGTACCCTCAGAAGTAGACAACAAAAGCTTTTTTTTTCCTTTATGTTATGTTTTATTCATAACCATTGAAAAGAAAAATTGAAACTCTGGTGCGAGTCACTCTTTAGACTTTTCTATTAGAAAATTGAATCAGAACTGTAAATGGTTTCAGACACTGATACCCAGGACCAGCACTGGAAATAGAGCAAAAATTAATGCAGACCTGGAAAAGGCAGTTCCATAGCAATGCTTTAAAATGCAACTGAAATGAGACCTGATTTGCACCAGGATTGCCACCAGAATCGTTCACTAGTGAAAGAAGTAAGGGCTATCTCTGAGACAAAAAATAATAGCTGCAGGCTTCATTAGACTCCAGAAGAGATGTGTTCTACAGCATGCATCCTCCTGCCACAGCTCTGGACTCTGACCACCCTCAAGGGAACCAGCTTTCCCCAGAAAGGTCACCACTGGCAAGAGTGGTGCAAACATGATCCACGGTGGTTCTCCCTCAGCCAGAGGCATCCAATCTAATGCTTTGGGATGTTCTCAGCTAAAAGAGAGTTTCTCCATCTCTATTGGAACAATCCCCTTTCTTGACCTGCATGGTCAAGCACTGAAATGGTGACAGCCGGACCCTGATTCTGTTTCATTGCCATTTCTGGTATCTGATACTTGGTAAAAATGCCCTCTAGGCTAGAGGGCACACAATCCATGTTCCCAGCCAACAATACAGAGTTTGAATTAGCAGAATGTACTGAACTGTGGCTGGTCTCAGTCTTCTACATTCATAGGTAGCCATGAGGAATAAATCCCACATTAGAGAACCTCGACAATTTCATCAGCTCATATCTGCAGCCAGGTTGTCCCCTAGGTATGTGGAGCACAAAACTTCAGCTCTTTCTAAGCAAAGGGCCAAAGAGATAAAGAGTCAAAACACGCTGTCTAAATAAGTTGCTATCTGACCGGTTCCCATTCCTCTAGCTCTGCAAATTCAACTAATGAAATATTGAGAAGAAATTGTGTCTTTTTTATGGGGAAAAAAAAAAAAGGAAGAGGAAGGGATCCTGGGGGCTACACAGTTAGAACAGCTACTGTAGTGATAGATCACTGACTGAGAAAAATATAGTAGTTATGAGATGTTAAGGCAATTTATCACCATTTAGATTATACTACATTGGTATAAACATATGAGAACATAGCAGGGAGGGCTATAGAAAAACCCATGCTATAGCCCTATGTAAATAAAAGTGAAATGCATCTAAAACAAAACTTTTACTTACAATATTTCTTTCTTTCTTTCTTTTGATTGCATTAAGCAACACTTATGAATTTATCAGTAGTGGGGTTTTTTTCCAAAAGAAGGGGCACCCCACGCTGTTCTCTACCATGTGTGGACAGAGCAAAAAAATCATTCACATTCCTTTAAATACCACAAAACAAAACAGATAGAAAACCCCAATGAGGTCATATTTATATAAATACTATTACATTTGTGGCATGTACTTTTTATATCTGATGAACTGTAGCCTTAGAATGTTAACAAAAACTATAATGTTTGCATCCACAGTTCATAGTTTAAAAAACTTACAGTTGATAACAGGAATCCAATGCATTTTATGCACACTATTTATCCACTTAAAAAGTGGGGGTGGGAAGAAAGCAAGGAAAGCATCAGGGGCCTAATCCTGCTCCCATCAAAGATAGTGGGAAGTTTGCCATTAAGATGCTGGATGGTGCCTTTGATTTTTCTGGCGGAACTCTATGTGACTTTTTGTTTCTCCTGTGGTTAAAACACAGTCATTTACTGCCCTCTAGAAGCAGGCTGACACATATACTTTAGTTTACTTCAGTACAGGCCTTCTCGCTGTAATTTTAAAAAAGTGCCTAACAATGAAGAGCAATATCAAAGGACTAGAGGGATGGGAGGGACTACGAGGTACTGAGAATTTTGAAGTGTTCTCTAAATTCAGTTATTTGATAACAACACTGATTATTCTGTTTGAAACATGTAAGAATGTCATGTATTGCTCCTGGGATTATCAAACTCAAGAAGAAATTAACTCAGATTATTGCTTTCTCCTGCTTAATAAAACAGAAAATTAACAGAATAGAATCATGAGTGCTTTATTTAAAGCCCAATCCTCACCACACTGATACAGGACACTGAGAGGAACAGGAGATTCATCAGGTTTGGACAAAAAAAATCACAAAATAAGTCACTGAGTTTCAATTATGTGGAATGTTTCGATTGTTAAATCTTTTATTGCCTCCAAAGGTAGTAGCAATCTCATATTTTAATAATAATTATTTATCAAGTCTTTAGAATTTTTTTTTCAATTTTATTTTGGTTTTATTAGTAGGGGAAAAACAAGCCTAAAAACCACAGTGAAGTGTCTGGTTTCCACAAACTCCCCAATGGCCTAGGAATTAAATTTATTTTAGATTAAAAAAAAAAAAAACAAAACAAAACCAAACCTTCTAAATTCAGCTCCAAGAGGTTAAAGAATTCAAGCATGAAAGCAATGAATGAATAGCACCCAAATGTCAAGAGTCAATTCAAACATCAAAAAATAATGCAAATTACAAGTTACAAGTACATGGTTTTCTTAGATTTTTATTTATTCATTTATTTAGTATTTCACTTTCATCACAACCGGACTTTATGTCTCAAATATGTAAAAGTAGAAATATTGTTCTAGTACCAGTCCACAAACAGCCAAATGCCATTAAGTTATATCTCACACCACGCTCATTGCTATATTATGTTCCCTGAAGTGACAAAGGACTTGCAGACCAAGTTTTGAACAGCTGAAAAGTCCTTGATTCTCCTTACATCTGACTAATACTATCAGAAAAATTTCCCACTTAAGGATATAGGCACTAAACTACCAAAAATCAATTCATATTTAGCAGCCATTTAAAAAAAATTTGTCTTAGAATCACCGAACTGTTTATATTGGAAAATACTTTTCCAATCTGTCAAGTCCAACCATTAACCCCGCGCTTGCTTTTCTTCTCAGTACTTTGACAACAAATACAAGCAAGACAGGCTTGCAACTTTAAATCTGAAGTTAGGTACTCATAAGATTCAAACTGAATGTGACTGTTGATGCTACATGACATTTCAGAGACAGACAGGGACCTTCAAATTAAGATTTTGGCAGGTGAAATATATTTCTGATGTCTCATTTAAATGTCAAAATTTAGGTAAAGTGAATCTGTAGTTGCTTATATCTCCTAATAAACATTCATTAGTAATGCCAATGTTTCATACTTTCTAGAATGAGTCTGAGTATTTTTCCTTTGAAGTATAAATCGAAGATTCAAGAAACCTTTTCAAGCACACTCTCCCCCTAACCAGATCTATGCTATTTTTGCTTCTAATTGACTTGTCTAAAATCAAAACTTATTTTAAACTGAGGTAAGGTAAGCAGCAAGGTCAAGACCAAGGGTCCAAGAGCTTAAGCAGGTTTCCTGTGAATAAAAAAAGAATTGAACAGTCTTCCAAAGAACGGCAGCAAGATAGACTTTAATCTCTTTGATTATTTGAGTCAACTGCAAGGACAATAAATGTGTATACACCCACACTAAAATACAAACAGAAGGTGGGTCATGCATGTCAGGCCCTGACCAATCCAGACCAGCGTAAGGTTAACTATTTTAAACACCCTTAAGGAGTGAATGTCAAGCCAGGTACTCTCAAAGTTTTCTCAGATTGCTGGCTGTGGAGTTTTCAGCTAAATAAAGTATGGCGTGGATGCCACCAAGTGGTAGCTGTTATCACATACCAGTGTCTTCAGCATGACCTCACTCTAGGCTAACACTTCAGTTGCAGAAAACATGCCTGGTACAGGTGTTTGTCAGGATGGAATATTACTATTGCAAAAAGAGGAAAAGAATTCTTTAAGGAAAAAATTTGATTCCTACTGCTAATGACAGAACTGTCATAGACTTAAATGAAACTAATACCAACTTCCTTCTGAAACCTTATGAAATACTTATAATCTGAGAGCAAATTCGAGGTTGATCAAGAGACCAGATCTGCAGTTCAGACTTACAGGAAACCTGCCAGAGAGATCTCAGGTGTACCTGGAAGAGACCCTCTGTGTATAACTGATTCTTTGGGTATATATACACTGGTAAATGTCATAGGGACATGAGACAAATGCAAGTGCTGCTTAATTGTCTTATCATTACCCTATTTTTGGCAGTTGCCAATTGTTCTCTCTCAGACAAAGTATAGGCACAGTGCTGGGAACAATTTCCTCCAGGGAATGATCACAAAAGCCAGTTGGCTGAAATTGCTCCAGGTTTGCCATGCCCATTTGCTCTGCAATTAACTTCCTGCATTCTCTACCATCCTTCAACATTATTGCAGCAAGGTTTGCAAATATCTCATAAACCACATCTCAGGACATATATAGCCTCAGTTCCATGCCATAAGAGCACTCACGAGGGCTATTTCATGCCTTTACACTATTTCAGCCACGGTGACTCGGCAAGAGGCCCACAGGATCCATCCAGGCACACAGCACAGAGGTGGGCAGCCTGCTCCACTCCCCCTACTGAGCCAGGAATTACAGCAAGGGTATAAGACAACCCCTGCCACTTGTTGTTGGGATTTCTGGGAAGAAGTTGCTTATGCGAGAAGCAATTTAGAAACACACCTTGTCTATGTTCTCATTCTTGGAGAGCATCAGAGACATCCTTCAGGAATTCTGCCACAACTACCAGCATAAGTCCGGCATAGAAGACGTGAAGAACCTTCCATCAAAGGTATTGCACCTGGTACATGTTGGAGATGCCTGGTTCAAATACATGAGCTCCATCTGTATTATCACTCTTCCAACCTCACTCACTTCAGTTGTGAAGGACCTAGGAGAAATTCCCTGCCTGCTGAATGGGGCAATCAAAGAACTCTGTACTCTCTGCTCTACTTTTCAGGCAGCAAAGTGACTTGCCACCAGTTTTGTAGTTTAATAAATACCAAATTGAAAGTGAGTAATTCTGACTTGCTTGTTCTTGTTGACTCATACTCAATTCGATAATAAAGTATGTCTGGAAAATAACTATTTACTAATTAAAATTATGTACTATGTTAATAATACAAGTGTCTATTTAATTAATGTGTTTATTAACACAGTTATCTGAAAACAAAAGAGAGATTAGATTGCTTCTGGCACTAGCCTGAGGGGAATGGCAAAACAGCCTGGCTCCACTGCCTACCTTCATCAATCAGAGCCCTGGAAAGCTGAGCAGACTGTGACAGTGCTACTGCCACTGAAGGAACAAGGGACACTACTGCAGAATGAGTAGCAGACCTGCTCTCCAAAACTTCATTTCCCCACCATCTGTACACTAAGTTCAAATAAATACTTTGGTTTTTACTAAAGATTTCCATGGAGATGTATAGTAATAGTCTCTTTCCAAAAGTCCCCTCTGCCCTGTCTTTCCAACAACGAAAGTAGATCGGCACAGGCCTTTTGTCTTTGGCAATGTTCACAATGTGCCCACACAGCTCAGGAACCTTGAGCAGGCTTCAGGTGAAGCATTCTGATAGCCTAATCTTGGATTTCTACAGTGCAACCAACAAAAACTGAAGCATCATTTGTTGATACTAAAGAATAAGAACATTCAGAATCACGTAGACCATGAATCCAAGAAACAGATGTTTTCCAATTCCTTCCCTGGAATATGAACCAGTACTCACCAAACATTACTGAGATCATGGTCTGCATCACAACAAATATGATTACCTGAAATAGAGTATCAAACATCATAAACCATTGTCAACACAGAACATTTTCATCTGTCCATATTTGAGCAGTAGGTCTTAATGATAAACCAGAAACAATGTGGATAAGTCAGGCTGGGGAAGCAAGCCAAGGACTTAGCGTCCTACTACATAAATAAGAGTCTGGGAGAAACAAGTCTGAAAGTTTACGTGGCAGAAAAAAGTGGCAGTAACACTGAACAAAACCTTACTGTCTGACAAATCACTGAAAACAAGACCCATCAAAAAAAACTTGTACAGCAGCATGTTGCAGACATATTTTGCATTTCACCTTTGAACTCAGTTTGCATAAAGAGAAGCACAGGAGCAGAAATACTTACACAAAGGTAAACAAGAAACCAAACAAAAGAACTCCTCTTAGTTCATAAAAAGAATAACACCTTAAAAATATGAGTGCCTGTGCTGAACAAAGACCCTGCTTGCCTGACATCCTGCCTCTGACAGCAGCTAAAGCTCTTTACAGAAGTAAGGAAACAACAGGCAAATGCACAAATCATCAAGAGGCTGCTATGCTTCCACCAATACTGACAAAATGGATGACAGAAGGTTATACCGGCCTGCGGGTATTAGCCTGAGGAAACCATGTTTTACTGCTTTGCTAATTATGTTGACAATTTTTTCTCTAACAAACTAACTGATTTTTAATTAAAATATATGAAACTTGGTATTGGAGACTTGTGCATCAGGGAAGGATGTTTCCCAAAAGCTGCCTCTTGTTCCTCAGGAAACACAGAACTAGGAATAAGAGGTGGTCTAGTTCCTGCATTAAGTAAGGGAACTGCAGATCCAAAGAAGTGAAATAGCAGGAAGAGGGAAACTGTTGCAGAAGGAGAAAACATTTGAAATTATTAAAAATCACTAATGCCCAATCCACTAGGAGCTAAACCTCTCTGCTAAAATTAGTGGTGTGTGACATCCAAGGTCTACAGTGATTGCCTTTCAATACATCTAATAAGATTTGATAGCAAAGGTGAATATGAAAGTGGAACGTTATATAAAAAGTTTAAAGATTGCAAAAAATATATTCTAAAGTTATAAACACATTGTGACAAAACAAGTAGTAACATGAATATATAGGCAGCTCATCAACTACATACAGACTTAATCACATAAACTGCAGTGCACAGATGAACCTCTGGACCTGTATGGAGCACTCAATAATTACTATACCATATAAATTAACGTCAGTTAAATAAAACAAAACTTGACTGAACATTCTCTTGGTATTTTGCATATATCTGGGACACACTCATTGATGAAATTCCAACCCAGAAATATGGCTTTACCTTAGTAATGGCTAAGGCATTCCATAAATATGATGGAAGAAATTCTATCCCAATTCGTGTTCCTGAAGTTTCCACAGACTTATGCATACCCTGTTTTTTCTACCCAGCAATGGCAGGCAATTCCTCACTGCTGCTGAACACTGCTGGAGTTACATATTGTTGTTCAACAAAACAGTACAGAGAATTTACTCAAGCTGATTTAAGTCAGGAGGAGTCTGTTGCTTATCCTCTGGAGGAATATTGGAAAACACTGTCAATTGGATATTTCAGAGCTTTCTTATCTGCAGAATTTGTCATTTATAAGATGTCATCATCTTTAGTGTGTTATTCTGGAAATTTACTTAGAGGTAATGAGCAGGAAATTTGGCATTACTTTCAACATAATTCTCCATAATTATTTCTAAATCATAGTGCAAAAATATTTTTCCACTCCATGATTTATGCAGCTTGTGCTCTTGTACACTCTGATGACTCAAAATTTCAACAGGCCCTCATGACATTATTTTCAACTTTCTATGTGCAGCTGGAGCTGGTGGGCCATATATTCCAGGACTAGCTACAGCAACATATTAAGAACTATTAAGTCAAAACGTGTGAAATCAGCATATACAATTTAAATTTTTTAATGTCTATGCCAAGTACCATACTTCGGGACTGAAGTAGAATTAGTTTGCAATAACTGAAGATGAGCTGTCATTCCTCTTTCATGTCTTATTCCAATAACAAGTACTTCTTGAACTTTAATCACAAGTAACTTTTCCTTATTTTCAGTCTTTTAGCCTCTCATTAAATGGCAGTCTCTATTTCTCATTGACCCATAATTTGAAGCAAATAGAATTGTACTTCTTTTTACTGTTTGTATAGCACCTCATACAGCACCATTCTGCTGTTTATTAAGAATTTCTGGGTATTCTGGAACTTGCTTTGCTTGACCTTGCCTGGGTAATGAAGTCCAAACATGCTCTAAGTAGCAGAATAGATGTTTCCAACTTTCAGAGCTCTTAGAATTTGTGAGTGAGAGGTCCTGCTGGAGTACAGGTCCTTGTGAAGAGACAAAACTACCTCAGGAGACGAGGAGACTGTCCAAAGAACATGTCAAGGGCAATGATTTGTAATTAAGCACTTGAGAGCAGGATGCTATCTGAGCATGAAAACGGTGGGAAAAAAAAAATAAATTAACAGGATAAGCTGTGTTTTGGTATGTCAATTTTCTGCATATAGGATAAAGTGCTTAGATGTAAGTGGAGTTAAGTGAAGAAAAGAATAAAATGGAATGGTATGTCTCAGAAAGTGTGCCACATATACAACATGCAGACAGTAGAAATTACAAAACTGAAGTGGAATTTGGGGAAAAAATCTCCCTCAAAAAATCCATACAGAGATGGATTGTACTGCACCCTGATAACACGCAGTATGATGCAGTCAAGAGAGGGGTAATAGGGTTGTAATTCAGTGGTAGTTGTGCGTAATGAATAAGATCTAAGAGCGATAAACTTGGATCTTGCTACATTGTGGGGAATTACAGGATTGCACAGTAATAACAATGACATCATTATTTGCTAGGTCATTTAGCTGATTTATTAGATTATTAGTAATGGGTGGATTTAACAATAAACATTGAAGCCTCTCTTCTCAGGCCTGCAGTTAAGCCAAATTAAGATTTCCAGGTAACAGCTGCCCTCTCAGCCTTGCATCCTCTGAAAGACATTTTTGCTTTGGACGTATTAGTCTGCCAAGTCCTTAAGGGCTGCAAACCTTTGGAGTAAGTTTTACCATTGATTTCACAAACTTGCCTTAAGAAAAACCAGCAACATTTTGTTTTAGCTTAAGTTGGTGCAAACCACTAATTAGATCCTCATTATTCGAAGAATATTTTGCTTTATGTGAATTAAAGTTTTCATTGAAAAGATCTAAATTATCTACTTTCAACAGAAAAACCAAGATGAAAAGTTAAAAACCAAATTTTAACTAAATCAGCTTCTATTCACATGCTCATGCAAGCCTATAAAATTCTTTTCATGCATGTGTGGTAGTAGCACACACTTTCTCCCTGGCTGACACATGGTGACAACCAACCTTTCGTGACCCAAGGTGGGAATGGGAAGAGCAGAACCCCTTGGCCCACAGATGGGGTCCCCAGCCAACGGGGCAGAGACATTTCTGCACCATGATCAGGTATGACCTGACCAGGTTATCCATGGGGGCCCTGCCAGACACCCCTTGGGTGTGGTTTTCCTTGGAGCAGAGGGTCTGTGAAGGGAAGCCAGACACCCAAGGAGACTTCCCAGACTGAGTGCCCCTCACCACTCTTTCCCAGGGCAGTGACTATTTTCCTACTGGATATCCCTGAGTGATCCTTTGACCCTTAGATCTTCTGGGTACCCTTGAGTGAGAGGCCTCTTCTTTGTGTATGCATGTGTGTGTGTGCATATCCGTTTTGTGTAGTAACATAATCCCAGTGGGTACACCAAACCTGTAACCTGTTAAATGCCATGGGAGCATCACCCCTACACACCTTGTTAATTACTTTTGGCCATTGGTTTTGGTTGCAAATTAAAGTCTGTTATCTGCATGAAGTCGTTGCCATGCACTTCTGTGCCAGCATGCTGACAGTCGTCCGAGTCCTTAGCTCCCAAGGACCACTGTAATATCAGATGGGTTTGTGTTGGACACAACACAGTTCCCACTTTCCCCCTATGAGAGTCTTTTCTGCATTAGTTTCATATAGCATGTGCAGAGACTCTGAGACAGGACCATGGCCACACAGTCCTGAAGTCACAATTCCAATACATTACCACTATAGAGAGGGTTTGGAGGGGGTTTTAATGTTTTTGGTTTGGTTTGGTTTGGTTTTGTTGTTCTTTTTTTTTAAGACCTTTCCTGGTGCTCCATGGGATTTTTCCCATGGCTGCTCAATCTCGACAGCTCTCCCTTAGGTGAAGACAGGTTGGCCAGTTCCCCTGGTATTCCTTGCCACTTGCCAAGGCTGGAAATAGAAAACTTTACAAAAAGAGACTTTACAAAAAAAAGTTCCCTGACTATTTTTTTTTTCTGCTCCTGTACCAGCCCAGGCCTTGACACTGCACTTGTCCTTGAACAGACCCAGCCCCTGCCCTTGGGCGGGCTCAAGTGTGGGGAGCACCTGGATGACTTCAGTCACTAAGTCGTGTCCCTCAGGGATCAGCATTGAGCCCAGTCCTAGTCAGTATCTTTACTGATGATCTGGATGAGGGACTCAAATGAACCCTTAATAAATTTGTGGATGACAGTAAGTTGGGCAGGAGTGTTGAAAGGATCTGCAAATGGACCTGGATAGGCTGGATCAATGGGCCAAGACCAACTGTGTGAGGTTCAACAAGGCCAAGAGCCAGGTCCTACGCTTGGGTCACAACAACCCCCTGCAGTGCTACAGGCTGGGGGAAGAGTGTCTGGAAAGCTGCCCAGTGGCAAAGGACCTGGGCGTGCTGGTTGACAGTGGCTGAATATGAGCCAGCATGTGCCCAGGTGGCCAAGAAGGCCAGTGGCATCCTGGCCTGTGTCAGCAATAGTGTGGCCAGCAGGACCAGGGCAGTGATTGTCTCTCTGTACTGGGCACTGGTGAGGCCACACCTCGAGTGCTCTGTCCAGTTCTGGGCCCCTCAGCACAAGACATTGAGGTGCTGGAGCGTGTCCAAAGAAGGGCAACGGAGCTGGTGAAGGGTCTGGAGCACAAGTCCTGTGGGGAGCGGCTGAGGGAGCCGGGGGTGCTTAGCCTGGAGAAAAGGAGGTTCAGAGGGGACCTTACCGCTCTGGACAGCTCCCTGAGAGGAGGTTGTAGCCAGGCGAGGGTCGGCCTCTTCTCCCGGGTAACAAGTGATAGGACAAGAAGACAGTCTTAAGATGCGCCAGAGGAGGTTTAGGTCGGACATCAGGAGGAATTTCTTCACAGAAAGGGTGATTAGACACTGAAACGGGCTACCCAGGGAGGTGGTGGAGTAGCCGTCCCTGGAGGTGTTTAAGGAAAGAGTGGACGTGGCACTCGGTTCCATGGTCTAGCTGATAAGGAGGTGTTCAGCCAGAGGTTGGACTTGATGATCTCAGCGCTCTTTTCCAACCGCACTGATCCTGGGATTCTCAGATTCTGGGATTGTGCGCGGCCCCCCCGGCGCCCCGCGGCCGCGGAGCTGCCGCAGCCCGTCCCCCAGGCCGAGGGGCGGGGCCGGGCCGGCTCCCGGGCGGGCGGGCGGTATCCATGGAAACCGAGCGCACGCGGAGCGCCGCCCCCCTTCCCTGCTTCCCGCCGGGCCGCCGCCGCAGTCGCCACCATGATGCTGCTGGGCCGCGGGCTGGATGCCAGGTACGGGGGCGCGGAGGGCCGGGGGAGCCCCGGGGTGTTGCGGGGGAGGAGGCCCCGCTTCGGGCAGCGTGCCCGGGGGTGGCGCGGGGGTCGGGGAGCCATGCGGGCCCTGTCCTTCTCAGCGCAGCTGCCCTCCGTAGGGGATGGGGCCGCCTCTGCTTTCCTCCGGTAATGGCCGCAAAACTTTTCCAGGCCTAGTGTGCTATGCAGAGATGGAGTAAAGATGTGCTGCCCATATTTATTTGGACCTTTCGCGAATAATTCTGTGGACAATTCTAAGCGGTCGCGATAATGAGGGGGGAATAAAAACTTTTCCACCCTCATATAAGAAAATGTAGTGTTTTGTGTCCCAAAATTAAATACTAGTTGCGTGGGTGTACTGTGAGATCTGAATTGTAAAGTGGTGATTACGGCTTCCTCCTGGAGGGAAACATTTTCTGACATGAACACCTTTCAAGAAAATAGGAAAGATATACCTTTTACTGAAGATCTTATCAGGTAGTATTAATTTTAAAAAACAGCTTTATTAGTACTTAATAAAATTCTTACTTGCCTACTCACCTGGTGAAACCTTCCCTATTCAGTGTTTCTGTGCTCCAGAATGTCCTGGAGGACAAAAACTTCCTTGGACTTTTTTTAACCTTAACAGAATCTCTTTTGAACAGTCTTCCAGACAGCTTGCCATGAGGCAAACCAACTGGGTTTTTGCCCAAGGCAGAATTTCGGCATTAAATACTTTTCCTGAAGTAAAGGCATTCCTCATTTGAATTGACAGCATTGTTGTTTAGTCTCAAAGTACCATATTTCTTCGAATTTTTCTGATCATCATGTATGCCAATACGAAGTCAGTATTTAAATATTGGTATTTAAGTATTGGGATAGTTTAAGGGTATGAAAGAAATGTTTGTTTCTGTCCCTTGCCAAGACAGTGGTAGGAGTGAGTGAATTCTCTTGCTGAGAATTCTAGCACTTCACATCAATAACCTTGTGTTAGACCATAGAGACTTCTTAGGACCCAGTATCTGGCAGGTACTGTTAGCTGAATTGTGTTACAGCTGATTCAGTCAGATCGACAACAACTGGCATGAGTTCACATGACCATCAAATAATATAGGAATACGAAAGCAAAATACAAAGTGAAATATGTGACTTACTGGAATGACTTATCTAAATCATTTATAATGAAATATACAGGCATTGGATCAAATAAATTAATTAGATTTGTGTAGTTTAAAAGAAAATAATTTATTAGTGTGATGAATGTACTTTCAGTGGTATTAGAGTTTTCACCTCTTGTGTCCATGCACTTTTCTTCTTTAATTCTCTGTAGTATTTATCCTCTGTAGTGCTGATCAGGAGCAGTTTGGTAACTGTTCACAATTTAGAGAACATGTAATACCTTTACCAATTTGTCCTCTACTGCCTCATTTCTTCAGCCATTGACTTGCCTGTTTAGATTGCAGGCTGTTGCAGGAAGGGATGGTCTTGCAGAAGTCTTGTTTGAGACTGCAGGTGTTACCACTGCGTTACTAACTAATACCAATAGTAATAGTGAGCTTTGGCTTAAATGCAGGAGGAAGGCTTCCAAGCAGATTTTTTGTGATTTGGGTTTTCATCTATTGGATCTTTAAGTGTAAATATGCTTGTTTGTTTGTTATTCATTCATAGATAAGCACATATTACATCAGTTACAACATCTGCTTTTTAAGAAGAAGTTTCTGCTTTGGACTGAAATGAGATATCCAAATTATTAATAGTATAATTATATAGCTTTTCTTCTGTATGCGTTGTAAACATTTGTGCCCTTCTTATTTTTCACTTACTTTTCTTTGGTATCCAGGGACAATCAGACTAGACAAATACAAGATGCTGTTTCAAATGTGGAAAAACATTTTGGTGAATTGTGCCAAATATTTGCTGGATATGTACGTAAAACTGCCAGACTACGAGACAAAGCAGATCTTCTAGTAAATGAAATATATGCATATGCAGCTACAGAGACTCCAAACTTAAAAGTTGGACTGAAAAACTTTGCAGATGAATTTTCCAGACTTCAGGATTATCGCCAGGCAGAGGTACAAAATTAAAACTGTACATGTTGTGTTTGCCATCTGAACTTTTCAGTTACTTATCTGTGATTAAAAGGGAAATTATATACTCTGCAATCAGAAGAGAAACATAGGAGAAAACATGTCTAAATATATTAGTGTCTGAGCAGAGTAAGCTGCCAAAGCATTCGTCATTTACCCTCCTAATAACTTCATTGAAAACTGCCTAAAATTAGTCCTGTTGAAGTCAGCAACACTACCCCTATGAACACTCAAAGTATTTGAGACAGAGCAGGTTTTTTTTTTTATTTGTCTTAGACTTTGGATTCTGATTTATGGTTAATAAAGTGTTCTTTTTTAGTTGTGTGACTTGAGTTGTCTAGCAGCAACTGAGGCAAAGTCAGTAATTTTCCTTTTGCTGAGCATTATCAGAAATAGTATTGAAGAGGTGCTGTCAGGGACCACTGTAGATTTCATAAGTTTGTAGTTTAACACTAAAAGCATAAACTTGATTTGGACCATATGTGACTATATAGTCACATTTCTGCTAGATGAGTGAGAGTGTAAAGAAAGGTGTTTATGGCACTTACACACATTTATGTGTGGTGCCAGTCAAACTGTAACTTACAATGCAGAATTCCAAATACTGAGATTAAAAAAAAAATTCATTCACATGTACTCAAACTAGTTTTTGGAGTATGTATCTATTCTTTTAGTAGAACACAGAAAATTCCCATTTTTAGTTTTGAACAGCTAAGACCCACTATAATTCAAAAAAGAGACTGAAGTAGTTGACATTCTTTATGTTTTCAGATAGGACTTTCTTATTTTGGAACGCATTGCAAGTCATCTCTCCATAATAACAAAGTGGAAAAAGAAAATCTTTTAAAAGTAGTTAATATGGGAAGCATGGAGTTTGAAATACAAGAAATATGTGAGGATCTTTAACAATCTACTTAGGGAGAGATTTTTAAGAAGTAATAAGAAACCTCAGGGTGTGTGCGATTTTTATTTTTTCCATAAGCTCTTCTACATCTGGCTCCAGCTGAGCCACATCTAGGTCCTTATTCTTCAATTGATGTAATAGCAAATTATCCTCTGCTAATAGATTAAACTTACATTGTGGCCAAAGGTGAATGTGAACTCAGACTGCATGATCTCTCTGTTTTCATCATTAGACTATGAACCTGTAATTTCGAGGTACATATGTAATAACTTGAGTTTTGCTTCTTTTGATTTTAAATGTGTTTTTGAAAACTGACATTTGGCCTGCCATGCCTGTCTGCAAACCAACACTGGCCTATGAAGGAAAAAAAGGCAGAAGCAGTAAAGGAAAAAAGAAGCTTTTAGTCTTTAAATCAAGTTCTCCTTTGCTCCTGAAAACAAAATATATGATCTCAGCTTTGTTTCTTCTGGGCATCAAGTCACTTAACAGTTTTCCTGTTTGCTGACAAAGTGGGCAAGAGAAAATTAGCTTATAAGGATTATCAATTTCTGGTCTTTAGCTGCAGTGCTAGATATATAAATACTGAGGTGTGAGGTACCACAACATGTGGAAGGGTAAGTAAGCAAGATGGGCAGGGTATTTGATACATCTGTGACGTGTGTTGTTTAGAGCCTTACTCACCTATTCGTTTCTATTCAGTTGATAGTTCAAGTGAAATTGTTTGACAGTGTGCTGGTAGATGGTATCAAGGAGAAATGTTTGCTCAGCTGGCATAGATTTTGGCTGACTGGTGACTACCGGTATAGAGGGAACTGTCCCTTCCTTGTAGAGGTATGCATCTTGTCCTAATCTGGATGTAGGAGCGATGGGCCACAGGACTCACTCATGGTCCATAAGTCATTGGCAGATTATGCTGGGGCCACTCAGACAGTTTTGTCAGATTTGACAAGCAGGCCTTATCCTATTGCCTGTCTGACCATATGTACTTGTTTTTCTGACTAGGAGAACTGAAACAAAAATTCACAACCATTCATATGTGAGAGCACTTACGCATTTTACACGCCCTGTTATTGGTATTTTTAGTTCATTCAGTACCAGCAATTCTGTTTCCATTATTTTTAAGAAGTTTTCCATTTTGTACAGTATATTTGATAGCAAAGATGGCTTAGTCTGTAACATATCAGTAAATGTAGAGCAAATACACTGATCTTTAGATAGAAAGCTACAGAACTCCAAGATGCAATGTTGGATGTATTTAGTACTCAGTTTGATGTATTAAGAATTTTCCATGTTTCATTTATCCTGATCTAATTAAGAAAAAAGAAATTCTACTAGAAATCGGCTTGAGCTCTTCAGAAAACAAATTACTTCTTGGGTAATGTACTTGACTGTAGTTTTTACAGAATTTTTAAAAACTCTTATCCTAATATTTCTTTCAGCATATATGGACTTAATTCCTAATAAGATGAGTCACTATTAAATTAATTAATTATTTCCTATTTCTACACACCATGGATATAGATGATTTTAGCAACCTTGTGATTTCTTTTTGTAGGTTGACAGGCTGGAAGCCAAGGTTGTTGAACCTCTGAAATGTTATGGGACCATAGTGAAACTTAAAAGGGTAGGTTAAACATCTGTTTTCTCACAAAGTACATTTCGGTGTCCTGGCCACTCCGTTGAAAACTTTTAGTTTGTGGGGAAAATGATTCTGATTTTTCATATTTCAATAATCAGTTTAACTTAATTATGTAGTTAGACATCTGAACTGAAGCTATATATATGTTGGAGGAAAAAGCTTTGGTGTGAAGACAAGGATATTCAGGCTCTTTGAGCACAAACACATGCTCAGAAAAGGCATTAATGTGAAACTTCCTGGATAGTGTAAATTCAAGACTTTTTTATTTATAAATAATGTCATTTATTCTTGGTTGATTTTGATGATGATGGTGATATTATTGTTATTATTATTATTACTACTACTACTTTGGCTCTTAGTCATCAATATGCTGCCTTTAACAGCTTTTCTAACTCAGAATTATGTTCTACATTAAAGTTCATAATTTAGAAAACACATTTGAACCTGATAAGTAGGTAGTGGCCTAAATCCCTCTCTGCTAAGTCATCATGATGACCTGAAGATACATAAAAATCTGACATCTCTTCATTCACTACATTTTAGAAACAGTGTTTATAGGGGTTTGAAATATTCCCTTAAAATATCTGCAAGTTTCTTTCCTCCAGGAAGGATAAGCTTGAGCAAGTAATTTTTAATAAGCAGATACTAGTTTGGAAGATGAAAGTAGATCTTTGTAATACTTGGATGTTATACAGAGAATACCTTAATCCTGCAAACTCAAATCTGCAATCGATGTGTATATCTGTTCCATAATCTATATAAATCAAAATATTAAATTATTATTATTATTATCTGATGGTATTTTACATACAAAAATCTTGCGGTGTGTTCACCATGGTTAATTTGAGTAGGTTGTGGCACTGCATCTCAAACAAGCAGTTTTCATGTTTTTGTTCCGGTTTTTTTCCATATGGTGAAGAACCAAGTAGAGTGTTTGGAACCTTCTGCACAGTTACCTCACGTGGTGGTTAGAGAAACGATTGTGAAGGAAATGCATCCTTCACTTGAGTAGGACTACCCATGGTAGTCCTTAGCAGAGCTGTAGACTATAGAACCTAAAACCTGGTATCTTAATGGTCACTCTGAAACCCAGTTTGTGAGATCTAGAACTGAGTACTCTGTAGGATATAAACGTTGAGAGTGGGAGACAAGTTTCATGTGTTTGTGGCAATAGGGTTGCTGAGGAGACACAAAACATTACAGCAGTGCCTGGAGCTTCCAAAGAATTGAAGAGACTGTCTTGAGGTTCATTGCCACTGATAGCCACTAATGCTGAGGACAGAAGCAACTGAAACCAAGTCATTGCTTGCAACAGTGAATGGAATTTCCTGTGGTCTTTGCCTTTCAGAATGTCAGAAAGCATTGCATGTTTATTTTAGCTACAGTGAGGAGTACAAGAGCATTCTTACACTGTAGGTGGGATTAACTATTTTCCCAGTTTACCTTTGAACTAAGGGTTCACTAAAGATGTAGGCCATTAAATGGTTATTTTTTTCTCATTGCATGTTGACCATAAACCCTGGTTAAAACTCCAACTATCTGGTCTTCAGTTATCATCTCTAATCCCTGGGACATATTTAGTGACAAAGGAAATTTTGTCACTCATGTAAATCTAGCACAGGCTGCTAGTTCTAGGGCTGCTGTACCTGTAACTACATTAGCTAAGTAAAACCAGGCAGAGTATGTCATTATAGCACTTTCTATAAAGGGAATGTTCTTACTGCTGCTTACTTACTGGATCTGTTCCAGGATCTACACAGGAGTATTTCTGTGCTTTATCTAAAAACAACTGTTGCTTTTTCTGTGGTATAAGACATCAATGTCCTGTGTTACTAAATGCTTTAAAGAGGCCCAGGTCAATCAGAGTAGTGTTGTCCTTTATCTGCTAATGCAATAAAATTGTTTCATTCACTTGTTCTGGTTCACAATGCTGAATAGCTTCAGTGGAAGCTGATACAATATTCTTGTCCTGTAACGCAGCTTAAATGTAGGATATGAGAATTTATTTCTGTTTCATTGTTCTATATATCAATCTTCACTTTTCTACTTTTTGGCAACTCTGTTCCTGGTTCCTTTTCTTCATATAAAACAGGACATCATAAAACCAAGGTGATCCACGTGCAGAAGAAAGGATTGATTTGCTTTAATAACTTCAGTGACTAAAGCAGGTAACAGTACAGTGATGAGGCTCTGCCAGCTCATTGTCTGGTGGATGAACTGTAGCTGTACTTCTGTATGATTTGAAATTAGATGGGTGACCAGAGTTCTTACATGTGACTTGAATTCATAGTTAAAACCTAGAAGGACTGTGAATAATTTTATATTCTCTGTACCTTTTATCTCATTGCCTATTCCTTTCCATTCCATTTTTCTTTGAATGTAATTAAAGCATATTTTCCAAAAACATGTCAAAGCTTGGTCTAAAGACACGGGAGGTGAATGTAGGACTGTTTGTGGTAGTTAGTGGTTAGTTGATGTTTGTGGTGTTTTGTGTTAAATGAAAGACTTCACCTACTCTTTGGTTCTTGTTATATGCTCCACTGAGATGAAAGAGCTCTGTAATGCTCTGGGTTTTTTCTGGATTAAGGTATTTAGATGCTAGTAAAACCAGTTTTTCATTTTTTTCTGTTAGGTAATAATGTACACCTTGATTCTTTCACCATAAATTGCATTTTCCCCAGCTTTTTAATATTTTTATTGGGGTTTTTCTGCACCCTTTTCAGTTTTTCAGCATCTTAGACAAAATATGTATGTAACTGGGCCCTACTTTTGTACATCCAAAACTTGTACACAGCTTCACCACTACAGCCATAGTAGCGCTAATTCTTTGTCACATAGTAGCACTAATTCTTTGGTTTTTCTTCAGCTAGAAGAGACATATGTTTCATGGTGGCTGTTGATACAGAAAACAGAGGTAGAAGAGGGAACAGTTCAATCCCTGTTGGTATTTCCAAAGTCACTGAACACTAGAAAGAAATTACTGAATCTAATAATGGTAACTCTAGAACTTTGCATCCTCAAGTACACTTTGCATGAAAGTCAGAAACCTTTAAAGCCACAGTGTTAAATCTGATTGTTTTAAATGTGCCTAGAAAGTCACTGCTGTTAACAGGACTCAGTCATCGAATAGCACTAAACATGCAGCTGTGACCATGAGATAAAAAACTTTGTTCTGTTTCAAAAATAAATATGTTATTTTCTCTTTCTCTAAATATAAAACTCAAAACAATAAAAATTTTTGTATTATTGCTTTTCTTGCAGCCACATGGTTTTCATAAAGGCAAAAGACCTTTTCAGCAGTTTTTGACCTTAGAGGTGGTGTAAATTCCCTTCTGAAAGAACAGCAGTAAAACTAGTTTTGATGGGCTGAAGATGAAGTAGTTTTTATTATCAGAAACCAGCTCTGTCTCCCTAGAGATGAAGCAAAATGACAGTTATATACAAGGACATACAGACAGTAAAGACAGAAACAGGGAAGAAACTGCATGTTTTGACCCTGGTCTCATGTACAGCCTCATTATTGAAAGAACACACAAGCACTGTGAAACTTGGCAATCTTGTGCTTGTCACTGACTAGTGATCTGGTCACAGGATCACAAAACTTGCTGGGAGACACATTCTTAGTTGCATATCCTTCTGAGTGAAGGAGATACACAAGCATTAAAATTTTGAAATCCACGGAAGGAGCACAGACAACTTCCCAATATGATAGTTTCTAATAGCTCTAACTCCACTCTGGAGTAGTAAATAAATGGGAAGTAGTATTTTTAGAGTAAAAGGTCATTTGAAATGCATGATCAATCCTGCCTCAGATTTCGTTAGACTTTAGGCTGTATTTCTGCTTGTTCTAAACTACTACACCTTTAAACTGGAGCCATCAAAATTAATGTCCTTTGTCGCTGTTGTACTGGGGACGGAGAGAAACGAAGCAGGCAGATTTCAGGAAAAGCAGAATTAATTATTTATTTACAGACCAGTTTATATCCTCTAGGTCGCTTGAATGGCATAAGGTCATTGGTTCTTTGACCATCCACCTCTCAGGATGATTGGCTAGATTCAACAACACCCATTCTAAAACAATTCTTCAGTTAACCGTAACAATATTGCAAAACATCTTGCACCTGCAAGATAAAGAAGTTAGTTTACAAAAACCTCTGTTTGTCAGCCAGCATCCGTGCGAAAGTCTTCGCTTTCACACAGACACTGGCAGAGAGCTGGAAAATCTCTCTGCAACCAACCTTTCAGCATCCACAATCCTTTTCCATACCAGTGTCAATGGAGTGATAAATACTTGAGTGATAATCTTACATTCCATGAATGTCAAACAATTTGCAAAACACAGTTTTATAGAATGAACAATAATTTAAGAAGACGGATAGATAAACATTCTTAAATTGTCACAAGTCTTCCTAGAAGTACATACTACTACTCCTTTGAAAATGAGGAGCAAAAATGGTTGTCAACAGTTTCTGCCTTTTCTAGATCAGTAAAGTTTTATCTTCTCCAGCTACATCATTACTTGGATGTATTTTGTTTCAAATGGTTTTAAACACTTTACTAAATGCATATATATAAATATGCAGTTTACCCTTTCAGCCATAGAATTCCTATGGTACCTTAAAATCTGTGTAGCACAAAACTATACAATTGTTTAGGTTGAAAAAGACCTCTATGATCATTGAGTCCAACCATTAGCCCAGCAGCACCATGTTCACCAGTAAACAATGTCCCCAAGTGCCATATCCACACCTTTTTTGAACACTTCCAGAATGGTGATTCCACCATTTCCCTGGGCAGCCTATTCCAATGCCTGACCACCCCTCCAGTGGAAAAAAATTCCCAAATATTTCATCTAAACCTCCCCTGTCATTGGTTGCTTGGGAGAAGAGGCTGACCCCCCACCTGGCTACAGCCTCCTTTCAGGGAGTTGTAGAGAGTGATAAGGTTCCCCCTGAGCCTCCTCCAGCCTAAACACCCCCAGCTCCCTCAGCCACTCCTCATCAGACTTGTGCTCCAGCCCCTTCAGCAGCTCCACTGCCAGCAGTGACAGCAGTTGGTAGGGGACAGTCGACAGCAGTTATATTTTCTTCATAACTTCTGCTTGGTACTGACTGCTGCCTGCTTTGGGTTTTTTCTTACTGATGTCACTTTATTTGATGCCGCTCTTTATTTCTAAGTACCACATTTATTCTGTTGCTATGTCAGGAATGAGTCTGTCTTCTTAATGCTTTGGGGATCTCGGCTTGTGACCATCTACTATACTTCTCATGAAAAGCTGTGAATATCTTTTGCTTTCCTTCCCCACATTTTAAATTATAGTGTGTGGTCTAGGGAGTTGCACAAGGTGCTAAACTTTCTCAGTGCCCACTGACTTCTCTTTCAGAGGATCAATTAACAAGTTAAGATCAGTAAAATCTGTTTTTGTTCAAAGCAGAAGTTTTGTCCATTTTTTCTAGGCAATGCATGTATGAAGGAGAGCATATTTTGTATTATCCTAGATGTATTTCAAACATGTCCAAAATATTTTATTTCCAGGATGATCTTAAAGCAACTTTAACAGCAAAGAACCGAGAAGCCAAGCAATTATCCCAACTGGAAAAGACCCGTCAGCGGAATCCATCAGATCTACACATTATCGTATCCTTCATTTCTAGTCACTATGAGAAATATTTTTAAAATTTCTTGGGAATTAAACTGTTGTGTTTAGGAAATAGTAGTAACAATAATGCTCCTTAGAGGGACTGTTTCCAATGTTGAATCTTTTCTTAAACTTTATGATGAGTTACAGCTGCTTTGTTACTCACTTTTGAATTGAAAAGAAACTATTAATTTTTTGATATGTTTATGCAAGAGAGGTAGGCATACATTACATCTAGGAATTTGGAAGTTTTTGAAAGTAAGTATAATCAGACAATTTCTTTTTTATTTCTGTGGATTTTTTGGTTTATTGTTTTTCTCCCTGCATTTTGGTAATTGTGCTTCCTGGTACCTATATGGGATATGAGTTTCCTCCAGCTGCATGCAAGGAAAAGTTGTTATTCTGTTAGTAGAGTACTCAACTAGACTACTCTTCCTTCAAAGACCAGTCACCCTCCTCAGTATACTATTTTGTATCACAGTGGGAAAAATTAAGCCTCTATCAAACTGAATTAGAATTTCCATTAAAATCTCATTGAAGTTTCAAATTTTGAAGCAATCAGAATCTAGGGAATGCCAAAATAAACAGGATCAAGGCAATCCTACTTCAGTCCCTTTATGCTTACATATTATGATACAGGATCTGGGTTCATGATGTGCCGTTTACTTTTTATTACATTTTAGTGTTGGACTTAGGCGTTAAGCAATCCTACTTGTTGTTGGATTTTATCAACTCTATTTCAGAATCTTCAGGATCTTTCTAGTGACTGGGGCATGAGACTAGAAAGAGTGAAAATGACTGTGTTGGTCAAATGCAACACAGGAGAAATACATTTTATTTTTGTCTCTGCCAGAGAATTTCCTATTAATATTAATCAAATCAGTTAAATCAAGTGATGACTAATTAGAATTCCTTATATAATAAAGACAGACGTATGTCGGCCACAGAGTTAGAATTTGAGCTGTGTTGCAAAGTTCTCTTATGTTGGAATTAAGGGTGTAAATTATAACAGTAAGCTGTTTTCCCCAGAGGGAGACTGGTCCCATTTTTCTCCCTCGAGCTAATTCCCATTTCATTTCATGGGTATATCACTGGCATCTAGTTCATTTCTTCTTGTTTCTTTTCTAAGCTTCTCCCAAATACCCTTCTGTGACTTAGCTTCTTGTAACACCTGTTTTCTGTACTTAAGGCCTTGCCTGAAGAGTTATAACAGACTTAGTACAGTCTAATTCTGCACATGGACAAAGGCACCAAATGCTGCATATTTGCATTTTAAAGTGATTGATACAAAACGCATAAAAAGGTATTAGAAGCAGAAATGTGTTCATTTGCTTTTGAAGGTGTGTGCAGGTCTCAGCTTTGAGGTCTGAGAGAAGTTTTATCACATTAGAGCACATCAGCTGGGCTCCTGCAGGGCTTTTCTTATTGAGCAACTGTGATGTTGCAGCAGTGAACAACTTTGGCCACAGATAGCAAAGGATTTGTACTCACTCCCATCTTACAAATGGGATGTTAGCACAGCTTCGGAAAGAAAACATTGCCAGATTTTTAAAAATACAAAAATATATTTTTGTAAATCAAAATCAATTTTTTTTCCAGAAAAAAAATCTGCCTAGGTAGCCTGCTTTTTATTTTATTCTTTTAAAAATAAATAACCAAACCCTCCTCCAAGACAAACAGCTGTCCTGAAATGTTTTGGCCTGGATACTTGAATTCTAGCAAAGCTCTAACAAACTGTACATCTTACAGCCAGAAGCTTCAGACAACATAATAATAGCACTAAATATATAGATGTTTTGAAATAACTGAGGTAAATAGTTCACAGTATATTAAAAGTAGAAGTGAAAATTGATACTTCCATGAGTATTGATTGTTATGTTGCCAGTTTTTCCTTTACTTGTATTTCCAGTCACAGGTGAGTGTTCAGAAGACAAAATACCAAACTGCTGTTGTGCAAACTATGCGGGCTCTGTGACTTTAGACACTTCACTCTACAACAAACAGAATTCCTCTCCCAAAGCATCTGTGCACAAAAATTGAGAAGATCTATTTGATTATCATAGAAATAACATACTGTATTGTTAAGTGTAAGGGCTGCTTATGCATAATAGCTGCCTTCACTTACAGAGAGTGACTGATTGAACTAATTGAAAATACACAAAATGTCTTTTCTTTCTGTCCTTCCCTCCTGTGTTTTGGGCAAAATCAATAAAGAGAAATGAACATGTGACCTTATGTACTACTAAAGATAGTTGTTAATTTTGTTTGCCCAGTAATTGCAGAATTGTGTCTGTGACTTTAAGCTGTTTTTGAGAGGAGATTGTTCCAAATTAATAATCCTGTAATATAAATTTAGCAGATTATAATCAAAGAAGTGAATAGAGCATGCCTTATGCCTTAGGTTTCTATATATGTAACGCTAAAAGCTAGATCACAGGAACTGGACCTGTGGTGTCTTTTACCATTTAAAAAAAAATCCTCTCTTAAACTGCAGTTTTGTAGAAATGGAAAGAACCCTACAACTTGACCATAGGATACAATACTTGATCCATATAGGACTTTCAAATCTCACAACAAAATAGACTTGTGATGATACTTATTGACTGAGCCTGTAATTATTACTAGTATAGGATGTTTGACCAATAATGCATGGAAAATAACATGAAGTTTAGACCTAAATTTTGTAGACTTGAATTGCAAGCTCTTACAACTATACATTGTTAATTTGTAATAGTACACAGTTCTCAGACTTGACTTAGTGAGAACTTTCATTATATGGTAGTGAACTTTATATAAAGTTCATAATTACATCTAATTAAAATAGCTATCTAAAATGCTTTTTGTAGTAACAAAGTAAGAAAAACTGTGTAGTTACGTGTTAGGAATTGGTTGATGTGTGCCCTTCCCAGTGCCCTGTTGAAGATGTTTTTTACAAGATATTTTAATAATACAAAAATATTAAAAATATAAAATACCTGAAATGCCTTTGAATCTAAAAATTACAATAACTCTAGCATGCAGATTGAGATATTTACAGGATAAGCACATTAGTTCCCGCTGCTGCTATAATTGTCTATTTAACTAATTTATAAAAACTTACTAAGATGAGGTTCAGCACATGATACTGGAAAAGATTCTTTCTGGACCCAGCAGGTTGATCTGCACTAGAAGACAAAAGGTGATCTTTCCTGCTCACACACCACTCTGGCCTGTGCTGGGTTACGTACCTAAACCCAGTCACTGTGTTGTCAACAGAGTGTCAGGGCTGGCTCAGTAAAACTGTCACGATTATTACAGAAAATTAATCAGGGCAGAGGGACTTTCTGACTGACTGCAGCTGGTCATTTTTCATGTTTCACATCAAAGTCACAACAGTGTAGAAAGCATCTTTATATGTTCATTAAGCTACAGATATAAAATACAGATACGTTTTGTTTTGAAAACTCAGACTTAAATGTTTTCATGGCAATTACAGCAAATAGCTTTGTATCAAATACAAGGCTAATTTCACCTTTGTGTTACTTTACCAGGCTGAAAATGAACTGCATAGAGCGACACTGGATGCTACTCGAACAACTCGGCACTTAGAGGAAACCATTGATAATTTTGAGAAACAGAAGATAAAGGACATCAAAGTATGTGTGCTGTCATTTTATCTTGCATATTAAAATAAATTACTATAGTTAGTCGGGGGCAAGAGTAGCAACATTCAGTATTCACTGAAATGCAAATCTCATGGTATTCATGACTATTTCACAGAATTGTAAATTATAGATATGTATAGAATTTACAGATAACTTATCCCCAACCTGTTATAAAAGACTGTCTTCAAAATGGCAAAACTTCTGACTGACTACATCTTGTGAATACATACTGGAGATTATCAAGTGGCTTTTCAGTAAGACATGTTATTCCTAATACATTTCCTCTTTCCTTTTCGAAGTATTTATTTAAAATTTATTATGAATTAATAACTGCATAAGTGATAGCCCAATCAGCATATATGTTTAATTTCTAAAATTCAGGTCTGACTACTTAAAAAGTACTAAGTATCATGCAGTTATTTATATCATATAAATACCAAACACAGAATACAGTAATTTTTTGAAGTGGAAATGTACTTTACTGCATTAAGAAAACCTTTCTTTTAATTTGCTTTCAGAACATATTTTCTGAATTTATAACTATTGAAATGTTGTTCCATGGGAAAGCTTTAGAGATATATACTGCTGCCTACCAAAATATCCAAAATATTGATGAAAATGAAGATTTGGAGGTAAGAGTGATTAAGATTTGCTTTTCTGTTTACTTCCTATATAAAAAACAGTTTTCACAGTTGGGCTACATGTCCAATGCAGAAAAATGCAACAAGTATTTCAGGTTCCCAGAACAAACTCCTGTATACCAAGCCTCTTTTTAGCACTTTTTCGGTAAAAGCATGCAGGTTTATCATCTCAGAGAACACAGAGAGCAACTGCAGTGGCAATCTAATCTTTCCCATAAAACACAGAAAAGCGACTCACAAAATTACCTGCTGCTCCAAGCTCAGCTAATCACAGCTGATCAGCTAATCACAATTCACACTTCTGCAGTGAATCTTCCTCTAAAGATGCACATGGAAAAAAATCTTACAACTGCTGTGATAAGATGATGTAAAGCCTAATTACTGCATTAAAGATGTCTCTCTGACCTGAATTCTATTTGCTTGTTTTCATCTTCTAGTCATTTTTTATTAGGCTGTTCAAGAATTAAGAGACATTTGTGAGTTACTACTTTGGGGTTTTTTGCCTTGTGGCAGTTAACTGCTTCAAGTCACCCTTTCTTTCCTCCTTGAATTATAGTCTCCCTTTCCCAAGACATGCTTTTCAGTCCTTTATTCATTCTTGCAGTTCTTCTGGATGTTGGGCCTTTAAACTTAGTATAATTGAAATGTGTGTTGTGTATGTATGTTTGCTTTCTCAAAAAAGTTGGCTCATTTTCAGTCTTTTTTTGTAAATCCTACCAGTCATAATCTTATTTTGTCTATGACATAGCTCAGAACAAAGTTAGCACAAGACTTAAAAAAACACGATTCTTCAGTGACAGTCATATTTGAGACTACTTGGTAGTTTTACTTCATTTAAACTATGCCATGGCAATTCTGTACTATTCTAGTTTCACAATAATGATGTCATGTGGCACCAATTCAGAAATCTCCTTTAAGTCAATACTTTTGTCTTTCACAATCAAATTTCTAACCTCATTTTAAATTTCCTGTTAATTGGACAATTATTTACTTTTCATAAAAATACTGACCATAATTTACCATCTCCTTGACTTAAAGTCTTGCACAAATAGCTTTATTGGTTATTGAAATAACTTGAAAATATAATGGATGTTACGGTCTCTCCTGTATTCTAAGAGGTTTCTCAAATTTTTCTTGAGTTGTACATCTCCTGTACATTTCAAGTAAAATTTTTCTGATGCAGTTGTGACCGACAGCAGGGATTTGCTTGTGAAGGGGCTAAGAGTTCATCTTTGCAAGAAATAAGAGAGCCTGAAGGAATTGCTGGGGTTCATACTTCTAGCTTAGCCTGAAACTCGGCTACATATGTTGGTGGGAAACCATTGGAGTTTTCCCTGTGTAAATGCCCTCAAACCTCTGAATGTGTACTTCGACCATATAAGTATGGTGATGTTTCTCAGGTTGAGCAAGGACGTTGTTTCTGCTAAAAGTGATCCGTCCAAACTACAGTTGATGAACACCTTTAGGTCAGGTTTCATTGTCCAATGCTGCATTTCTGCTAGCTTCAGTCTTGGTGATTCTTAGTTTGCAAGCATCCAAGTCACAGCTTTCTCCATTTGATTAGGTTTTTCGGAGCTCACTTTATCCACCAGACTATCAGTCTCGCTTAGACATAGTTCGTGCAAATTCCAAATCCCCCCTGCAAAGAACTGGCTCCTCAAAATCTTCATTGAGAACAGTACAGGTAAGAAAGAAAAATTACATACTAAATTACTGTATTAAAGCTCTACTTAAGATAATCTTTCAGATAATGCACATGGATCCACTGTCTTTACTCAGTTCAGGACCATCAGAAAGGTAAAGAAACTTTCAAGGGCATAAATATCATATTAAGCTCTTAATAATGCAGCTTTACCATTGAAGGAAAAAAAACCTCAGCTTTTAAAGCTGTGTTGCTTACTTTTGACATGCCATTTCCAGTGAAACTTTGGCTTCCATCAACAAAGTGTGGCATCTTGCAGAGAAGACATCTAGGAGCTTATTTGAAAGAGTAGTGACATTCTTTAAATACACTTGCATATTCTTAGTATTCAGATTCTAGAGTGTGGAGTCTCTACCAGATCCTAATTCAGAGTAGTGATACCTTCTAGCAGCAGAGCAAACCCGTGACCAACAGACTTCTCCTTTTACACTCTGAAAATTTACAGCAGGTGGGGAAAAGGATGATAAAAATTAGTGAAACAGTTGAAGACAGTGCCACTCTCTTTGGATCGGCTGCCTTGCAAATATCTTTGCCACTTGTTTACAGCAGTAAACTTGCAGGCATTGCAAAATGGCTAAGGTATTTTTAATTTATTGCAACTGTAATCCTGTAATTACAGTGATTCTTACCAGTGTTTAAGACAAAGCCACATTTAAAATGTATGCATCTTACTTTTCTTCTTTGAATAGAGTCATGCATTGATATGAAAACTTTGCTTGACTTCATACACACTTTACACCTCTGCTCTCAACACAGAATGGATCAGTTATTACAGTTGAGCTGTTCTGTTGTTGAAAGGATGAATTGTGTCATCTGAAGAGATACAACCTAGTGATGTAGTGCATGAAGTACTACCTTGACTGAGTAACTTACCAGTCCTCTCTATCACTCAAGCAAATTTCATGTTCAGGCTACTTCAGAAAATATAAGAGAGAAAAACCACAAAACAACAGAAAACTGAGTGTATGTACACTGTGATTTCTCCTAGAGATGGAGTGCAACTCCATTTTGACTAACTTGCAAGTTAACCTTTCTCTTTTCCTAGTCTGCTCTCTTAATTACAACTTTGGGTGTTAGTGTTCTCATAACCTCTCACTTACCTGAAAACAATAGGGAGTCATCTAGACCTAGAGGGAAACTGCAATGAAATTCAAAATTATGTCATCTTACTTGGCTGTGCAGTATCTGCAGAGGAGGATCATATGGCAGAAAAAAGGGGTGGAACACCCTACTAACGCAGTCACCGTAGCACAGTGAAGAAAGGGCAGCCTGTTCCACACACCCCCCCCATGTTGTCCTTCCTGATTCTGCAAATAGCATGGTGCTGAATTACACTAAGGGCTCTAATCTCTGGAACCACCAAACATCTTATGAGAAAAAAAATGCTGCATTCAGAAGAACCTTCAGGTGACTTGTTTGATCTTTTCTGTGAATCTTTCACTCCGAAATTTTTCACAAATCTAGTTTCCTGCTACGCAGTAATCCTTTACTGACTGTAATGCAGTACTTTGCGATTTCCAATGTAAAGTGGTAAAAATAATGTGGTAAGCAGTTCACAGAATCACACAGCCTAAGTCTGTGGGGCAGGGGAGGACAGACACACACGCACAAACGCGAACCTGTAGGTGAGGGACAGTGTTGGAAGTCACTGCATACCAGATGGAATGAAGTGTGCCAGTAACACAATTCAGGTCTTTTCAGAGGATTTAACACATACCATCCTTGAAGTTATTTCTGGTTCTGTGGACTAACTTTCCATATTATCTGTATGTTAAAAATCTGAAGTACTCTTTGAGCTTGATTCATTTTTTTCACAAAGAGCTATGTCCTTCATTTTACACTTTACTTGGCAATTTATCCTCAGCATTTTGGTTTACTGATTCAGGTTGGTATATCTTATATTTTAGAACTATAGCAAAACAGAATGACCTTTTCCAGATATTTTAAATCAAACTTAACTACACAAGTTTTATCTACATGCATTAAATATGACAAACTTTTGCACTCTCTCTGTAGGACAGCAAAGTATCATTTTAACCATTATTGAAAATGTCTGCATCCAAATGTTCCAACACTAAGAAATAAGGAGAGAATTGCCATGCTTCTGTAGTAGCATCTGCAGTGAAACATGGAGCTGAACTGCTTAAGCAAGGACAGTCATCACCTACATTCAACTCACAGAATTCATTTTTACATAAAATTATTTATGATCAACAAATTATCATATTCATTTTTCTTTTTTTTCATTAAGTTCTGAAAAAATAAATTTCAGTACTGGTATGTTTTAGTTCTTTGGCACAGTAACTTGGATTTAAACTGCATAATTTCTTTTCTCACTTTCCTTCCCTAATCCAGTTTGGTTCTTAGGGATAGCCATCTTAGCACCACCAGTGATAATATTTACGATACTATTTAGTTAATTGCTGTATGGTCAGAGATATTTGAGTAGTGAGCAGAAAAAAGCCATAAAGCCAAAACATTTCTAATTTCAGGAAAGGGTAAGGGGGAGCTTTTCTTCAGAAACATGATGCAAGTTCTGCTGAAGAATTTCAGATGCTCTGAACTAGAAAAAAAACTTGGAAAATTAGTCCATCCCATTGAAATGAAGCTACCTTAACAGGCTCAATCTGCAGCATTTCTTAATCTCTGATTACACATCAGTGCCATTGTCTTTTTCTTCTTTCACAGAATGAGAGACTGCTACTTTAGACATTTCAACTCAAGTTAACCCAGCTTCATCCAATGATAAACTCAGTTTTCTGTTGTGTTCAGCAATTTGTAAGCAAGCGTTTGCTTCAACCTAAATTACGTACTTTGTGAGCATCAACAAGACTTAAGGATTTTTCTGCTTTCAGAAGTTCAATGACTACAGTTCACTTTATGCACACACAAAAAAACTTACATTATATACCTGGCTGTATGAATTACAATGTCTCAGAAGTCAATTTAATAATAAGCATTTAAGGACTTTTAAAATAGGCGGCTGCTTTAAAAAAAGGGCAAGCTTTGTCTTCAGTACAGTTTTATTATATCACTGTATGTGAGAAGACACAGAAAATATAACCAAAATTAGAGCTGCAGATGCCCTCAGAGAACTACTGAACCTGAAATAATTTTTCAAAAGCATTCCAGATGACTTGGATAACTGTCTTCAATGTTCTCTTTCTCATGGGGAAAGAAAAAAACTCCCATATATCCTCCTTTAAATTGTAAATGTTGCATTGTCTGTAAAGAATCTTATCTTCAATAGGAATCAGATTGAGCCCTCATAAGAAAAAAGTACAGACTGCAAAATCTGTCAAATGATGAAAGCTTGGCAGCTGGCACTTGTTTTTAATGTTTGATGAACCAAAAAGAGGAGTCACTCTGAAGGCAAGCACTGATTGGCAGGGAAAGAAGTTCATCTATGAATCAAGACACTTGTAATAAGTTTGTCTAATTCATCTTGAAAAAAAATAAAAAGCTTAGAGCAGCATAGTTTTGAGCTTTTAACTTAAGAGGTCTGATGTCTTCAAGGTAAGATTACTTAAAACTCATCTTCAGCCTGCTGTTTCAACAGCCAACCCAGGAAAAAACTTTGTATCTTGATTTTTAACATTAATTGGATCAAAATACCATTTTCCCTATCCTATAACAGTTGTCAAGGACTATAGGGATTTTTTTAGCTTTTAAAAATCATTGCAGTATTTTTATTCTGTGTCATATATCTTTCTAGTGGTGTGCATGTTACAAAGGGTTAATAAAAAAACAACTTACCACCTCCTGCAAATGAAAACTCTGCAAACATTTAGACTGAACGTGCCAATGGAGAATTGTTTTTTGTTTGCGAAGAACAAACAGTTGATATCCCTTTTTTGGATTTTTGTTTTAGCAGATTTCCCACAGAACGCTAAGAAAAGATGAAGAAGAGGAGGATGAGGAAGATGAAGATGAGGAAGAGGAAGATGAGGAGGACGAATTTGGTGCTACTAAGGAAGTGAGATAACAAAGCTGTTCTAAGAGGGGTTTTTTTAAGGGGGAAAAAAACCCCTTTACCTAAAGGCTATTGTATGTTGGATCTAAAATTTCACCAGGGCTATATATTAAAAATTCCAACAGGGGCAAGAATCAGTACTAATTCTAGAGTGCCAGACAACAAATGACCGGTTTCAAAGAATGGAAAAAAATCTGCTGAAAGTGTACAATTTCAGTAGCTAGAAAATTAAATATTTAAATAGATGCCTGTATTATATTTGCATAGATGTTATATTGTAATCACATTTGCTTAAACTTACATGATAAACAGTGTCCAAACACTGCACTAAGCTTTCAAACAGTTATGAACATTGTTTTCTTGTTACTTTGCCAACATATTACCTCTCTAGCTATACACCTCTTGAATTTATTAAGCACTCTAGCTGTACTTGTTATAATTTGGTTTATACATTCTAAAGTAACTGTAGTAATCAAGAAACTGTTTGCAGCAACAACCTGTTAAGATGTCATTTTGCTGTCCACCCTGGATAGCAAAAGGCAGGGTGAGGTGTACTTTTTTCTTATTTTCATTTTCCTCAGGCTTTCATCAGGCTCAGATGACTTTTGATTCCTTTACACACACAGAATGAACAGTCACAAATAAGGACCTGGCCCAGTATCTATGTTTAATGCTGCTTTGCTTTTAAATAAAAGTGCCTTCATGATAAAACTAGTGGATATTTTATGTAGTTGACGTTTATTATATTAGTTGACATGCTATACATAGTTCAAATTTTATGTGTTCAGCTACATCATTCAGTTACTGATTCAATCAAACATACAAGAAATTACACATTTTGAGTGTAATTTCTTACCGTTTTTGGATAGTGGTTATGTGTGTTCATTTTTTAACAGTGTATGGTTGTCTGCCAGAAAGCTGCTACCACACTGTTCACCTCCAGCTTTAGTATCTGCTAAGGAATGAATGCAGAAGAATTTACACTTGTCACTGGGAAAACAATTTTAAGTTACAATGAAATATTTTTTCAGTTACAGAAATAAACCAGGAAGTGCGTTTATAGTACTGATGCTGCTTTTCTCCACTGATGCAAAGTATGCAATGCGTACCTGTTTTGACTTGTGAAAAAAAAGTTTTGCCAAAAATTACTGTGATAAAAGTGAAAAGTTCACTATATAGGGTTGTTTTAAACCCAGAAAATAATTTTACACCAGCATTACATACTATTGACATTGAATTACTGTTGGCAAGGAGTAAATATGAATGAGTAAAACTTTAAAAGTATCTAGATAATTTTTCCCATTTATTTCAGCAACTAAGGCACTTCAATAAATAGTTGTATCACATCAGAATTCTGGTGATTGCCACTTGACCATGTCATATGGAATGAAGTAGTCCATCTCCGAAACAGATGGCTAACTTCATAACAATTTCAGGTTTTCATATAGTATACATACATGCAAATAGCAATTATTTGTGTACTATGCCTTGAGAAAGCAATTCTGAAAAAAAGGCAGATGTGTTTAGATTAATTGCTCTCTAAAAGATTAGTAGCTAGGGTACAGAAAGAGGTTTTTGTTTTCCCCAGCAGCATCAAATTCATTCTCCCTATGTCACAAAAAAAGTCAACTTCAGGAATTACAGAAAAACTTCCAGAAAAGACGTACAGTGTTGGGCAACTTTGTCCTGCACGTGTGATGTCTTAAGCTTGCATGTTGCACAGAAATTGTGACCTCAAAACTATAGATGAAAAGTCTCTGCTTAAAATACTTCACAGCCAGAATAATAATTTAGAATGTTACTAAAGAGTTAAACATTACCTAAAGATACTTCTGCAAAGCATTTTCTCATGGTGCGTGCTGCAAGACTGACTTGCAGTTATTCCATTTGTTCATTTGTAATTTTTATTACTGGCACGTATATGATGCAAGCTTGTATCCATTCTCGCCTAGACTATTTTGCCACTCTGTTGAACACACTGGCACATTCCTTTGGGATTAAGCATGCTCATCAGACTGTCCTGTTAGACCTTCCCTAAATGCCTCAAGGTGCTTTCGTAGGTGATCACTATTTCTAGTTTTTGACAATAGAAACTGTTCTCCTTTACATCAGAATTTTTGGACAACGGTAGCAAAAGCAACTTCAGAGAAGGCATAACTAAGGAAACTTGCTATGTTTTATATCAACATCACAAACTGTAGCATTTCATTTGTTACTCTTTACTATATGGATGGTACTTAAAAAGGAAGAACAGTATTTCAAGTCAAGTAATTATCAAGAGTCTCTGATTTGTCCTTTGTACTGGAAATACAGTGCCTCCAAACCACTAAACATCTGATGTTATAAAACCCTATTATCAGGAAATGCTGTCACCACACCATGCACCTGTACCATCTATTCAGGCAGAAGCAAAATCTAATGCCCAGTCTGGAGAGGCAGGGGAACAGAGACAGACACACATAGACCCAAAACACCAACCAGGTAACAGCTATAAACTAAGAATCAACTGTCCTATTAACCTTATTATTTAACTGATGTACTGGCATCCCTTCCCAAGTTGCTTAAGCTTCAGTGCATCTGTACATACTTAGAGGTACAGCTCTTCTCTGTATAGACCTTGAAAAAATATTTTTTTTTTGGCCTACCAATCAAACATTTCAGATTAACCTAAAGTATTCATAAACTCTAATCGGGATTTAAATGAAATACAAATCAGCTACAGGGCAAACAGAAGACCATTTTGAAATGCCTTAATTATGACCTCTGCCATTACAAGCTTTATGATACTTTTTATATGTTCACTAAGGGGGAAAAAAAGGTTTACCATCCCAGAAACTGTTGGTATCTTATCAGCAATTACTCTTAACCTTTTCTGAGAACAGATAATGTTTTTTCTAAAAGATAATCTCACACTTTACTGGCAAAACAACCTACTAAACTCCCTTACCTTTCCAGCCTCCAAGTTTGAAATCTCCTATTGTGTAGTAGTTAGAAGAGCTTTAAAATCAACATACTATCTAAAACTGATTAACGTGAGAAGTTATTTGTATCCACATTTTCAATGCAGTTTAGTAGTAAAGATACTAGCATACAAAAACAGTCACAATGAAGTTTTCAACATGATGATAAGGTATGGGAAGTTTATTTTGAGGATTTCCATGTCTTTATTTTCCCAGCAACATCTTCTGGCTCCTTGATCTCTTTTACAGTAGCTCTTTAATAAAACACAAAATTGTTGGGTTTTAATTCCTTTTAAGTTCAGAGGATTCAAAACTGTATGATTCTGAAGCTAATTCCTACCAAAAACCAGTATGCTAAATGTTCAGAATTTGAAAACTTGGCCATTACGTTTCTTTGCTCAGAGGAATCTACATATACAGACCTTGCATTATCATTCAAAAAGCTTTTTTCTTGGCACTTAAAACACAGAACAAATAATATGCAGAAAAAATAAAGCTATACTAACCTTATAGAAATTGCAGAACAAAAAATTCCATTCATTTTGTTTGCTTGTACCAAACAGTTGGCATGGAAGTTTTGCAATCATGTTGATGACTCTACATAAAGGAATTAAAATTTGACCACCACAGAGGGGGGAATCAGTCACTGGAAAGGCTGCCCAGACAGCTCTGGCCTTAAAGCTATTAAAGATGCAATGGACAAGACCTTGAGTAGCGCATTCTAGCTGAAAGTGCTTTGAGGAGGGGATTGGAATACAGACCTCCCTACTTCATGAATGTAACATTTTCAGTATTGCGTAAGCAAAGGTTAAAAGTTTTCACTGCCAAGTTGCAACTTTGTTGTCTCAGTTTGAGGGGACTGAAACTTAATTCTTTAATACTATAGATACTATCTTGCATAGTTGCAGTGTCAAGGAAACTCCTTGCCCACACAACCGAAGTTTCCTACTAAGCCTAAATTTTGAAGACACAGCTTTTTCCAAGCTACCTTTTATTTCTTCCTAAAATTTAAATATGCTGGAACGAAACTAAAGAAAATAATCCATTCTAAGTGCTGACATAAGCATTTATTTTATTACATAAGAAAATAATATAGTTGGTTGTCAGCTTGGTTGCCAGTGACAGATGTTACTTAAAACTAATCAGAGATTGACCCGGAATGCATCCAGACATCATTAACAAGTTAGTATTCATATTATGCAGCATGTGAAGATAAAACAAAGACCACTGAAGTCAGAATTCTTTATCTGATTCCAAGATTAATTTTCTGCCTCAAGGTACTACAGAGAACAAGAAAAAAGCCTGTCTAACTGATTAATACAGCCTCTGCAATCTCTGTAAACTACCCATCCTTTGCTGTGTTGACAAACTACCAGTTCACTCTTTCCAGAGGAAGCAGCCAGCATCATTCTCACCAGGACCCAGATCTGCTGAGCATAATAGTTGAGATCATTAACTACACAAGTTTTAAATATAAGACACACATTTAAATGGCAATTTCCTTTTTATTTTAAAAAAGTTGCAAAGCCAGCTAATGAGAACAGGAAGCTCTTTAACAGGAATGCCTGCAAACACATGAAACCGAATAAAACCTGAAGAGTTTACACAAAAAGAAACAACCAAAAAAAAAATCAGTAATTTTTAAAATTTTATTAAGCTAATTTCAGTAAGAACGGTCATTTACTAATGCAGGTAGCACTGAAAATCTTCTATTTGAACCGTTTGTGTGGTCAGTCAACCAGCATTTACGTTTTTATTTGATGCAAAGACATAAGACTGGAATTAATTAAAAAAAAAAAAAAAAAACCAAAGCATTACAGCTCCATCCCTTTATACCTTGATGTATGACATCATTCAGTGTCCTACAGATATTTCAACCAAGAGCTAAACAACTGAACCGCGTATTATTTACAACCGTTGATGGAAACTGTTTCTTTTGCATCTTCCAGTAATTAAAAGTTAAAATAACTGTCAATACTGTCAAACCTAGAATGTGTTATTAGAGCATCTTTTCCTCCTTTACAGCAAACTCAACTTAACTTTCCGTGGACCAATAGGCCTATCATTCAGTTCATTAATAGCAGCCATAGCTTCCTCATAGTTTGTCATAGCAACGATGGCATCACCAGAAGGTAGTCCTTGTTCATTGTACTGCACAGAAACAGACTCTGGTATCACTCTGTAGCCATAGAAAAAATCCAGAATCTCGTTAGGCGTAGCTTTAAAAGGTAAATTTTTCAATAGAATAGGAACAACACGTTCAGAACCACCACTGAAATTTGGATCTGGCATAAATCTTCCTTCAGGAAAATTTCCCATTTTATTATTCCCAAACTCCATTCTGCCAAAAGGTTCACTGTCACCACCAAAATCCATGAGGGGTGGTGGACCCCTAAAATCCTTAGGAGGGCACATGAAGTCCTCAGGAGGATGTCTAAATTCAGAATGATGCCTAAAGTTCCCAGGGGGACCAAACGAATGCATGGGTGGCCCTTGTGGTGGCCCAGATGGTGAACCAACTGGACGGGAGAGGTCACCTCTGTCATACAGGTGTGAATGACCGTGCATTTCATTTGGTGCAGATAATGGTGCAGCTACACCAAACTTCTGCATCTGGTCTTGAGATATAAGTCTTATTAATACTTCTGTTCCCAAAAATGTTTGACGATTTAAATTTTCTGCTTTCATGGCTTGTTCTTCAGATTGAAACTTCACTAGTGCTTCTCCCAGTCCAACTCCTTTTTCATCATAGAGCAAGTAAATATCATCTTCATCAATATCAAATCTTGCAAAGAACTTTTGCACTTCAATTTTTGACACATCAAATGGAAAATTCCTTACATAAACACACGTCTTAGGGCTGGAATGACCTTCCCGGTAACTTTTTTCTGATATGGCCTGTCCAAGATGATCTCTGTCCGGTGATCTTTTCCTCTCACAAGAGTCAATTATTTTCAACATTGACTTTCTTGAAATTGGAAAAATGTACACAGGACGATTGAGAAGAACTTTTCTATGACATTCCAAAGCAGCCTGATATTCTCTCTCACTCCTTAACACTACAAAGGCGTCTCTAGTCCTTTTCTGATGCTTATCTGTTAGAATCTTGATCTGTTTGCTGTGTATATCCAGATCAGGGAAAAAATCTCTCAAATCTCTCTTCTCCACATTAAAAGACAGATTTCTTAAGTGTATGTAATATTCCTGGTTGGGAGATGAACGAGAATGCGTTCTTTGTCTCCTTGGTGATCTTGAACGAGAATGCTTCCTTGAATACATGTAGCCTGAACTTTTTGGAGAATGGTCTTCGCACAAAAAGTGATCCATTTCATCTGGCACGTCTATCCTTCCACCGCATTCAATCCACCGTTCCTCTGTAGTTGGACTAATTTCTATAAACCTCTGACCCATGTATTGTCTATGACGTTTAAGTCCTTCTAAGGCATCACCAGGTGTAGCACATTTTACCAAGCAATCACCATTGTTTAAACCATTGCGGTGCTTTATCAGAATCACTCCATCCACACGTATCCCCGAAAGGAAAGCACGTACTTCGACTTCTGTTGCAGAGTAAGGTATACCACGTAGAAATAAGTAACGATCATCTGGGTTAAACGGGTGAGAATCCTTTCTTAACTGATAGTTTGACTTAGGTATACCTATATCAGTGTATCTTGTGCCATTGGTATGGAAACCAGCCTCCAGGCGATTTGGTGGCCCGTAACTAGGTTTTCTTATTCCTTTTGGAGAAGCTGTGACTAAATGTGGTATATCTCCAACACTTGATGTACTAGAACCGTTAGTACCTGTTCTTCTAGAGCCAGACATAGTTTCTCGTCCCCCACGGTCAAATCGTTTCCGGCTCATTTCTATGGTATTCTGCATCTCTGCCTTGCTGCTGAGAAAGAGCTCTATGCGCGAGTCCTTGATAAACCCTCCCGAACAGCTCATGGCACGCCGTGCATCTTCATCTGTTGCAAATATAATAAAAGCCTCCCCAATCTCTCCTCCAATAATATGCACACCTCCATCAGGAATATTCAATCCCAAGAAGAAACGACGAATATCGGGAGGACCCGCAACAACAGGAAGCCCCTGTAAACGGATGACTACAGCCATGCTGAGCTCAACCCACAGCAAAAATCACCTGCAGACAAAAAGGTACACATGATAGCACGTCTTTAGTACTCAGCTATTACAGTATCTTATCACTTAACAAGCTAGAGCCTTTTTAATGAATGCCCTTGTCTCATCAAGAGAGAAGGTATCAAAAAACCCACAAGTTCACAAGAACAAGATTAAAACACAATTCACTGAACGTTGATTAGTCAGAACAATTAGCTACTCCACCAGCACACGTGCACAGATCTATCAATATTCCCTACCCTAAGGGCAACAAAATCCACCTAAGTCACTCCTCACCATCCACAATACCTAAAGAACACCTCAAGTCTTTCACGGCATAGTTACTACATGCCAGAGATCTCTGCCCAGTCCTAAGGAACAAAAAAAATCCAGTTTACTTTTGAACAGGACACTAGCTGGTAAAAAGAGAAAGGAAAAAGAATAACTATGTCACTGGAAAATGAAGTAATTCACAAACAGTGATGACTTTACTGCTTTGACAAGTTGGTCTACCCAGTGATCAGTTCTGTTCAATAATGTATGTTTTCTCAGCATTCAAAAATGTTGTCTCTTTGACGTAGTCAGAGTGTTAATTGCAGCGGCCACAAGCATATCCTAGTTGCCAGCCACAAGTCTGTGAGGACAAAAGGCTGTGTATGATCTTGTCACAATACTCAGTGAGAAGTGTTAAGCTTTTGACAGCTTACCTGTTTCTGCTTTGGAGACCTGATAAATTCTGTAAAATCAACTTAACTGTGGAAAGAAAACGAAACATAATTAATGGCTGATACCTGTACTTTGCTTTACACACTGTGCTACACTGCTGCAGCCCATCCATAACAGTGGCTAATACTAAAGCCAAGCATGTTATGAACCCATGTGAAGAACTCCTTCCATGTTCCAAGATGCCATGCCCTGCATCTTTCTGTTTCCATTTTAGAAGCAAAAGAAATTCAAAATTTAAGTTGACTTCTGGAAACGATGAAAATACGTTGAGATTACTTGGTCATCAGTTGTGCCACACTGAACTGTTGCAATGAAACAGAATGACAGTGTACCGAGGGAACAGTTCTCAACTGAGTTCTTGAAAGGTGCTTAGGTCCATCTCAGGATTACAGGACATGTCCATTCTTCTGAAATCCACCTGGTTTCAAAGTTCACAACAAGAGTATGCTACTCACCAGTCCAGCACTGCACTTAACGTACACAGTGAAGACCATCAAATGAAAAGAGCAAAAATATCCAACAAGGAGAAACTTCAGAAAGTACCTGAATTTACAAAGCCAACTTCAGTATTTTCCCTATATCCTTACTCTACTGCCTTTCAAACATAAGAACTAGAAAAGCTTAAAAACAGTGACTTAAACATACCCTGATTTTCAACATTTTCTAACATCACACAATAGCACAATATTCTCAGAATAAACACAAGCCTCTGTAGCAAATTACTGCATCCCTTTAAAACAAACACAACAGCCCAACACTGAGCATTTGAGAACACTCCTCCTACAAACCTTGCTCTGTAAAGCACTAGATTCTGATGACAAGTTATCTATCAATTACCATAACTGTCACTCCACCTGAACTTAGCAAAACAAGACCAAAACCCAAATTCTGTAACTAATGGACTCCATGTCACTTCTGCACCAGTACTCTGTAAGCACAACAAACTGAAAACAACTGCCCATTTAGAAACTTCACTAAAGACCATCTGTTCTCTGTACTTTTGTGGTGAATCGACCCCAGCCAGCAGCCAAGCACCCACACAGCTGATTGTTCATTCCTCCTCCCCATCAGCAGGATGGGAAAGAACAAAGTCAAGAAAACTTGTGGGTCAAGATAAAGACAGTTTCATCAGTGGACCAAAAATGCAAAACAAAGGAAATCAGTCACCACCTCCCACAGGCTGACTGATGTCCAGCCTTCCTCCAAATAATTGCCTTGGGAGCCAAGAAAAAATCCCCCCAAATAAACCAAAACCATCAAACAAAATACTTCTTCCTCTACCTCAGTTTTTGTTGCCGAGCATGATGTTACATGTCACAGAATATCCCTTTGGTGAGTTTGGGTCAGCTGTCCCAGCCATGTTCCCTCCCAGCTTCTCACCTACTCTGAGCACACTCACTGAAGGAACAGAGTAGGGAAAACAGATAAAGCCTTGATACTGTGCAAGTGCCGTTCAGCCACAGCCAAAACACCGATGTGTTGTCAACATTCTTCTAGCCACAAATCCAAACTGAACTGTATGGGCTGCTGTGAAGAACGTTAACTCCATCCCAGCCAGACCCAGAATACTTTACAATGTGTCTTCTCAACAGATGCAATGGCAGTGCCAAAAACCATGGAGAATTCAAGGGCAGAATTTTCATACAGCACCTTCATGTCTTGAAAAAGCAAATCCGCTGCCCTGCTACTTCATGATGTATTTAATCTGTAGTACTTCTGGATTCACAACTCCGCTTTCTTATCCCAATTTTTAAACATCATTCACAACAGCTCTCCTCCATAATTCTTCGGTGATAAACAGCAAGTTCTCCACGATGCACCAGGGATACAATACACAACTTTCAGTGGTGAAAACCAGACACAGTGATTCCAGATCATAATATGATCTCTAAGAAGTCCACAAACAAATGCAAGTTCAAATAATAAGCTCTTACTGACTGTATAGTAAACAATCAAGCATGGGGAGAAAGCATAGACAAGCCATCCAACAATTTAAAGTGCATAACCAAAAAGAGTTGACTTGTCATGAAAAGTAAGAGCAATTCATTAACTGAACAAGGACTTCAGAGAGCAAGGATTTGGAGAATAGACAACTTCATGCCACAACTTAAAAGCACAGGAGTACACACAGTTTTATGAAATTTTATATATGAGCAAAATTGGCTAAAAAACAGTACAATACCTATTCTTCCACAGCCTCAGGAAATTCCAAACATTATTAAAGCCATTAAAATAATGCACAACTTGTAAACACAGTAGGAAACTAAGTCTAGACTAGTGTTTTTATCATAACACTGAAAAATTACACAGACTGTATGCAAGCTAGAAACAACACCCACAGAAACACCCCGACTACGAAACTGGACCAGTATAGAATAACCACCGGAATAGGGGAAGGTTTCTTATTCTGGTCTTCAAAATAAGCCTTAATAGAGGAAGCAGGCTTCTGCTAACAGCAGTTTTCACAGTGCCGAGGGAAAACCTGAGTGAGCTCTGCAGCTGGGCCCGCTACACCGTCGAACGGAAGCACGGGACCGCTTCCGAGCAAGTCGCCCCGCCGGCACCAGCGCTGCTGGAGGGCCCCGCCGCGGGCGGCCGTACAGGGGACGGGCGAGGGGGACGGGGCGAGGGGAGGCCGCCCCGCACCACAAGCGCTTCGGCCCGCCAGAGCCGCCGGTGCTCTGCCCCCACGAAGAAGCCCGTCTGCTGCCCGACACCGGGGCAGGGCTGAGGGAGGCACCGGGAGCTGGGAAGGGGGGTAGGAAGGCCACGGACAGGAGGAGGCCGGGGCACACGGAGCGGCCGCACAGCGGTTCCGCGAGGGTCGGGCAACAGAGAACCGGCAAACTGCGCGCCGCCCTCGGCCACACGCCGCACCCCGGAGAGGCGTGCTCTGTCCCTCACGCCATCCATCCACGCACCCACCGGACACGCCGCTCGGACGGGCCCCGCAGCTCCCGGCACGGCTCCGCCAAGATGGCGCCGCCTCCACTGCCCCCCCCAGCGCTGAGGAGAACCTGCGCTGCGCGAGCGCTTCCGGCCCGCGAGCGCGCGGCTGCGCGCGCACCCTCCGGGCGGGGCGCAAAACGCGCGGCCCCGTGACCCCGCCCCGCTCCGCTGCAGCCGCGCCTGCGCGGGCCGCGCGCCCCACCCGGAGAGTGGGTGGGACCCGCGGCGCAGGTAGTGCGCATGCGCTGTCTGTCCTGGAGGTGGGTCTGCGGTTCCTGAGTAGATCTGATGGAGCTGTGTAATAATAGATCTGTATGATTATAGATTTGTATAGTGATAGACCTGTACGGTGATACATCTGTATATAGAGATCGATCACACGGTGGCCGAGCGCCGCCCTCGTGCTGTGCGCTGTCCCCACGCTCGTGCCGGCGCGTGCCGAGCCTCAGGGCACCACTCGCCGCTGCTGCTCCAGTACCTGCAGTGAGCGTTTCCTAACCCAACTCGGGGCTGGCTCAAGTCTGAGTTGTGAGGGGAAAGGAAGGCAGGTGATACGCGGAAAAACTCCACAACTCGTAAAAGTTGTAAAGTAGGTATGTTTATTCAGCGCTGAGACGCATGGGGGATCGCTCCTCCAAACACATGCGCGCCGACAGCAGCACTTATCTCTACCTATCTCCCCTAAAGTGTTACATATGCATTGTTTCCCAATACGCCTATACATATTCATTACCTAGCCCCGCTTCATACTATAATGAGCCCAAAAATCATTGCCGGGTGCTTTGCGCTTGCGCAGTGCCTCCTGATGGTCGTGGGCAGGGGTCTCAAGATGAAGTAAACGAGTCTTCCTCAGGGTTGAACTTTTCACCTTGTCTCCTTACGCATGCTCCCTGGCCCCTTGGTCTTAGTCCAATCCCCAAGGCTGGTTTTAGCCAATATGGGGGTCCAGAGAGCAGGAACCAAGTCACAGTTCCTTCCTCTTATCAATAGCCTTGCATCCTCCCATCCAGCTTTGACAAGCACGATAAATGTTAAGCATGCAACATGCATTGTTTAGCCAGCTGCTCTTAATAAATCATTCTTTAACTCCTAACCCCCCTGCATCAGTCCCCCCTTTTCTATAAAATTAGTAAATTCTTTTACTAATACACAGATTCTTCTTCTAGCAAACTCTTGCGATAAGTATCTCTCAATGCTTTACCATGTGCTTTTGACAAAGAAGTCAATATTGCCACTCGCTGCAGCATTCTCCAATTCCAAACAAATAATAAATAAAATAAGGCTAATACTAACTAGTATTAACAAAACAATAATGGGGTAACACAACGTATTTAGAACGCCAGTTGCGGTAGGTGACCATCCAAAGAGTGCATCCCACCAGTGATGGCTTTCATCGTGTCTTACCCTTTGCAAGACTCTACTTATTTCTTTCGTGTCATGATGGATGGTAAAGTTTTTTCTCCATTTTCTTGGACCTCTTTCAAAATTTTAATCAGGTCTTGGTGCTTCACTAATTGCCTTACCAAAGTAAGGTTCATCCCAATAGGTGCAGGTGATAATTTGTGATACATTGTGTAATTAGACTTTATCCACTGGTGGGATACAACTGGTGCCAAATATGAAAAGTCACGCCCAACAATTTTAACAAAATTCCAAATATAAAAATTAGAATGATTTGTAACAGGTATAGTTACATTGTCATTATCTATTTTCACAAAAGCACAAGCAGTTCTTAAACACACACAGCCTTGGCCAATATATACAAGGCAGTCTTTTGACTGGTATCTGGATGGATCTCAAAGTGGCAAACACCTTGCTCAGTGTCAAGGCATATATCTTGGGCATCAATTGTATTACTTTCACAAATAAACCCTTGGTGTTCTGAGTAATACAAAATTCTAAATTTACAGTTTGCCATTTCTTATCTATCATCCGGGCCCATACCCTATGTTTGGAGGGATAGAGCACAGTTCCTTCATGGTTTAGTCCTAATACAATAATGGGGTGGATAACATAGATTGTGGCGTTACGTATGGTAGGCACAAAGGCTGTGGCCATGTTAGTAATAGGGTCGTAGGTGAAATTTACCAGGGTCCACCAAGATTGAAGCTTCCTCTCCAAATCAGTAGCATTATCCAAAACAGCCTTTCGAATTTCAATAGGGAAAGCATCTTCACTTCCTTCTCTTATTATCAAGGCAGCTGCTGACTGCATCCATGATTGTGCCTGTTTACAGCTAAGAGCTAAAGATACATTGTCCTGGGCCGTACCAAGTGCATCTATTATTAATCTGTGGTCTTGCTCCTCAGCTTTTCCCATTTTGATAATACTTTCGAGATTTGCCACTAGCCAGTCCCTAATGCTAATAAAGATGACTGCAGTGGCTGTTTTAGTTTTGTCAAATCACTGGTCGCAGTGGCCAGCTTATTCATTAATATTTCTGAATCGATCCCATTTAGGACCCCCAATCCCGTTCCTAATACTCCAGTCAGATCCCTTCGCATTCTGCCCCTGAAGGGCGCTTGCTTCTGTAAGCGTGTTGTCCAGCCCTCAAAGGATGTCTTTAGAAGAGGAGAACAGGCTGGCTAAATTTCAGAAATGTTAGTTTGCATTAATAATTCAACATGCTTAAGAGACCATTCTGGGTTAAACAACATTTGTTGTTGGCCTGTGTTCCTTATTACATATGGGCCGATTTAATTAATTTTGGGTCCAAGTTTAAGTGGTGTGGTTTGGGTTTGGGCTTGAGTGCTGGCGTAGGTTGTAACAGGCCCAGCTATGGCATTTATTTTAAATTTGAATGAGAGGCCATTAGTATCATAGGCCCAGAGACAAGCCACCTCAACAGTCTGTACTAATGTAAAATTATGCCAGCAATCTAATTCACTTGAACGACTACAAATCTCCTCATGCTTATCTGTAGGAGTAGTCGAGACACTAATTAGGGTTGCTTTTTTATGGTAGTTCCATTAATCATTCAGCATCCAATTTTGGTTACCTCTCCTACAGTCCCCCAAAGTTGCCAATTCTTTTTTTTTCCCATTCTTCCCTTGCATATACTTGACCTTCATGCATGACCATAGTTAAAAGATTTAAACCCTTTAAATCAGAACACTTCCCCATGAATCCAGTAGACTGAATAAAAGCTTGGGACCAAGGCCACTCAGTATTGTTCTGGCTAGCGGTACTCTCCCATCCCTGCATTATAATTATGATCATGAGAAAAATAATTTTCCTGGTTGGACTTCCGCAAATCAAATTACTAAATGTTCCCAACCCCCACAATACATTCATTTTGCTCGACTGAGTTTTAATTTCAGTTTATTATCATCCAGTGTTACTTTCCAAGGGGTCCCCGAAGCTTTCCTCACTCAGGTGTGGTGGATCCAGGCATTCTGTTCTTTGATCTTAATTGCAGTGAAAGTGGTGAGAAGTACCTGGAATGGTCCTTCCCACTGTGGTTCTGAGGATTTCTCTGCAAGAGACTTAGCATATACATAATCTCCAGGTTGTATGTCATGTACAGGACCATCTAAGCCTCGACTTTGGGTTCCAGCCCCATGTTTCTCAATTTTTCTAAGTTGTTTGCTCAATGCCATCATAAAGGAGGTCATTTTTTTTTTTTTCCCCAACTTGGGTGGATATTCCTTTTGTACTCCATACGGTTTCCCATAGAGCATTTCAAAGGGACACAACCTTTCTTTAGTTCTAGGTTTAGTCCGAATCCGTAGCAATGCCAGTGGGAGAGATTAGGGCCAGGGTAAATTAGCTTCTTGACCTACCCTCACAATTTGTTGCTTGATTAAATGGTTCATTTTCTCCACCTGGCCACTTGACTGAGGGTGGTACGGAGTGTGGAGTTCCCAATCTATGCCCAAATGACGACTAATTTGTTGCACTGTTCTTGAAATAAAGTGTGGTCCTCTATCTGAGGATATTGTGGCTGGAACTCCAAAGTGTGATATTATCTCTTGTAACAATACGTTGGTTACCTCCTGGGCCTTGGCAGTTCTGGTGGGGAAAGCTTCTGGCCACCCTGAAAAGGTATCTGATAATACCAGCAGATACAGATACCTCCCTTTTCTTGGAAGTTCCGAAAAGTCAATTTGCCACTGCTGTCCAGGCCCATGGCCTTTTTCAATCTGGCTAAGTTTTGGTTTGGGGGTATTCTTGGGGTTAGTCTGGAGGCAAATGTCACACTGCCGGGTCACTTGTGTGATGGCAGCGTATAGATTCCTGGCGATAATCTTTTTAAATTAGGTAGTTATACAAAGCGTCTATTCCCCAGTGTGTTTTCTGATGTTCCTCCCTTACCAGTGACCACAGTAAACGAGAGGGAACGATCAACCTCCCTTGTGCAGTAATGGCCCATCCCTCTTGGTTATATATTCCTTCCTAATCTTTAATTAGCTTCTTATCTTTTTTATTATATGTTGGCTTACCTTCAAGGGAGATCTGTCCATCTGGAATCAAGGCTCCCTCAGTTGTTACCTCACCTTTTGCGGCTTCTTTTGCCTCTCTGTCCGCCAGCTCGTTTCCTTCCTCCAATTCTGAGCTCACCCTCTGGTGTGCCTTAATGTGCATGATTGCTACCTTCTCAGGTAGCTGGACTGCTTCCAATAGTTGCATTATCTCTTGTGCATATTTGATGTTTTTTCCTTGTGAGTTCAACAACTCTCTCTCTTTCCAAATAGCTCCGTGTACAGGTACAACCCCAAATGCATATCTTGAGTTTGTATAGATTGTTTTTTGTTTTTTTCCTTTTGCTATTTCTAAGGCACGGATTAAAGCAATTATCTCAGCCTTTTGTGCAGAGGTGTTTGTCGGCAAAGGTCCAGATTCTATTACCTCTCTACAGGTGGTAACTGCGTACCCAGCATGTCGTTTTCCACTGATGACGTAGCTGCTCCCATCAGTAAACCAGGTTTCTGTGTCGTCTAAAGGGGTATCCTTCAGATCCGGACGACTGGAGTATGTGGCCTCAATAGTCTCCAGGCAATCGTGGTGTACCGGCTCCCCTTGATTTCCGCTGAGAAAAGAAGCTGGGTTGGCAATGTTAGTTACCACTATCTCTACATCATCTTGTTCCACCACAATGGCTTGGTATTTCAGAAACCTCTGTGGGGAAAGCCAGTGCCTGCCTTTCACTTCTAGCACTGCGGACACTGTGCGACACCAGCACAGTCATTTTCTGGCCCAAGGTGAATTTGTGTGCCTCTTGGATATTTAGCACTAGTGCTGCGATGGCTCTGAGACATTCGGGCCATCCTCTGACCACTGTATCTAGCTGCTTGGAAAAATAAGCAACTGCCCGTCAATACGGGCCCAGGTCTTGTGCTAGTATCCCCAGGGCAATCCCCTGTTTCTCATGGGAAAATAGAAAGAATGGTTTACTCACGTCTGGAAGTCCTGGAGCTGGAGCTGACATGAGGGCATTCTTTAGCTGGTTGAAGGCTTGCGTGGCCTCCTTTGTCCACTGGAGGTCTCTGTTTCCATTTGTAATGAGCGCATACAGAGGCTTTACAAGCAATCCGTAGTTGTAGATCCACAGTCTGCACCAACCCGTCATACGCAGAAAGGTTCGCAGTTCCTTTATTGTCTGAGGTTTCGGGGTTTGACATATTGCTTCTTTACGATCTTGCCCTAAAGTCCGTTGTATAATTCAGGTAGATTACTTTCTGTTTTACTACCTGAGCCTTTTTCTTAGATACTCTGTACCCTTGGAGTCCTAGAAAATTTAAGAGGCTTACTGTCCAGGCCACACAAGCCTCTTTTGTCTGGGTAATAGGAGGTCGTCCACGTACTGCAACAGTTTTCCTTCTTCTGGTGGAGCTTCCCAGGACTCTAAGTCTTTTGCAAGTTGTTCTCCAAACAAGGTGGGACTGTTCTTAAATCCGTGAGGCAATACCATCCATGTGAGCTGAGTTTTGCACCTGCTCTTAGGGCTTTCCCATTCAAATGCAAAGATATTCTGGCTGGCTTCATGGAGAGGGAGGCAAAAGAAGGCATCTTTCAAATCTAAAACAGTAAACCAAGTTAGCTCTGGTGTTAAACATGTTAACAAAGTTTGCCACTAAAGGGTAAAGATCCTCAGTTAACTTGTTAACAGCCCGTAAATCCTGTACCACCTGGTATGACCCATCAGGTTTATGAACAGGTAAAATAGGGCTGTTAAAGTCAGATTGGCACTCCTTTAACAATCCTAGCTGTAAAAAATTTTCAATTACTGGTCTGAGTCCTTCTCTATTTTCCTTTTTTAAGGAGTATTGTTTAACCCTAACCGGTTGTTTCCCTTCCTTGAGCCTGATCTGTATTGAGGGCGCATTTTTGGCTCTCCCAGGTACATTTGTAGCCCATACCCCAGGGAATACTTGGTTTGTGATTTCTTCACTAATTCTTTCTTCAGTCTCTGTGGTTGTTAGTATTAAGCTTAATATCTCTACATACTGTTGATCATTTACCTCCAGAGTAATTTCCCCATTTTTAAACATGATGGTTGCTTGCAATTGTTCCAATAGATCTCTACCCAAAAGTGCTTTTGGGGAATTAGGCATGTATAAAAACTTGTGAATACCCATTGTTTCCCAAGTTTATACTTCAATGGTTTGCAAAAATATGCTTTTTCAGATTGACAAGTTGCCCCTTTTACCACAATGTAATCATCTCCCACAGGCATTAAAGCTTTATTTAAAACCGAATATGTCGCTTCTGTATCAACCAAAAATTCCACTTCTTTTTCTTTTTCCCCTAGCTTCGTTATAACCAGTGGATCCACTAGGGTGGAGTCCCCCAGTCTTCTTCAGTCTTCTTTCACATGCATGACCACCCTTTCCCTTCCCCAGCCTCCTCTTTCCCGACGGTTGCGCACTAATCTTTACCTAGCCAGGGTGGGCCTTGTCTGAGTGATCCCTGTCTGGATGGTCCTTGCCCACGTCTTCCTCTTCCTTCTTCCCCTACAACTGCCACTAGTTTCCTCATCCCTTGCTTGTAACCCTCTTCTCGATTGCTAAATACCCTCCATGCTTCATCTAATAGGGTCTCCAAGTTCCTCCCATCCACCCCCCGAAGCTTCTGGAGTTTGCGTCTGATATCCCCTGTGGATTGTCCTAAAAACAGGGATCTTAACTGTTGCACTCCTACCTCGGACCCAGGACCCAGCGGTGTGTTACGGCACATTGCATCCCTCAGAAGATCAAGGAACTTGGATGGTGACTCAGAAGGATCCTGCTTAACTGCATACAAGACTGACCAATTTATAGTTTTGGGAATGGCTCTTTCCATCCCTTTTGCAGTCCATTCCTGGTAACTTTCTAACTTTTCCATTTCTGCTGACCTGTCTGGGTCCCAGTGTGGGTTTTGGAGTGGGAAATAGTCTTTCACATCTCGTTGTTGCATTTTATAATAATCTTCTGCCAAATCCCCTGCTGTTTTTAAAAACAACTGTTTTTCTGTCTTTGTCAATGCATCTAATAATAGTTGCATATCACTCCAGTCGGGATTATGTTGTTTTATTATAAATCGCAAAAGTTTAGCAGTACCTACCGGATCACTTTCGTAATTTTTAGCAACCTTTTCCCACGCCTCCAGGTCAATTGTAGAAAAAGGTACTTTGACTAGCATTCTTCCTCTCTCTGGTCCCACTGCCTCCCATAGGGGTGCTTGCAGCACATGTTTTCTGGTCTGAGATGAGACGGGACTGCCCGGAAGAGAGGGAGTTGGAGTTGGTGTTCCTTCCGAGTCTGCATCCTCTTCCCATCTCCTAGGGGGAGGCTTAAGCAAATCGGTTAGATCTTGCTCCTGTGTTGCCATCTGATAAACCTTGTCTGATTTTGTGCAGCTTTGACCTATACTGCACGCCGAACATCACCACTTAATTTTCCCTCGGCTATTCTTATTGTCTTTTTCAAGGGCTAGTACCATAGGATTAATAGGAGGTCTAATTCCACAATCTCTCTGCCAGTCGGGGTGATTTCGGAGGGAGAAAAACATCCGTGTAAGAAACTTCATCTCAGTTGCCTTCTCGTCTCAAAAACAGCATTAAGTGTAACAAGGTGTTATAATCTAAAATTCCACTAGGTGGCCACTCTGCTCTATCCTCTATACAGCGGCCACCACTGATTACAATATAAGAGTTTTTTTATTCTCCGTACCCCCGGTTCCTGCTACTTCTTTCCAATGTGTCAAAATACAGCCAAGCGGGCTTGCTTTAGAAATCTCCTTACTTTGCCCGGTTCCCATCTTATCTACTTCCTTTGTTTTCTATTTCTTTTTCCTGGTCTTATCCCGTTTCCACCTTTTCTCACAAAGCTTCTTAGTCCTTTCCCAATTTCCTAAGTACACGTTCCAACTTTTAGGGGTCGAAAAATTCTTCCCACACTCGAATTTTACGATATAGGGTTCAAAGTTAATGTCAGTCTGCTCACCGTTTTTTCTGGCACAACAACCACATATAGAGCGTTTAAAACAACCGTACCGCTGGGTTTCACAACCTCTGCATCGTACCAACACCCATGCATGATGCCACGGGTTCAAAGTCGTAATGCAGCTACACACAATACATGAAATACCCCTGATCCACTTAGCAGTTAAAATAGCATGAGAAAGGTTAGAGAGGTCTGGTGCTATATTTCTTTTATATAGCCACCGGGGAATACTCTCCCCCTTAGCCAGGGTTCTGGTTTAAATAGCACACAAAACAAATGCCAGCCACCATATCCAAGCCAAACACACTCCCGTTCACACTCACATTCACACCTCAGGGCCCCACACACAGACTTCAAAGGTTCCGCCTACCCTTCTCCTGGTTCTTATACAATCATTAGCAGGTCCTTCCTGGCTCCCAAAAGATGGAACGCAGCGGAAACCCCGGATTCGCCCGATCCACTCTCAGGATCGCTAGCGGCCATTCTGTCGGTCAGCGAATCCCTTCTGCCGGCTCTGCTCTCTTAGCCGGTTGCGTGCAAGCCCTAACCTTACTCAAAACAGGGACTATGCTGTGCGCCAGACGTCTCTGCGAGACTTAGCAGCAGCCCCAGCCACGCGTACGACTTACAGGCACCCCTAGATCCAAAACGTACCGTTTATCCGCGGTTCCAGCAGGCTGCCCCCGCAGTGAGCGAGCCGAGAAGCGGAGTTCCTCCAGGGAAAATCCCGGGGCGCGCCTAGGACGTCCGCCCCTCGGCCGATCCTGCAGCCGGACAGAGCAGCTCCTGCCTGGCTCGCCAGAATGATACGCGGAAAAACTCCACAACTCGTAAAAGTTGTAAAGTAGGTATGTTTATTCAGCGCTGAGACGCATGGGGGATCGCTCCTCCAAACACATGCGCGCCGACAGCAGCACTTATCTCTACCTATATCCCCTAAAGTGTTACATATGCATTGTTTCCCAATACGCCTATACATATTCATTACCTAGTCCCGCCTAGCCCCGCTTCATACTATAATGAGCCCAAAAATCATTGCCGGGTGCTTTGCGCTTGCGCAGTGCCTCCTGATGGTCGTGGGCAGGGGTCTCAAGATGAAGTAAACGAGTCTTCCTCAGGGTTGAACTTTTCACCTTGTCTCCTTACGCATGCTCCCTGGCCCCTTGGTCTTAGTCCAATCCCCAAGGCTGGTTTTAGCCAGTTTGGGGGTCCAGAGAGCAGGAACCAAGTCACGGTTCCTTCCTCTTATCAATAGCCTTGCATCCTCCCATCCAGCTTTGACAAGCACGATAAATGTTAAGCAAACAACATACATTGTTTAGCCAGCTGCTCTTAATAAATCATTCTTTAACTCCTAACCCCCCTGCATCACAGGGATGGAGGAATGGAAGAGGAGAAGGAAAGGTTCAAGGCTGAGGAAACGGAAGGGCAGAGGTAGAGTACTTTGGTTGTGCAAGTGAGGTATTTTATCCTAATTTTTATCCTACCTGCCTTTCCCAGTCTTAACGTGTTCTCCCTTGTCTTTCTATGCATATCAGTACTTGCCTGCTCCATTTTATATAGGAAAAAAAAATCTGTGCTATTTATGGTAGTTTCACCTAGCAATGTTGCCAATTTAAGGAGCTCTCTCAACACAGACAGAGTCTTGTTTAGAAAAAAAGACATTGTTTATTCTGTGCAGGGTACAACGTGGAGGTTTCTGCAAATCAAGCACACCAAGTGGTAAAAAGTTACATCTTTACATAGTCAAATCTACATTAACTTGGGTCTGGGGACAGATAATTCGACTTGAAAACATCAATTCAACCTTTAAACACTTGTTGAGCCAGCAAAATAAATTCAGTGAGAAATAAAAAATGCTAATGTCGAAAATCATAATAGGCAATTAGCACACAGGAGAGGAACAATGGGAAATATTTAAAATCCAGGACACGGTGTCTTGTAAAGTTTTGGTAACATCTGAGGGAATGGGACAAGAGGCAAGAGGCAGAAACATACACAGAAAGTTCCACCTGAGCATGAAGGACTTTATGCTGCGGGTGCACTAGAACAGATTGCCCAGAGAGGTTGTGGAGTCTCCTTCACTGGAGATATTAAAGAACTGTGTGGTCGCAATCCCGTGCCATGTGCTCTGGGATGGCGCTGCTTGAGCAGGGAGGCTGGACCAGATGACCCACTGTGGTCCTTTCCAACGGGACCCATTCTGTGCTTCTATGGAATGTGAACAGAAGTGTGCTGACAAAGGTGTAAAAGGTAAAGGGGACTAACTTTGGTTGTGCACCCGCTGCTCTAAGCATATTTTGTGTTTTCACCATATTACCACTTTCCTCTCTGGGGAGAAATTACAAACACGTGTTACACTTGTGTGATATAGTATGCACCAGTTCTAGAGACGAGGTACCGGAAAATGCATACCGGGCTTCGATGTCCTCTCGTTTCTTGCTCCTGATCTCGCACAGGACGAACAAAACCCTCCGTATAAACCCGGGCTTGTGCCCCCGCCCCCAGCCCGCCCCGCGGACGCTTTGCGTGCTGCGGCGGCGGGCCCCCGGCGCTCGCCGTACCGCGCGGCTCTGGCCAATCGGCGCGCGCCGGCGGGGCGCGCGGTGGCCATGGCGACGCGGGGCCGCGGGGCCGCCGCCACTGCGCTGCTCATGGCGCTGTCGGCGGCGCTGCCTCCCGCCCGCGGCTTCTCCGTCCCGCTCCAGCGCCCGGCCGACTGCGGCGCCGACCGCTACTTCGACAGCTCCCGCCTGGCCTGCGCGCCCTGCGGGGCCCACCAGCGGCAGAGCGCCGGCGGTGAGCGATGGGGGAGGCGGCGCCGCCGGCGCCTCGGGGCAGGCGGGGCTCGGGCGGCTCCGCGCTAAATCCGCCCCCAAGCAGCGGGAGATGCGCAGTCGGGGCTCAGGCTGTGGCCTTGGGCACGTCTGGGAAAGCCGCGAAAGGACCAGGATCCCGCAAAGATCTAAGAGGCCCCAGCGCAACTATGATGTATCTGAGATACAGCTCGGAGAAGTTACTGTACACTCTTTTTAATAATCTTTCTTTCCTCAAGCATTATAGGTATTTGTGTTTCCATCTGTAAAATTCCACAGGACCCTGAATTTATGTTCTCGAGCACTTCTGTAACTTGAAACTCATTGTCAGAACTTGAACGTGTGACATACCAAGTGTCTGAGATCCTCAGGCTGTGCCCATGCTCGTCCGAGTCCCACGCGGGAACTTGGAACAGATACAACACAGCTTGACAGCACTACATGGGAAATAGATAGTTGGTTGCTTTCTTTAGGGCATAAGGAGGTATTAAAGGGTCCGTCTTTTATAAATACATAGTCCAACAAGAGTGGGGGTTCCCTGTTGTTTGTACAGACACAAATTTGAGTCTAAGACCCAACGGCATCTGTCTTCAGAGCTGGTACCTCAGTCAGAAGCAGTGATGTGGATGGCCGTGTTCACAGCTGCTGCATAAAAGCTGGTCACCTTTTCCACCGCCACCATGGTACCCTAAAGAGTAATCCCATAGTGCACTTACTGAAAAAAAATACAGGTTTTTTACAGTTCCTCTGATAGCGTGGGTGTCTAGATCCATAACTCCCTTTTAGCCTTAATCTTCCTCTAAATCAAGGGCTTCAAGGAGAGGAAAATTTCCCAGGGGAGGTCAAGGGTTTATTTTTTCCTGCAGGTCTGACTGGAGCAGTGTAGGTAAGTGCCACTCTGCTGCTTGCATCTTGACTGAATTCTACTTGTGATTGCCCATACACTCCCTGGCTAGCTCATCACTGTGGATTCTGCTTTCAAGTGACATGCCTAAAAATCTAGGTATTGTCACTGTGAGTGTCATAACTCAAACTTTTCATTGATCTAATACAATTGGGCTTTTTCTTCTGTTGAATTAAGTATAAATGGTTGATCATTTTGACAAATGTTTCTGTACAACTGGTCTTATTGGAATGTACTTTAAGGTTATAAAACTTTTCACAGAATTAAACATTATTTTTACCTGCACAGTTCAATAAGCTTAAATGATAGAAACCGTTTATTAGTGCATATAATCAGTTTTGGTTTGTAGTATGTGTTTAAAAGTACAGAGGGAAGTTCTGGACAGTGAGACTGGAAAAGTTTCTAAAAGTTGTTGAGCACTAGCACGTGGGCATTATACTGTGCCGTGAAAGTAGTGTTTAATTTCATATCAAATGTTAACTATGTTCTGTTCACTCACTGAAAACCATTCAATATAAACCTTGATCCCCATGCACAATTTTAAAAGCCTTGAGTTTAAAACAGCTTTCCATACAACAGTTATATTTTGAGAAACCTTTTCATAGGAACACATTTTGGGTTTAGGACTGACTTCATATTGAAAAAATAAAACCTGTATACAAACATATAATGCTGGTGTTGTAGAGAGGAAGGGCTGTGGCAAGATTTAGATGGAGAGATTATGCCTATTACAGACCAACTGGTAAAGTTTGATTTAATTAAAAAAAACCACAAAATACAAGCTCTGGGTCCCTGTTCCACCCTGGTAGATCAGTAACATTCTCCTAAAACGTCTGTGTGCAAACTGTAACGTGGGCATTTTTTAAAAAGCAAGATGATTTTCATGCACATCTCACTCAAGTGTTATGTGTCCATCTAATAATCCATCTTGATCTCTTGAGAACAGTAGCAATTGTTCTTAGTATTCTGTTATAACCAGTCAATTTTATATAGATTAAAACTGCATTTGTTTTGTTTTCTTCAGGTAGTTCCTGTGTATGTGAGCCAGGATACCGGATGGTTTCTAGTAACGATGGGTTCTCTGTTACTTGTGAAAAATGCCCAGAAAATATGGTAAGTATTGAACTTTTCATATTTGCCATAATGATATAATACTAATCATAATCATACAAATCATAATCATACAAACCATAATCATTATGGGTTTTTAATTTTAAATTTTATCCTGATTGCAAGTTATTTTTCATTAATTTAAAATATTTTTGCTAATAGTCTTTGCTTGGGAATTTTTAGGACGATGCATATAGGTATTATTTTTTTCAATTTAGAACTATTACTATTCTTTTGCAGGCAATTTTTCATTATGAATTTGACCCCACAGACAAAATAAGAATTTTTTTTAAGTGTTTAAATTCCTTCCACTGCTTTTCTTCTCTGCTTTGTCCTTGCTCAGAGAGCACAACTCTGTACAATGTTAAAGATGCTTTTCAGCTCATAGGTATCTTAACTGATTATTTATATAAATACTATTATTGTAATATTTAGGCTGTATCTTCATAATCCCTGATATTTCATCTTCTTACTTCAAAATGAGCTGCTCCTACTATGTTACTTTAATTACAATTATAGTTTGGTCAGTTCTTTTAACCTTCCTTGACAAATTAAGTTACAATTTTGTGCCCTAATTACAGCATTGAGCCAGAGACACCAGGCTTAACCAGATTTTTCCCCGAATAGTAAACAAAGAAATGTATTTTTCCAGCAAATCAACTTTTGAGGGTGAAGCCTACCTGAATACCTCTTTCCCTTCAATAACTCTAGAAGAGCTCTTGGGAGAGCAGTTTGGTTGCCTGAGTTAGGTGTTTAATGGCTAATGGGCAGTGTAGGTAATTACCCTTTTCCTTCCATCTTCTTGCTGTGTTAGACAAAACCTTTGGCACACATCCTTTTGTGTTGTGATATTTTGCTGTTTCTTCCTCTCTCCTGCAGTGGTGGCATTTGCCTTTGATCTACTGCCAAGGCTTTTGCAAAGATAAAATGATGATAGTGGGGAAGGGAGTAACAGCAGTAGCACTTGAGGATAAGCAGTTATCTTCATTTTCCTCAGTGTTTTTTATCCGTAGTGCAGTTACTTCATAGTATAAAATAAGTGTGGATGTGAACTGTCTGGGTAGGTACAAAATTCCAAACAATCATATAAAGCTGCTTCACTTAGAACTCCTCCATTTCCATTACTTCTATATATTTATATGTAATTGTCTGTGTATGCATTATTATGTTTATTCAATGTAGGACTTCTATATCTCTTTTTAAACATTCTACTTTTAATTTTGACTGAAGGGTGTAAGCTAACAGGTTCAGAAGATCTTAACATTTTTTTCTGTGTCTGCATAGGAATTACTTTTGCCAGATTGTTTAGCCTTTTTTTTATCTTTAAAAGCTTCATGAATGTTAGCAGTGTTTTACCTGAACACATTTTCTAGTAACTATTGTCTGGATAAGGCTTTCTTCACAGATACTGGGTGATGTCTATATTTTTGAAAATCCTAATATTTTTGTGTTTTATTTTAGAGTGGAGTTACTCAAGATGGGTGGAATTGTATTACTTGCCCCAAAGGCCTGACTTCAAAAGGAAATTGTAAATGCCCCAATAACGAAATACTAGGTAAAAAATATATGCCAGTTATGAGATGATAGCACTTGTTTTAGATGTTTGAGTTTACTAAGATATGCTCTTCTGTTAAGTAAGAAAGAAAATTATATATATGTTTACATATCTAATGTAGAAATTCAACATTCCTCTTGATCTTAATTGTCATTTCTGAAAGACAATGGATAAATCTGTACCATTGCTCATTGCAATAAAAACTATTACACAAACATTCCATAAATGAATACTGCTCAATGAATACTTCAAGCTCCTTGGCAGTGGATGGAGTTGGAATAAAAACCATGTCAATATAGACTATAAAAACATTACGATGTTTTGAAATATAAAAAGCAGTAAAGGAATTATACCTACATGAGTAGGTGGAAGAGCAAGCCAAGCAAATGGCTGAGCATTAGTGTCAGTGTATTTCATGCCTCCCTGAGACACTTGGACCTGTGACTTTCTGAGATGTGCTTCCCTATACCTATGCTTCCCTATATCTGTGCTTCTTACTTGATGGTCTCTAGTTGTTGCAGATGATTTTCAGTAGACAGTGTTTGTGTTAAATGGATTTTTGCTTATTTTGCATAGTAAAAACCTGAGAGCAAAGTACAGTTTTCATCAGTGGTGTAAAATATAAAAGCTCTTGGGACCTCTACTTTTCCTTACTTTCAAAGACATGGAATGCCTGTAATTCTCTGAATACGTATTGTAAATGTCCACTTTGGTTACACTTCCAACAGAGTATATTGGAGAATCACTGTTTTCCAAATCAGTAATTTTTAATTTTCCTAGAAATCTGGAAAACAGTGAATACCAGTCTTCTACCTTAAACTTTATGAGAGTTACCAAATACATTCCAGGCCTTTATGGTAAAATACTGAGAGCAAAGCTGAATCCATAATTTGACATGCAGGAAGAACATTATTGTTGTATTTTTTTGATTCTCTTTGGTTTGGATTTTTTTCTTAATAATTAGATTTGAAATCTCTTGCCAGATTATAGAGTTCTCTTTGGTTTGGATTTTTTTTTTAATAATTAGATTTGAAATCTCTTGCCAGATGATATAGTTGGTGGAAGATGCCATTTTGAAACTTGGAAATTGTGACATTTCCATGAATCATTTCAGATGAAATTTAATTTTTTTCCCAGTTATATGCAAACTTGTTGTTTTGAATTTTTGCTTTGCAGTGAGGCCTTTGTTTGAAATTTGATTCAGAATAAGTAACAGAGGAACAGCCAAACTAGACATGAAATGTTGCATTACTCATTAAAACTAAACTGCATATAATAAGCTATAAGCAGTGCACACATACATACATGAACGTGCATTTAATAGTGGATGTTATTTGCAAGTTGTGCTCTTGATTTTTTCAAAATAAACTCTTGGAATTTATTTTAGAGCTGCACAGACACTGAATTTTTTCACACTTATCTTAACCTGTGTGATACTTTGCATCAGGCAATTTTATCACAGTTGCTTTTCTTTTCTACGTAGTGGAAAGAAGCATTGATGGCATTTTGCTTAATGAAGCATTGTGCATGCATTGTAATGGAAGTGAACAGTCGTTCTCTGCCTCAGATGCATCAGGAAGTAGGTGGGTGCTCTTTGCCTTTTGCATGATAAATTTGAACGTGTCATGCTACATTTAAATGGAATATTCCTGAGGAACAGACTGTATTTTTGGGATGACAATTTTGAAGGCAGGGAATTGGAAATTCTCAACCCCATATCAAACCTGCCGTGTTTTGTGCTCACTGAAATCCTTATTAAGACCAGCAGCTTGGGTTTTTTTGTCTTGCTTAGTGTGACTAAAAAGTGTGCTTTGGATTGAAAGCAGAACAGAATTCTTATTCTGATAATTAATAATTTGATTTATTTTCTACTTCACTGATAGTAGAAACAAATCAGTAATAACTTTTGAATTTCAGTTCAAACTAGTGAAGTTGCTGACACTGTTCCTGGGCATACTCTGTAATCAGCTTTCACTGAGTACTAAATCTCATACTTAACTACATTTTAAGTTCATTCTTCGTCTTTGTGATCCATAGGTGTGTCAGATGTGAAAAGACATTCATCCAAGTAAGCAAGTCTTGTGACTGCAACAGCCCAAACATTCTAGTAAGTAGAAGAATGGTTATTGTATTGAAGTTCAGAAAAAGAAAAGTTACAAGTGTATCAATATTGTATCAATATTTTTTTATTCTTTTATTTCTTTCAGACTGGGGGATTGTGTTTTTTGGCTCGTGAAGGCTTACCTCCAAAGGGAGTTGCAACTGTTCGGTTTGCACAGCTAGTAAGTGTATTTATTCTAAAACACTTTTAAGCTTTCTCATTAGTTACTTTCAGTGAATATTTCAAATTCCCGTTCTTGGAAAACAAAGGTGGTAGTTTTTTTGTCTGATTACGGTGATTGTAAGGTCATTTGCATCAAGATAGAGTGTAGATGTGGACGCCAAGCAAGCATTGTTCTAATGGAATAAGCTTTTAAAAATTCAAGCCCTCTTGGAAACTGAAAAAGGGAAGTAATTTACATGACTTTAGTATCAAAACAAGTAGCACGCTGCCTTTTGTATTAATTGTGTGCACTTAATGCATACCCTTATATCACAAAAACATGCTGAAGAGTTCATGAGTGCCTCTGGACTTTTTTACTATATAAAATTTGTATTTGTGTAAAACATTTGAAAAAAGATTATAAAGGTTGAGTTTACTGCTTGATCTTAGAGCTTATAGAAGAAAATGGGCACCTGTAAAGTTTGAGATTGTGTATGAAATTGCTGAACTCCTTGAATTGGCTAATGAATGAAAATATGTTCTTTTGAGAAGAATGAAGGGGTTTTCATTGTTTTATCTAGTGAACTTTCATTAGTTGTGAAATCTGCTCAAAGTTAGGACCATTTGCCAAGTAGTTCTGAATTCAGGAAATGCTGTGTGGCTAAGAAATGTATTTTGTTCCTAAATGAATTGGTGTTAAAAGCTACCACTTGAAAGAAAGTAAGAAGCAGTCTTCAGTTTTTCTGATATCAAACATTGGTTTGCTCCCTGAAAATGCCATCTTATAAGTAATATTTTGTTGAAAATACATCTTTTCAATTGCTTACAGTATGTGTGAATGCCATGCGTAGTTCAAATGTGAGTAGTTATAGAAAGGAGTTTGTGAAATAATTAATTTGGCAAATTTGGTCCTAAATTAGATCTACCATCAAGTCAAGATCTTACCCTTGAAATTGTTAGTGCTTCCCTTGTGCAGCAAAGAAGACTTCTGTGTCACAGAATCCATATTCAAAGCTTTTCATTTTACACTTCAGCACTTGTTCTGTATACTTCGTTCAATTTAGTGACGTGAAAGAAATTATTGCATTATGATTGTGTTTTGAATTGATATTGTTAGACTGAGATATTTACAAAGGACAGAAAGCTCTTAGAAAAAAGTAAGTAGCATCTTCTAGCTGACACAGTTTTCCAGACTGTTACCTTATGGATGAGTTGTTGTGAACAAAGACAGTGAAAAAGTTCCTTATTTACAGGGTATAACACTGACATCAGCATGGTTCCTGAAAAACCTGCAGTCCTCAGCCTTTGCCTGTTGGGTGAGTTTCATTAATGTTTGCAGTTTGCTTTTTTATACAGAATGGGATTCTATAAAAGCATGTCACTTTTATTTTTGGAAGTTACCTTGCTTATTTTTAAAGAATTTTATTTTGAGATGAGAATAGAAAATAAATAATTATATATACAGAATGCTTAGAAATACTGAGGGCTAGTCAATGTTAATGCAATTCTACAGGGTTGGAATTTTCACAAGATGAATGGCATTAAAGAAAAAATACTTCAATATTCAGTAGCAGGTGACCTACTATCCATATATATAGATATAAATGAGCGTATCCAGGAAGGGATCACTCGGAAAATTAACTTCTTACATATTCAGTATTTATTGGCACCTGCTCTTTACCTCTTAGTTAATTTTCAGTTATTCATAACCACAGAACCACCCTTTTTAGCTTTGCTTTGCTTTGTGTATACAAGTGTTATTTACCATTATGTTGCTCTGAGTGACAGTAACCATGGGTGAAAAAGTGGCTGCAGCAACAGAATCACAGACACTTGTGAAGGGCATGTGCCTCTGCCGCCCTTTTACCAGCTCTGTTATCACACATGCTCATTTTCCTTCTGTACTGCTCTCCTGAAGATCAGATTTAAAACTTCTCAGGTTCTACATTTTGTCCCTGTCTGTCACAACCCAAAGGGTTACCTGGCCTAGAAATCTCTAAAGATCACAATATGGATTTGCAGGATTCCATAATACATGAGCACATGGAGTCTTTATTCCCTACATTTCTTTATTAGAGATTACTACAAATTATTACGGGTAAAGTGATTATAGTTACGATTAGTAAAGGAAGTGTATATGTACTGCAGTGGTAGCAGCAGTCAATAGTAGCAGCAGGCATACATTTCAATATTACGAGTTGCTACAAAATGATCACTAGGAAAGCAGCAAATGCGCTTATGATGAATTACCCATGTGCGTGTATATTATTCCAATAGTACCAGTGCAGTACACAAGAAACCACTCCCAGGAGTGAGGCCTCAGAACTGATGACAGATGAAGTTTCACTTCAAAAATGATAAACGTTCCAGAATCTGGAGTCAGTCAGGCATCCCTTGCCACAGTCTGAAAACTGGCCTAGGAGAGCTCATAAAAAAGTTTACGTAGGAAACCTTCTCTGTGTGTAGAGATTGAGAGAGAGAGACAACAGACAGGGACAGATTCACTCTCCGTTTTGGGTAAAAAGTAATTTTTATATCAGAGAGACATAAGGTGGTGTAGGACGGCACCACCTGGAGCAGCCAATAAATTCTCTCAGGCTAGTTTTGTTTTTTCCTTTTTACTCTTTCATGTACAACAATCAATAGCAGTTTCCTATTCCTACTCTTTTGGAATGTTTTCCCTCTTCTAAACCTTAAGCCTCTTCTAGACTCTTTTTCATCTTTCCAGATGATAGGTTGCCGTTACTATTCTTTGGGTTTGTGCTTATTGATGGAATCTCAGAAGGTGTCTGAAGTTCAGGTACCCAGCTGCACTTCTCAAGATGTTTCAGACTCCCAGGCCATGTTCCCAGGCTGGCAGGTGTCCTCTCAGTCAGTATTTCAGCAGACTTCTGTTCAAAATTTTCCCAGATCACCTTTGTGGCTGCTCCCATCACCATCTTATGAACACAGCTCTGAGATGTATTCCCCCACTGGTCCCATTCTTTATCACTGACATCAGTTTATCCTGTTTGTCTGCCTCACCCTGCTCAGCGATTCAGAGGTGCTGCCTGAATGTGATGAGCAGCTGCTGGTCTGACCCACACAAATGAGGATAAGGAGGTGGCAAGTTAATACCAGTGCCGTGACCACTGCACACAGATGCCAGGTGTCACCTCTGCATATCACTTGACACTGGTGTGTTTACCAAAACTGAACAAGGTACATAAAACTGAAGAGAAAATACTTACATTACATGCATCTGTAGCAGTCAGTCTGAGGTCTTTGATGGAGTCATCTTTGCCATACAGCCTAAGTGGTATTAAACATTTTGATTCTTACTTTGTTTTCTAAGTGCAGATTTTGACATTTCTGTCACTTTTTACCATCTAGCTGATGCAACTAAAATAAGCTGAAAAAGTGAGAGTATTGATTTCATGCTGCCATCTGCAGATCTATAAAGATGTGGTACCTGAATACCTGGGAGAAAATATTAGGTGTTGACAAAATGAAATTGCTTTCAAGTGAAAACAAGGATTTAGGAGTGGCTTCTTAAAAATAACATCAATTTTATGCCTGCCTCACAAAAAGGGTGGGTAATTAAATACTTTTTCTGTGTTCTTGTGTTTCTCCACTGCAGTTGTACTCTAATCTAACAGCATGCCAAGCTCTTGGAAATATGTGTGTGATGAATATGAACTCATTGAGTTCTTCAAGTACTGATGCCTGTGGTTTGTTTCAGTATATTTTTGTCAGTACAGCAAGGGTAGGCATCGTTCATTCAATACCCTACTGGTAAGTTGCCTTTTCTATAACTTCTGGTCTTTATAGCTTTGTATGGAAATAATTGTTCTAAATGTTCTTTGATGAAAAATATTATGTTTCTTTATACAAAACATAAATTATGTTATTCTTTTCAGGAGGCATAATCTTCCATGGCTGTATTATGGTGACCAACCAGGATTAGCATCCCAAGTGCTTGAGAAAAATAATTTTCCTACAACCTTCAGTTTTAAGGGAATAGATAAGGTAGGTGTTGGGTAGTAGACATAGGGAAGCATACGTTAGGAAGAGGACATAATCACGTAAAAAGGTTTAGATTTATTACAGATGTGACTCTACTGAAGGTAAATTTTAGGCAGTGAGTGTAACAAAGCTCAGTGTGAGTTCTTAGGGAAGAGGAAGGTGATATTTACTTAAAATAATGTCTAGTCACTTCCTTTGCTTGCACTCTCATACCCTCTCAAGATTCCAGCATAGTATACGTTAGAAATCTGCATATATTTCTGATTAGTTTAGGACATGTCTACTTATGTAGAAGTTCCTTTGGAACTTTTTCTATGTCACCAGTGAAGCTGTAGAAGAATGGTATGTTTTTTTTAAAAAGTAAACTACTCAACCCAAGATTAAAAACAAAATCAAAAGGGGACAAAAATGAAGAATTGTGCTGAAAGTTTTAGGAAACATCAGACAATTAGACAGCAGTCTTTAAAATGTGTATGTCCACTTCACGGCAGTTTCATTGTTCTTTATCTTTTTTTCATCATCAGGATGTAAAGCTGCGATTTATTGCAGCCTCATTTGATGCAGCAGGAGACTTTCTTAAGTGGCAAAGTTTGGAAGGAGGCATCTTACAGGTATGTTTGATTTTAGTTATCTTTTCTTGATAACACAACATGCTGAGTGCCTTTAGCCAAATTAAGACAAAAGCCAAGAGTTTGGTTACTACACTACTGACAGTTCATAACTGTACCGCTGGGTTAGGGAAAATAGCCCTTTATTCTCACTCACAATGATCTCTACAAAATCAAAAGTATAAATTCATCAATACTGCCTTTATCCTTTGGACCAGGATAAATTTGGCATATTGGAAAGCTCTGAAAAATAATGTTAGTCATTTAGAGCCAACTATCTCTGTCTTCCATTCAGCATAGTTGTTCACATGTATAGCTTCTAATTAAACCTCTTTTTCATGTTAAGAAAAGTGTATTTAGCTGTTTATCCACGTGTTTATAGATGATTCTATGAGTATGTCCCTATTAGATGCTGTCACTTATTTGCACATGTCATGGAGGTGACAATCAAATCAGTGGTTATGTCACTGTAAAGGGAGGTAGGAAAGCTGATCTACACTATTTTCTTTGTGTTGTCTTGGAATTTTTTTGCTTGCTTATTTCTTTTTTTTTTTAAACATAAAATGTACACTTTGACCAGCATGTACCTGTCTTTTTCATAACAGAAAGTTATAAATACTTGGTGGGAGACTTGACATAGAAAGAGGGAATACTGGCTAGAAGTACCCTTGGACACTACACCCTCAGATTTCAGGGACACAGACATTCTACTTCAGTGGTACCACGCTCTATAGCTAAGCTGTGAAAAATGCAAGTAAGCAGCAATTAGAAAGTGCAGTAGTAATTAGTCTATCAGAGAGAACAATTGGCAGCTGCAACATGTTAGAGCATAGAATTTGTTTAGCAGTCCAGTGGTGATCTAGGCCCTCTCAGTACTTCCCTAGGCAGACAACAATAGGAACTCTAGCAAGAACAATTGGGAATTGTCCATCCCTTTTCTGTTGGAGCACATCACTTCAGATGCTCCAGTGTCTACAGAAGAGCAGCTGACATTCAGGATTTATTTTGTTATTTCCTCCGGATGAGCCATCTTGCATCTGCATCTCTAGTTTTAAGGAAAACTAGTGTCTGACAGAACAGGTTACTAAGATAGTTACTATGCATAGGAAGTTATATATTCTGACGTAGAAGTTTAGGTTTATTGGGGCACATTTATTTTTTAGGGCAAAGCTTTTAACAGCTACCAAGAGCCAATGGGACAGGAATAGCTTTTCCATTCAAAGCCTCTTTTAATGTAATAGATTTTGTATGATGATAAGACATCACAGTGCTAAAGTGGTCTCAATGCATAATTGTAGCAATTCCCAGAATTTCAGTTTCACACTAATAGAATTGTGTTTTATGCAAATTTAGACTTGATTTTCATTTTGGGAAAATGGCTGTGCCCTCCATTAAATGCCATGCTCATATAGTTAGACTTTGGCCCATTTTTTTCTGGATTCAGCTACATCTGCTGTTCTTTGCTGAAAATATAAGTGTTGTATTAAAAAAAGAAAAAAAATCTGTTACTTGCTATAACTTTGATCCTCTGAGAATGCCAGCTTAAGAGAAACAGGCCTGTATGAATGTGGACTTCTTTTCTTATGGGATTCTTGAATTTAGCAGAAGCTAAATTCACTGATTGAGCTTGAGGCAGCACAGTGCATTTAACATTCAGTCCACAGAAAGATTATTCTTGCCTGTTTGGATGCTGCTGTCCACAGATTTTGGTGATGGAACTGAAAAACACTATGCAAGTATGAATAGATGAAACCAGCATTTTAAGAACATCAATATGAGTGAAATAAATAATTGTATTTACTCCAAAATCAATCCTTCTCTTATTAAAAAATAGAACAAAATATGTTTTGTGAGAACTGTGAATGCATAAGTGCTTGAGGTGCCTGTAAATATTTTTCACATGAGAAAACGATGTCTTTGAATTAACCTAATTATAACCATGTTTTATTCAGCTTTGTCCTGATACCCAAACTAAATTGAATGCGGCTTTTGCTTTTGGAACAACTTACCAACAAAGTGTAAGTAAGATATAAAATGCTATTTTGTATTTTGAATTAAGCTGCCTTATATGTCGTTAGTTATTCAGTGCATATTGAAGAATGTTTGGAGTTTAGGCATAAGCTGCGACATGGAGTTCTTTCTTGTGAAATTGAGTAAAGTAAGTGTGGGGTTTTTAAAATTATTTAACTACATCACAAAACTTGTTTACTACATAGCATAATCACAGTAAATTAAATGGGCATTTATATTTGTGAGGTTGCTGACTTAGCAGTGGAAGAGCACAGTGCCTAAATAATGACAGCCATATGCTTTGTATCATATCTCCTAATTTTCCTACCACCATCTTTGGCCAGTTTTCATATGGAAAGAAGGCAAATCTAGTCATGCAATGCCTGTATATTGTTCCCATTTACTCTTTATTGTATGCTCTGATTTTAGTGAATTCAGTAAAGAGATTGAAAATGTATTTTAATAGAATAGGTGACAAATCAGGGGAAAGAGATTCTTTAGCTGTCTTAACTATAAAAAAAAACTATTAGGGTTTTCACACTTTACTAAACACCAGGAAAGGAAGAGGGAATAGAACACTAAATTATGTCAGCCGCAGAAATGGTTCTGCCAATGATAAAGTTTCATTAATTTTTGTCACTTAATGTGTTAAATGGGAAGGTGGTAGTCTCTTTGGCAAGGGAGTGGAGAAAGAAGCATCTTTATAAAACTCCATATGTGTGCACAGCATCTCATACCTATATATTAATATTGTTTATTAACTCATCTAGCATTGAAAACCATTCCCCACATTATGTGTTGAAGTGTAAAAATATATAAACTCTGGATGCTATTTAGGTGGTGTGAAAGTCTTGGAAGGTAATAGCTGTCAAAGCTTAGTCTGGGAAATTTGAAGTGTTTACCAAATAATATTGACAAATCTTTGTTAAATATTTTTACTCTTCCATATTGTTTAATGTTGTTTAATCCATATTTCAGTATTTCAGGCAGAATGAAAACATGTTCTATTTAGGATCACTGAACTAGTCAAATACGGGGTTTTTTTCTTTTTAAAACCTTGAGTATTTGCTATTGAGTCTGTATTACCTGTTGTTAAGTATTAATAAGAGTTACTATTGTTGGGTTTGAATAGATACATCAATAACTTACTGAGTATTTTTTAATATAATTATTTTCATCCATTGTATGCATTACTCTTTTTTTGCATGTCGCTTTGGAGAAAACATGGTTGACAAATTATATGAGTATTTAAAGATGCATGGTTGTTCACATATGCAAAAAGTTACCTACTTTCACATCTAATTTCTTCACACAATCACAGAGTGGTTGAGGTAGTCAGGGTCCTCAGAAGGCTGTCTTGTCCACACCCCTGCTCAAGCAGGGCCATATAGAGCAGGTTGCTTAGGACCATATCCACATGGGCTTTTATCTCCAGGGAGTGAGATTCCACAGCCTCCCTGGGCAAGCTGTGTCAGTGCTTGGTCACTGACAGTGAAAACCTGTCTTCTGATGCTCAGAGGGAACCTCCTGTTTCAGTTTATGCCCATTGCCTCTGGTCTTGTCACTGGGCACTGTTGAAAAGAGCCTGGCTCTGTCTTATACATCCTCCCTTGCACAATATTTGTACACATTGATAAGATCCCCCTGAGCCTTCTTATCTCCAGGCAAAAGAGTCTCAGCTTTTCTTCACAGCAGAGATGCTTCAGTCTCTTCCTTGCCATAGTGGCCTGTGCTAGACTGTATCAAGTAGCTTAATTTCTCTCTTGTACTGACAGGGCCAGAACCAGATTCAGTACTCCATTACTTCAGCATTTATGTTTCTTGACTTTAATGTTTACACTGTTTCAAATTTTATGTCTGTGAGGTTTGCTAGGATATTTTTTCCAAATTGTTGCAAAGTGTTAAGAGCTTCATTCTCCACATTAGTCATTCTAGTTAATTGCAACCATTTCCAAGAATTTTGCATAAAATCATTAGTACTTTGTAATTGTTTGCAGATAGCTGGAATGCCTTGTTTATCAGTACTTTGGTAAAGCATTTTGACACCATTTCCCACAGCATTATGAAGAAACTGGCTGCTCATGGCTTTGACAGGTACACTCTTCACTGGGTGAAAAAATGGCTTTATGTCAGGCCCAGAGAATGGTGAATGGAACTAAATCCAGTTGGCAGCTGGTCACTGGTGGTGTTTCCCCAGGATCAATACTGGGGCTGGTCTTGTTTAACATCTTTATCAATATCTTGACAATGGGATAAAGGCAACCCTCAGCAAGTTTGCAAATGACACCAGGTTGGATGGGAGTGTTGATCTGCTGGAGGGCAGGAAGGCTCTGCAGAGGGATCTGGACAGGCCGAATGGATGGGCCGAGGCCAATTGCGTGAGGTTCAACAAGGCCAAGTGGCAGGTCCTGCACTTGGGTTGCAACAGCCCCATGCAGCGCTCAGACTTGAGGAAGAGTGGGTGGAAAGCTGCCCAGCAGAAGCAGACCTCAGGTTGCTGGTCGACAGCCAGCCGGTTAAACATGAGCCAGCATGTGCCCAGGTGGCCAAGGCAGCCAGTGGCATCCCAGCCTGCATCAGCAATAGTGTGGCCAGCAGGACCAGGGCAGGGATTGTCCCCCTGTACCAGGCACTGGTGAGGCTGCGCCTCGAGTGCTGTGTCCAATTTTGGGCCCCTCACTTAAAAAGAACATTGAGGTGCTGTAGCATGTCCAGAGAAGGGCAACAGAGCTGGTGAAGGGTCTGTAGCACAAGTCCTGTGAGGAGCAGCTGAGGGAGCTGAGAGTGTTTAGCCTGGAGAAAAGGAGGCTCATGGGGGACCTTGATGATTCTGTAATTATCTCTTTTGTGAAAAATTGGGACAGATACCACAAAATTTTGTAGGGAAGGAATCCACTGCTTGACAAAATAATTAAACATTTAAAGTGATCTTTTTATTTTCACATTTTTTTCTTGTAGTGCAAAATTTCAGTTTCTAAGATTTTGTTGGATTTTGCTGATCCAGTCTTTTATGACCTGTTCCTTGAATATAATGGTGGCAATGGACAACAACATCTTTGGGCCGTGCCAGTTTTAAATTTGAATCTTCAGTACAATGAAAAGTTTGTTAATCAAGGTAAGATGGTGATAGTAACATTTCTGTGCATTTAAACAACTTGAAAACTTCAAATAGAAACAATCTATATTAATTACTATAACTGTGTTGTTTTTAAAGATACCACAACACACCGTAAGTTGTTTCCGTTTTAAAAATTTAGTATTTTGTGGGCAAGTTCTGATAGTTTAACTGCAAGCTTTGGTTGCATACACCATTCCAATCAGTAATACACACAAATAGAATAATCATATTTCATTATGTATTTGTGTAAGTTGAAAATAAACAATTTTATATCCTCAATAGTTACTATGTGTTATACATTCATATGCGTTGTTTCTAATACATTTCATTATTTTTACATGTTGAATAATATGTGTGAAACTTGCATTTTTTCATAGGCAGTAATATGAACAACTGGCTTTTGACGCGTCGATTTTTTTTGGTGGATGCGCTTAGTGGAAAAGAGAATGACTTGGGAAAACCACCAAGGGTAATTCGGATTGCTAGCAAAATAACAATAAGGTGATTAACTCATATACTATATAGTACATAGAAAATAAAGCCAATGTTGTACAGTCTGCATTTTATCGTCTTAAAGTTGTTTTATTATGTGTTTTCCAGTATGTCTAATCTGTTATATGTGCTGCTTTTTCCATTGCATGTTTGGAAATGGCATGAATTTCCATAGGTTGTTCTGATGAGTGAAAGAAAACAATATTGACTTGTGGGAGTTAAAATCACCATGATTCCCTTCCAGGTACAAGGATCAGACCATGTTTGCATAATGCAATTTAGCAGGTGTTCAGTCACCTCTTAGGAGCAGGTGTTGTCTGGAAAGACCTAAAAACTCCTCTGTTAATTCTTTTTCAATGTGTGTATTACTGACTATACAAGGGTGTTACTTCATACTCCATATTCTTTTTTGCAGTATTTTTACAACCTGTTGCCTATTCTGTTATACAATCCAGAATAGGCTTGTGGTCATTTAACTGAAATTGTGACACTACCTGTTAGGGTCAATACTGATTGCTCGTCTCAGCTGGAATACATTTTGGAAGAAACTTTTTTTCTCCTTCTTTATGTGATGTCCTCCTGTGAGATGCAGACAGGTGAAGATTGATTCAGGTATTTTCTTACCAGTAAACAATCTTTGCCATGTTCTTCTTTTTATATATTTGTGTACATGTCTTTGTATACTCCAGTTGCTTTTAAAATGTGAAGTGCCATGTCACTGGGTTAGAAATTCACATTTTATTGATCAGGTTGTTCTGTTCATTTAGTATTTTCTTCTAAGTACAAGTTTCAGTGATTGCTTTCCAAGCACTCATCTGGTTTTTTGTATTAAAAATCATACTCTGTGTTTCTGCAGTATTCGTCTGGTATCCCATACACAGAGAGGAACTATCTACCCTCCTCTAATTACTGTTGCTTACACAGATGTGCTTATCCAAAACCCTGAAACCCAGAGTGTGATGGTGAGATATTTGTGCTACCTTAATTATACTTTTAGTTCTGTTGTAATTCCAGTTTTTGGCAGTGGATTATAAAAATCTCATAATCAGTTTCTAGTTCTGATCAGTTTTGGAGTTACAAGTTTTCACTAAAACCTTTTAAAACAAATCGGTCTTAAAAACCATTTAAAACAAATTCTCTTTTCAATTTATCTTCAGTCTTTTTTAACTTAAAATACTTTGAATTTGAAGTTGGTTTTATAATGCTAAATTAGGCTACAGTTCAAGTAAAATCATACACACAAAGTAACAGGAAAATAACAGATAAAGGACTCTATAAAGCACTGCAAGCAATTTATGCAAGGAATTAGTATTTTTATTTAAAACAATGCATTAAGAGGAGGTTGTTATGACACAAACATTTCAGGTCACCTGCAGTTTAGGTTAAAATATTGGTAATATATTTAAAACATCCTTTAGTCTTTCTGTACTGAAAACCACCAAATTCTGCTGTAGCAGTTGCAGAGGGGGCATTTCCTACTTGCCCTTTTGCCTGCCTTCATGGGCAGAAGTTCAGATGTCTCATTCTTCTGCCTTGTTTGTGTGTGAGATCAAACTGCTTTAAAAAGTAAAAATGTTGATTTTAGGATAATCACTAACCTATTAAAAAAAAATTAATATTAGCATTTTCTGCTTGTCAGCCTTCAACAGTTCGGACTTCCAGTACAAATAGACATCTGGCTAGAAGAAATTTGTGGTTCTAGAAGCATTCCTTGAGTTCCATATTAGTTGCATGAAAGCAAGAGAATTAGAAAGATAGAAAAATCAAGACAGTTTCTGTGTGCCTAAGTGATGTCTTTATTTAACCGCTGAGACAGCACTGTATCTAGAAAGTAATTCCTTCAAATATTGGTGGTAGGAACAATTGTTTTCAGTTCCTCAATTTTCTGTCATATGATTTCATCCTTACATTTATGTGAGATCTATTTGGGTATTGTCAATTTTGGATGTCTTGTTGCATTTAACAAATTTTATGCAACTAAAGAGATATATTGAATTTCGTTACCAGTTTCTGTAAACACTGAGATTCTAGTAACTGAGGATATTTAAATTTAAGGCCAAGTGCAGTGATAGAAGGAGGTCTCACAGGAACAAATGTTTGGGGAAGACAAGGTGTAGGGAAGGAGGGATTGTTTGGGGGGGAACAGGGGGTGATACTTCTTTTAAACTTAATTAAAAATTCTATTTATTATCATACTTGTGTTAAATTTAGCTGTTCAGTAACAAAGACTCAGGCCAGAATATTATAAAACTAAGCCAAACATTTTCTCTTCCATGTACAAATATTTCAGACCAAAGTCAAAAGAGGTCTTAGGTTAAATTTAAGCTAGGGGGAACAATTTTGATGCTGCATGACATTTTTTATTTCATTCAGGCTGAAAAAACCCCAGTATCTGAGCTGTGCAAGCTTACCATATACCATATGATTTTGCATATTGGTATAATTACATCAGGGTTACCTTTAATCACTGATAAAAGGGAAAGTATCAAACATTCATTGTCTCCTTTCAGAAGGAAAAAATTCATGCACATTTGAAAGAATTCCATATAGGTATAGCTGGTAACTTGCAGATGGCAGGCACCCATCCCTCGCATTACTGCTGGTAAAATCTGCAGTAAGAGTAGCATGGCACATTCCAATACTAAGCCTGGCACCAGAGCACACCAGGTTATATGCAGTAAAAAAAGATTTATGTGGTACTTGTATAGTAGCCCTAGATGGGAATTCTCACCAACTAAACCTGTGAAAGCTACTACTGTCTGTAATGGTTGTAGCACTTCAGAATTTCTATGCATACTTACTTTTTGTATTTTAATATTCAGGTTTCTTTCGCAGTCATCTATGAGATGAATCAGTCAGAGGCTCAGATTCAGACTGATGTAAGCTGTAATTTCCTTTAGTTTGTTGATATAATTATTTACTTCTATTTTGTGTTTTTTAAAAAATATCTGCAAATAATTTGTTGTTATTTTCAGATTGCATTGGGTGTGTTGGGTGGACTGGCAGTGTTATGGTCACTTCTCAAGACTGCAGGCTGGAAGAGGCGGACAGGAAGCTCCATAATTGACTTGCAGGTATGAACAGCTGGCAAACTGAGATAGGACATCTCTTCCTCTCTTTAAGGACACCTTTGCTGTTGTTCCCTGTGATTATAACTATTCATTTTCTTAAGGTAACTGAAATAATTTCTAACCTAGCTGCATAGAACTGTGCCCCAGAGTTGGCTCACTTGAGGTTTTTGCATTCTTTTTGATTCTGATATTGTCATTCAGGAAATGATGCTCTAAAAGTAAAGGTATTAACAGAGCTGCTCTGATCAGTTGAGTGGACTTAGTTTTCAGATTAATTCTTCTTTGAACAAGTATCAGCATGTAGGAGTTTCAGCTAGTGAATATACCATAAATATATAACCACAGTGGAAAACTTTTGTTCAGGGCTACTTTTCAGTACTAGAGTTTCCTATGTGAGCTGCATAACATTTTATATTAATGCATTATGAACATATGCATTACTTAATTAGCTTTACAGATGCCTTCAGCATGTTTTTCTAATTGCAGACAGTTTTCAAGTTCTTACTGTTCTATGCTGGAGACCTTGCCAACGTTTTCTTTATCATCACAGTGGGCACAGGGATTTATTGGCTTGTATTCTTCAAAGTAAGTGTTTTTCCAGATTTGGATGTATGAAAACTTAGTAATATTAAATATATTTTTACATGAACATTAATTTTCTTTTTTCTTCTTTTTTTTTTTCTTGTCAGACTATTGAGGCAAGTTCTATATAATATTCTGTTTTGTGTGCTTAAATTTTGTGTTCACCTGTTTCTTTTCCTTAGGATTCATTTTACTTGCAGTCTGCTTAATAGTCACTTTAAATATTTTACACGTTCAAAATGATTGCACATTAAATATTGATCTTTTTTTGGAAAAGCTTATTCACACTTAAGCGTTTATTATGTTGTCACATATGCCAGGTGTACTGTTTCAATGTAACTTCTCAATTATAGGCTCAGCAGTTTGTATCTGTCCTTCTACCTCTTCCATCTCAAGAAGAAGATTTTGTTACATACATAGCATGTGCGTTTAGTTTAAAGGTAAATAATTTTTTCCTTGCCATAAAATACTTGCCAGCATGCTTCTGTATATTTTCAGTAGGCCTGTTTCTAAGTATCTTGTACAGTTATTAGTTACTAATGTGTAGATGTTATGTCCTAATAGTTATGATCTTCTAAGAATTAAGGCATTTTTCCATAGAAGTTTATTTTGTGGAGTCCTTACAGGAAAATAAATGTCTCAAGAAGGTTACAAAAGAAAGACTGAAAAATCATTCTTTCAAGGATAAAGGTATAAAGAAACCCAAATAAAATAGGATCATATCAAGAAAGCAAGTACTTTCATTTAAAGCAGAGTGTAAGTGCTGTAAGTTCCTGATTAGAAGACAGATTTGAATAATTATGTTCAAATATGTAGAATTCTGAGATCACTGTTCTGTCTTCATGGCACATACAAATATTGTATAAATTATGGGTATTATATTGAATTGGAATTCGTAGTGCGGGTTAGTATGTTATGGGGAAATACTTGGTCAGTTTTTTTAATTTGTTACTTTGCTGTATCTTCTTCGTAATTTTGGACATCATCACATGACTTAACATTATTCCAAGCTTTTAAACAAACAAAAATTTTATCAAAAGTTGGTAATAAAGTTGCAGTCTCATGTATAGTCAAAATATTGCTTGTTATGTTTAATGAATAATCTATGCAATGACTATTCCTTCATCATTGTGTATATGCTATTTCTGTCCTTACTTGTTGTGTTTCTCCATTTTCTGTCTTAGGCTCTGCAATTTTTACATTTGCTGGTTTCACAACTTAATATTGATATTTTCTTTATTGACTGGGAAAGACCTAAGGGCAAAGTTCTTAAAGCAGTTGAAGGTAACTCCAACTATGCTTGTTTGTATAAGCAGCTTTGGAGAAATTCAGAGATTACTCTCAGATATTTAATTTTAGAGCTTTATTGTTTTTAGGTGAAGGTGTTATTAAAAGTGCAGCTGTGCCTGTGAGCATATGGAGAACATACTTTATAGCAAATGAATGGAATGAAATTCAGACAGTGAGGAAAATAAATCCTCTCT
>VZTE01000644.1:176171-210166 GCA_013397775.1 Eulacestoma nigropectus | reverse complement strand
TATTATTATTACTACTATTATTATTATTTATAGTTCATAACCAGAATGTAACATAAGGGTCTAATTTTTAATTCTTGCATTCTGTGTGGTAATAGTGAGTCACCTTTAAATTCACTTGAAATCATGTAAAATAATTAGTAAAATAATTATTTTACAGGTCATTGTAATATTTCATTAAGGAAGACTTAAAAAAAACATCCAACCTATAAATACCTTAGAGACCTTTGTTAGTTTTGTTTGGGGTTTCTTTTAAGGTAATGAGTTACCTTAAAGGGCTTAAGAGACTGATAAATCTATGTACACACTCAATTCTTTATTTGCCTACTAGCCCACTCCTGCCACAGTCTACTGCTTTATTTCTGATTTCATATTTGTCTGAACTGAGCTTCCTTTCTCCTAATTTGCTGCAGTGCCATTTTATAATGCAGGAAATACAATGTGCCAGTTCTATTCCTGATGGCAGTATGCCTTCAGTTACAACTTCAGGATATGTGAGAAACTGTTCTTTAGCTTTTAAAAAATGTTTTGGTTTGTTTCTTTTGTAGTTAAGTAATTTTTTCTATCTTGGAAAGTGTTCTTAAAGTGTGTAGCATATAGTTGTTTTTGTGAGGTTTCTATACATATTTTAATGCTTTTATTCAATTTTATAGTCCATTTTTAAATTTTTCCTTTAAATTAAATAGTGAATGTCCTGAAACTTTCCTCATTCACTATGTGAGCATTTTTGCTGTTGGTAAATACCGGCCAGGACCAACTTAGTGCCATGTTACAGGAGAGGAATGGGAGAAAAGAGAGCACCTGTTCTTACTGCACTCTGCAGCTACCTGAAGGGAGGGTGTAGTGAGGTGGGTGTCTCTTCTCCCAAATAATAAGCACTAGGACATGAGGAAATGGTCAACCCACCACAAGTATATTTTGGTGCAACTTCTGTTCTGAAAGTTTTTCTCTAATTTTGCACCTCTTAAGTGTTTCAACACATAGTGTTCCTCTCATCTTTTTTATTTTGGAACTTTTTCTAGATTTTTTGTTTCAAATAGATTCAACCATAGAGATGGTGGAGGAAAATATTTCTATTAAATAAAAACCAAAAAAAAAATCAGTCTTTTAAGAGTTGCAAAATACATTAATAATTTAACACTAGCATATATAGGACCAAAGAGCTGAAATTTGGCAGAAATTATATCCCTATGCAGTACAGCAGTAGAATCTTTTGGAGTTTTTCAGTAAAAACTGGTATTGTCTTTCTGTGAGATTTAGCTGCATGTTTTTTAATTTATGTATCGACCCATATATGTACAGGTTATGTTTTAATTATGTTTCTCAGTAACAACACTGGATCACACAATTGAGCTCTGTCATAGTGAGCATGCTACTACTCCAAGGTCCATTTTTTATTATTTTTTCTTACTTCCTGTTATGATGGAAACAACAGGATCCTAATTAATACTATTCATTGTCTCCTGTTGTTATATTGACCTTCTTATCTCTTCAGGTGGTGGGATTTTCAAACCTGGCTTTAATGGATGCTTCTTCCAGTCTTACAAGAAGCAGTGAGAGCTATGTAGCTCCTTGGAGCCGCATTTTAAGATTTGGTGTGTCTGCTGCACTCTGGGTAGCCATTGCCATCTTACAAGTATGTGAAAGACATGACATCCTGAATTATCATTTTCAGGCCAGTTCTTGGAAGCTAGAATAAATCACTAGGCTGTCCAAGCTGCTTATCATAGCATTGGGTATGTTCTTAACTGTTATGTTTAATTGTTTTAGCATAGTACACCTTTGGGACTCAAAATGAATCTTCTGAGATATGAGTCATCTCACTTTGGAATCAGAATTCTAATCCTCTTGAAGATGTGAATTTATGCAAATACTTTGTTTTACCTTAAACAACTTTGGAGCATCTGACAAGTTCAAAATGAAAAGCAGGTTCTTGCTACAACTTTACTTCTTAAAGGAAGTAGTGTGTCAATCCTGTTTCATTAAGTCCAGTGCAATAGTGGCCACTACAGAAGTCTATTATCTGTGGGTTTTAAGTGGTGAAATTAATTGCTTAGTAATGTCAAATCTGATGAGCTAATAAAAGAAAATTTGGTTGATTTATTTCAGGTTATATTTTTTGCTGTGTTTTATGAAAGATTTATTGAAGATAAGATAAGCCAATTTGTTGATTTGTGTTGTGTGAGCAATGTAAGTATTTCTTAGTCTCATTTGTAGAGTGACATTTTAAATAGAATAATACATAAGATAGTTATAAGAATATTAAATATATTTATTCATTTAATTTAGATTACCAGCTAACAGCCAAAGCTAATGTTTCTTTTAGCTCATTTTATTGGTGAACTCTGCAAGATTTCAGTTAAACTCTAATTGGAAAAAGATTCTAAAGGCATAGGTATCAATATGTTCTTTTAGACCTCTGATATTTAGGGGTTGTTGTTCTTTTTTTTATTGAAATTGGTTGCATGTGCTGATACAGATTTCAAAAATAACAAGTTATAACAGAAATGAGGTGTGGAAGCATTTGCTGCCATTCTGTATATTGGTTTGTGTTTTAGTCCTTCTGACTTACAGGTTGTCTTGGTTTTAATTTAATACACTTGTGTTCAGTTTCTACTCCTGTCTTGTGTTTGTCCCTCAACTGCTGAACTTCATTTTGTCGCTCTTAACAGTTATCACCTTTTGCATGCATTTTCATTTAGTCACACCTGAACTGCTTCCCTTTCTCTTCTTTACACATGGGTCTTGAAGCTTTGTACTGCAGGAATTCCCTTTTAATCAAAGAAGAGTGCAGTCAGAACAGACTGGATTACCTCATTTGTCCAGAATTTCTTAAAAATACCAATTCACCCCTTTTATCAATCTTTCCAGCCTTGGTTATTCCTCTTCTGTGAAACATCCATGTAGTACCTGGGTTGTAGAGAGTTAGTTTTGGAGTTTATGTGATATAAGATTGTATCATACTGAATGATAAGCATAGTATCATACTGAATGAAGTTCTGTTAAATACAGTCTTTTAGGAGTTCAGCTGGAATCATGCCTATGTATTATGTAGCACAAAAATAACCTTTGAATCAAAATAAAATCTAATAGCTTTAACTTCTTAGCTCAGTGGAATTAAGCAGTGATCCTTGCTGTTGATAAACTAAACTGGAAGCTGCTATGTGTTTCTAGTTACATATAGGTAAAAGTAATTAGTAAAAGAGTTGCTAAATATTGTTCTCCCATATTCATTTTGGTGCTTGCCTACTTTGTATTTGTAGCAGGGGTGGCTGGTTTGACTGATCTTCACTGTGAATTCAGAAGATCAAAAGTAAAATGATAACTGTTGATTAAAGTGTTCTTCTCTTCCCCCATCTCTTAGATTTCAGTATTTCTCTTGTCACACAACTGCTTTGGTCATTATATCCATGGTCGCTCAGTGCATGGACATGCAGATACCAATATGGAAGAAATGAATATGAACCTGAAGAGAGAAGCAGTAAGTAAAAGTATTCAAGTTTATACCTGCTCAATTATTTATTTTATATAAAGACCCCACACCTTTGCATTGTAGATCTGCAATTGTGCAGTGCATTGAACCATGTTACTTAAAGATAGCAGCTGTTGGTATGTAAATATATCACTCAGTAGTTCTTTTAACTAGCTCTTCATCTTTCTTTTTCTTCACTATTTCCTCTTGTTACTTCTTCAGATTTCAAGGATATAAAATTCCTGTTTTTCTAAAAAGCTTTTTTCATGTGTTTAAGAACCTTCTTTTCAATATTTAAGCTTTTCATAAGGTCGACTCCACATTCAAAAAGGTGCATACCAAAAAGCTTTCGTAAAGAGACAGATCTGAAAAACTAATACAGAAACATGTAATCTTCCAATCAATTCTTTTATTCCATCTCTTCTACTATGGTGATACAACCCATTCTTTATAGAAATTAATTTGCCTAAGTATTTTTTCTAGTTCGTCATATGTTTGCTGCAAGATCAGGCAAATATAAAAGGTCTAATACAAGATCAGAGACTGCACTGAATTTCATGACATCTTGTATTTTTTTAAGGACAACAAAGAAAGTACCTTAAATAAGGATATTGCTATTTCAGTGTTAAGTGGACAGAAAAAAACCATAACCATGTGAAAATTAAATCTCGAACACTGAAATGTAGAGGAATTTTATTAATAATGGTTTTGACTTGTATGTTCCTACAGTTTTTTCCTTGATTGCTTATTTTAATATAATTTTGGGAAAAGCAGGGGGTTTTCCCTATGAAGATGTTGAATTTTTTATTTTCTTGGGGTTTCTGAGATTTATTAAATGTGACCTGAAAAACATGGAAAAAGTCAGGAATCCAAAACAAAGAAACGAAAAAAGCGAGACAAGTATAGAAGAAATGGTAAACCTAAAAGAAAGGTCTTCAGAATGAATATCAGAATATGTATTATTAGAAGGTAATGAACACAGGTGAAAGAGAAATAAGACTTTGTGACAGCAGGGGTCAGGATTTCATGTCCTAAGGAAATCTTGCTGCAATAGAACAAGAGTGTAGTGGATTCAAATATTTAGAGATATTAAGTATTATGTATACATGAAAGAGAGGAAATGAAAGCTTTTGACTATTTTTGGGTCTATGAATGACATTAATAATGTTAATTTACAATTGCTTTAATTGTATAGGAAAATCTATGTAGTCAGAGAGGTTTGTTACCAAACACAGATGGCCAGACATTTCAGATTTCCATTTCAAGAAAAATGCGACTGCACTATGACTGGATTCATGAAACTTTAACAAGAGTAAGTGAGATATTGGTATTCTTTAAATGTTATTTAAAATATGAAATTTTTCTGCTGAAGTCTTGATCTTGTTCTCTTTCAGAAACGTGGTCCTGCCAGGCTTTTGGACTCGTCTGCAAATACTTTTGAACAAAGCACAAGGGCCTACAACGCCATGAACAAATTTCTCAGTTCTTTTATTGATCACGTATGTATATTGACATTACTATATTAAGGAAAATATACTTATTCTAAGTAGAGACTAAAAATTGTAAATCTAAAGGACTGTAATTCCTCTTTAAGTATATGTGCTTTAAGATTTGTTATTAAAGATTCTATGGCAACCAGAACAGTGCTTCATTTAAAAAAAAAAAAAAAAACACAATTGGAATGCTGTCCAGCAGTGCAGAGTGCACTTAAAAATGACAAATCCTTTTTGTTATGTACTTATTTTTGTCTTGGAATAGACTAGTGGGTTTTGTTTCATTCATAAAGGTCTAAATAGCTGTACTTCACTTTGTAGCAATTTTGAAATCATAAAACAAGAAGTGTTGTTTTTCCTTTTCTTACAGGTTCACAAAGAAATGGATTATATTGTTAAAGATAAGTTGCTGCTTGAACGAATTCTTGGCATGGAGTTCATGGAACCAATAGACAAAAGTATTTTTTATAATGGTAAAAAGATGTGTGGTGTTTGTACTATTTTAAATATCCTGGTTTCTGTGTAGATTTCTTTCTCAGGATTTACAATCTAAAATGGACTTTACAGCAGGAGGGATCATTCAATGACTGCTTGTGAGGGAAGTATTTAAGAGAAGTTCTTTAGGTTACAGAAATTCTATTTATAATTTGTCATTTGACTGTGATGTTTTTTATTTAAGGGAGCTGAAAGGATATACAGATGTGCACGTGTTTATGAAGTTCATAATCAAAAGCATTGATAGAAATACGTTGTTTGATAGTCTAGACTGCCATGGTTCCCAGAAGTTTCGATATAAATCAGGATTTCATGGCACTGAAATACACAATTTATAATGAAAATACACTGTTTCTAATCAAACTTGTATTGGACATTTTTTGAAAAAGTAGGAAGAGAGAAAAGAATAGGTTTCCTGTAATTGTTTACATGTTCTTTCTCTTTTAAAAGTGGTGCTTTTTGATAAAATACAGAAGTAGATAAATGGTCTAGAGTACTTTGGCTATGAAAAAGGTACTTTCACCTTAAAAGACCCATTTTCTGGGGCACTGTTAACCATTAAACAAAAATAATACTAAGCTCTGAACCTCCTCCATAGTAAGGCATTAAGCATAGGTTTTTATGATCTTGTTGAGTTGGGGTCAGAGTTAATAGTTACTAAAAATTTCAGTGACAAGGAAGTTACATCTGCTTCTTAGTTTAAAACAACTTTTTAAAACAATCTGATTGAGATTTCAGGAGTAAATAGAGTTGTGTGTGACACATGGGTTTTACCTGTTGTGTTCATTAGTATGATGCCATTTTATAAATGAAAAGTTTGTATTATTTTTCAATAGAGTGACAGGACTATCTCTTTGTTGCCATAGAATGCCATAAATTGCTGTATCTCTGATTTTCCTTTTTCTTATCAGCTTTCTCAGCATGGAGTGATGAACTCCACAAACTTGCAACTTAAAAATAATAATTTTTAAAAAAATATTCTCTTTCCATAGATGAAGGACACTCTTTCAGTGATGTTCTCTATTATGGCAATGAAACAACACTGCTCATCTTTGATATCCTGTTTTTCTCCGTTGTGGATTTAGCTTCCCAAAGTTTTGTTTTAGCAGCTATTCTAACATACTTGCAACAAGAGGTAAATTTCAATTTAAGAACAAAGTAATATTTTTTAAATGAGAGTCAGTATGGCAGTTTAAATAGTTAACTAGATAATAGATGCAGTGAGTTAGCAGTGTGCAGTGACAGAAGATTATACTGAGACCTTATAAAATAGGTTTTTTATTTATTTTGTCAAATAGACTTTTGAGAAATTAATTTTGTTCACATGGTGATCCTGAATGAAGAAGTTACAAATAATTTTCAGTAGAAAACACAAATCTCTGTTAAAATTAGTCACACATAATTCTATCATAATTTAGGGTGGAAAAGTAGTGGAAAATGTTTTAAAAATGCTAAAGGAAGTTAAGCACCTAATACATTCATATTATTCACAATTTAAAGATAATCTGAAGTTACTGTTTTACGTTAGATACTGAAACATACCAGTGTAAGTATCTCTTCATTAACACATGTTTTCTAAAATGTTCATAGATATTTAGGTTTATTCGTGATACACTTGGGCAGAAGAATTTGGCATCCAAAACCTTGGTGGATCAAAGATTTCTCATTTAATTAAGAAGATGAAAAACTGTTAAGGATTTAATCATGGAAAATATGAACATGATCAAAGCATCTCTGACCTGCATTTTAATTGTAGTGCCGTTTTCAACAATTACAATGTAATGGGTTTGAAACTTGTCATTTTTTATATTGTGTGCTATTAAGCTTTATTTTTCTTTATTTATAGGGGTTTTTTTGTAATTTGTGAACACTAAGCCATAGGTCTTTAAAAAGAAAGGTACAAGCAAATAAGACAGAAGTAAACTTACTGTTGTTATTATTAGAATAAGATAAAAATTATTTTGCAGCTTTTGATAAGATATGGACCACTGACTTTGAGGCAACAATTTGAGCATCTGATTGACAGGAGAGGTTGCCAACTTTAAAGTTCTCTGAAAATACCTTAAGTCTTTTTTCTTTTTTTGTAAGTTATTTTGAGGTGTAATGTTTAGCAGATATATGTCGAGTTTTACACAGCACAGGATTTGTTCTGAATTAAGTTAGTATTTCAGGAGGACGTTTTAAAGATCACTTATTTGCAGCGACTCCAACTTGAAATTCTAACTTTTCTTTCTTGTATCATACAGTATTGTATAATTCTGTCTCTTTTCTTGGAGTTTATCATTGTTTTTCTTGGGTGTGGCCTACACATGACATGCCATGTGTTTGAGGTACAGTGGTGGTACAGTGATGTAGAAAAAGAGGCTATGATAGAGCAGAGAAGATGGTCATCGGCGTTTGGGATTTGTTCCTGATCTTCTGTCATGTGATGCAAGATGTACAGGGAAACAGCAGTAATTCTGTTCACTTTTTCCACACAAGTGAAATGGAAGCAATTTTTAAACATCTTTTTAGAATTGTTTTCACAGGTGCTCATGTACCTTTAATCTCTTAATTTTCTGACTTTATTATCTTTATATATAACAGAGACCATAATCATTTTACCATCATCATATTTTTGGAATTTAGACATTAAATTAGTTAATGTCTAAATTAAATAAAGTTAATAATTACCCAAGTGCCACTTACTAAGTGTTAAGGGAGGTTATTAATGGCCTTCAAATCACCTTAAACTGAGATGTCTACCTCCCATTTTTGTCACTGAAAAGTCTCCCTACCTTTTTATACTTAATATTTTTTCAGTAAATGGTTAAATGTGAAGAGTGTTTGCTGGGTTTATAGCTGTTACTTGTCTTTAGATGATTCAACAAGGGACTTACGAGCAAAAATACCAGAAAAATAAAAGTCAACATCATCTCATGTTTATTCTGAAACAGAGACTGAGGACATGATTAGTTGAACTCAGCAGATTTCCAGTGCAGACATGCTTATCTGAGTTGAAGCAGCCTTGCATTTCAGATGGTTTTTGGCTTCATAAAGAGGAACATGTTCTCATGTTGGTACCATATCATATCATATCCTATTAAACTTAGAGTAACATGGACATAAATCTCACAGTCGCTATTGCTCCACTGCATTTGCTATTGGTGTTGCAAAGCCTGTGTCGCTTCCTAGTCCAGTACAGTTGCTATTGACTGATAGAATGTTCCTGCCAGTAAGGCTGTGACCAGAGAGATAATTGAAATGTTGATTTGCAGTGGGACAACCATTTATTAATGTACAGTTTAGCATGGGCATTTCCCTGTCATGCTTTTGTCTGCTTATGGACACAATTCTTAGTTTGTTAGTGCACACTATGCATCAGAAAAGGTGTGAATACAAAACTTTAATGGAGTGAAGTATCCGAGATAAATAAAAATAAGTTTGTTGCATTTATGGTGAATGTAGTAATTAAAGTGTCCATTAGGTTCTGGATCTGTTTAAACAGCCAAAAATCATATTTCCACTGGGAACCATGACTGTATGACCTCATTAGTTGTGAGGTTTCTTGTCAGTGATCTACTGAGAGCCAAAACTAAATTAAGCTAAGGAGCCATCTGAAAAAGAGTCTGCAGTAGGACATTCACAAGGCAAAGTTAGCCTCACCTCATGGTGTCCATATATTTCTTTGGTGGATATCTTTGCATAGCTTCACTAAACTTAAGTCCTTATAAGTTCTACTGCAAAGTCCATGAACGAGAGGAAGTAAAATCTTTGTCATGCGACCATATTTACTCAAGCTAACAGATGTGACTAAAGGGGTGTAGGGAGTTACTGTGGTCCATTAATGAGCGAGGGTGACCCTGATGAAGTGCCCTAATACTGGTCTTTAGACCAGTGGAACTGTGAATAGAACTGTGCATCACTGTGAGTGGTCATAGGCACAGGCTTGTTCTCTGTGAATTCTGATGATGTGTTCATGATCAAGAAGTTTTTCCAGGGAACAGAACCACACCTCAACCATACCTTCTCCAGAGTGGTCAGATTTATGACCAATTGCAGTCAGAATAACTAAACTAACTAGACTTGGGTGAATCAGAGAATGTCTGAAAGCAGAATGAAGATGTGGTTGTGCCATCTGTAGATCATGTCATCATGTGTGGTTTTAATTAGTTCAGTTTTTATCAGTTCAGTACCAGCAGAAGTGAAGACATTTCAGCATGTGGGCTCTCACTCTGTATTCTGTTCTCAATGCTTGTGCTAACCAGGTACACCTGTCCATACAAAACTCCTGCTTAGAGTTTGCTTTAAATATGCCTTTAATTATCTGCTGCACAGAAGGGCACGTGAAAGCTTTAATGACCTTGCATTTTGCAAGAACTACTGCTAAAAGCAACTCTTCTTACAGATAAATGATAAATTAATCTAAAAACATCCTGTCAAAACAGTTCAGTCAGTTGGCCCTCTCTTTCTCCTCAGTGTACACACTACTCTGTTTTGTTTTATTTTTCCAGATCATTTGTCTAAAATGTTAATATAGCTAACATAGGCACTCTACATGATTCAGGAAATAATTACGGGAGTCAAAAGCTCCAGGAATTCATAAAAGCTTTTCTTCACTCTTGCTGTCCAGTGAACACTTGGAATGGGTTGACTGAGCTTTGTTCCCCTATTCCTTGATATTTCTTCAGGAAATATCAAGCTTGATATTTGTTCAAGAAATATCTCTTGTGATTGTATTTCCAGCTTAATGTTTTTGGGATTTTTTTTAAATTAATATGCATCTACAATGTGTTGTTCATGTGATTATTTTCTTTCACGTTTCTAAATGTTCTGTTTGCCCACATGACATTTCAGTCTCTCCTGTCTCTTTCTCTGAGCAATACAAAAAGTCAAAGATTGGAGATGGGTTTTTTTCCACTTGTTAATTGAGTTGACCCAAACCTACAACTTGTTTCTCCTTCCATGCACATGAGAGCAGGGCCAGAGGCTGCTGCTGGCTCTACAGTCCAGAGAAGCTCTGTCACAACAAGTGTGAGAAATGGGTTTTGCGGTCAGTGCAACAACAGAGGGTATGGTTTTGGATAGCCAAAACTAATGGAATGAGATTATTGTTTTATGCCAAGTTAGATACCAAACAAATTATTTCTACAAATAATTAAAATTTGTATGTACAGACAAGGTACAGTAACTTCAAAAATATGTTAAAATTTACAAGTTTCATTTACTAGTGAGGACTTGCCGTTTTACTATGGCATTCATTTGATGTGTGACTGAGGTAAACCTTACCAGAGGTGAGAAGTGGAGCTGGCAGGGTGCTCACCTTCCACCCTCCTGTCAGCTGCTGCAGCATGGGCAGCACAGTGATGCCCAGCTCCAGGAGTTTTGGTTTGTTTTCAGGCTCAGCTGGAGCATTTGAGCAGTGGGTGAAGGGGACAGTGGCATTGTGACACACTCCTAAGAAAATCACAAGTAAATGGATAGTGGAAGGGAGTAACTACCAAACTTCTCAAAACTGGTCTTTTCAACACTCAACACTATGTACTTTCCCCTAACTTCTTTTCTGTACCCAGTACCATGCCTATTTCTCCTGTACCTTTTCACTACTTAAAAGCCCTAATCCCCTGTTCAACTCTCCTGTGCCCCACGCCACTGCCTTCAGGCAGTGCCTGACACAGCCTCCTCCTTCACCGCACCACTGTCAGCTGAGATGCAGATCCTGCCCCTCCCTTCCTGCAGGTCTGGCAGCCAGGCTCTGTCTCCGCTTCCCTGGGCAAATGAGAGATGTGACCTCGGCAGGAGAATGCTGCCGAGCTGGGCAGCTGTGTGTGCCAGGGTGTGCCTCAGGGTTGCAGCACAGGTTCTTTGGTGAGAAGAATGAAAATCCAAACATAGCCTTAAAAGTCAGTTTAAAAGTATGAAATTCCAACTTCCGTGTATGTCTGAAATGAAGAAGGAATGAAACCAAGATGCCTCCAAAAAACCTGCTCTTTGGGCACTGACTTCTTCCAGCTTTGCCTCTTCTGTTGCCTACATACCATCTCCATCCCAGAACACCCCCTTCCTTCCTTCCCAGCCTCTTACCGTGATACAGTAGACATGACCCCTGCCATGGGGGCTTGAGAAAGTCACAGTCCTTGCTGGCCCACCCTGGCTGCCAGAGGGAGCGGGGCTGTGGATGACGTCCTGCAGGCAGGTGGCCGAGCTGTGCCAGCGTCCATGGGCAGAAGTGTGCGGGCAGGTCTGGGCTCCAGTGCCCATGGGGAGGAGCTGGATCCACAGGTTGGGCTGGGGATCCTGGAGCCTGTGGGACAGCCCCCAGGAAACTCCATGGGAGATGCATTTGCCTCTCTGCAAGTTGAGTTTTTTTTATCCTGGTAGAGCTTCAGTAAGCTGTGATGGTCCAGAGCCCTGACCAGTCCTTTCTGTTCCAGACTGCTTTACCAGCCCACTGGTGCTACTCGAAACTTGTCTCCCCTTTAGTTTTCCCCTGTGACTTCAGTCACAGCAGGAGTAGCTCCAAGCCTGGGAGCTGGGGAGAGGTAAGGTGGCCCTTGGGGTTAATGAGGAAATACTTGATGTTCAAAGCTCGTCTGTGGAATAGCTCTGCAGAGATTAGGAGGCAGCACTACATTAGTTTACATGGAGAGTTTCCCTTTGAATTTTCAGAATGGTTCTTTTGTTAATCTGCAAAAGCTGAGCCCACACCTGTCAATCTCCTCACAACCTGTGGTGTTCATGGAATCAAACTAGAGGCTGAATCTGAGCAGAGAGAATGAAATGTACTTGCCATAGCACTAAAGCAGTTATTCCTAGAAAACCTGCAGCAAGTAAGAGACAGATCAGTGGTTGGGTTTAGATTTTGAGGTTTTTTTACATAACTGCCTTTTATTATGGAATTATTGAATTTCCGTTTTACAGCTCTGTGTGTCAGGGTGGCAGAAAGGCTCATGCAGTATGGAGGAAACAGGAATGGATAAAATGACCTGTAACCCCATGGTCTCCATAATCTTCTCACCCTGGTTTACAGCTGCAAGCAAATAATCCCCTTCAAATCATACAAGAAATAAGTCTCCAGTTCTTCCTGCAAATCCTGAATGGAGATATTTGCTTTTGGCTTTGCCTGATCTCTGGGACAAGAAGAGTTGTACCAACTAGCCTTCCAAGCAAACAGCTCAGTACCTCCCAGAGCCTGATCCCCCTTCCTACCCATGCCCTGCCACCGGCAGCCAGCCTGGGATGAATAAATTTTGCACTTTCATGTGCTACAGTTCCCCCTGAATCCCCTTCACAGTCCATAGAGCTGTTGGGACAGCATCCCCCCTCCACAGCCTCTCAGAGGATGGATCTGGGCACTGGCTTTAGGGCACATCCCCAGGCTGCTGCCCCACCTGCACCAGCCCTTCTCCTCACCTCTTCCTTTTCAGGTTCACCTGGGCCTGCAGAGAGCCAAGGCCCAGAAACCTTGTCAAGGGGATTGAAGGAGTTAAGCTGAAATATTTATGTTTAATAACAGCTGTGCTGAAAGCTCAGTATTTATTGCACTATCCTGGAAGGTCAGAGCAGCAATGGTGCCAGGATAGGGACCCCTCAGGTGTTCATTTCTCCTAAAAGCATACAGTCAGAAACTAGTTTCTGTTTTTTCGACAGTTTGAGACAGGGAAGGAAAAGGCTGCATTTTCCATTTGCAACATTTTCTTTTTTTCATGTGTGTGGTTATTCAGAGCTGAACTTCACTGTTGAAAAGACCAAAAGTGCTGTCCTCTACCTTGTAGTGGAAGTTATTCTCTCTACAAACACTGGAAAATATTACTGCATGGTCAGGCACATGACAGGACATGCAGATTGCTTTCTGTGGAGATTGCAGTGCAGAGGGTGTTGTGACATGGGGCACCCAAAGCTCCGTGCAGAACTTGATGACACTCTGGGTTCTCCCCACATCATCTTAAACCCACAGGGACAGGGAGATATACCTTTTCATAAGGATGGAGGCAAAGCCTGACAAATTCCTCTGTGTAGACATGATTACAGTTCTTTAAAAAAAAAAATTTGAAAAGGAGAGAGAGAATCTGGCTGCCCAGCTTGCACAGGCAGCTGCAGCTCTCACTGCTGGCTAACACCAATCTTACTGCATATTATTTCTCTTAAGTGACACCCTGCCTTTGCATTTGCGGAAAACCCAGCACCATGCCATTTGGAAGGCAATGCAACTGAATTCCTTTGAAGGCTGCAGACGCTGTGATGAGTCTCAGGGATTTGTGAGCATGGTGATGGGAAAATGCTGGGTCTGAGACCTGTGGACCAGGACCATCTGGTCTGTCAACAGGAAGAGCAGGATCCTACAGTGATGCTGTCTGGTTTGCAGCTGCAGATGTGCAGCTGTGACACCCCTGTTATACAGGTTGTAAGGAAGGGTTGGCTGCTGTCAGTGAGGAAGTTTTGCTTCCTCACCCCAAATACTGTGAGCAAACCACAATTTCCTCAATCCCTTTAGCTGTTTAGAGCTAGCATTGCTCTCCAGTGGTTTATTTCTGACAGTCTGAATAAATGCAGAACGATGCTTTGATGACACACTTCTTGGAAATAATATTTATTGCCCACGCTTACCAGACATGAAACCAGAAGAGACCATGAGGTAATGAAGCCTCCCTTGGTGGCCACTCAGGGCTCTTGGGTCCTCTGGCACAGTCATACTGATTCCCAATCCCTCGTCATCAAGGGAAACACTGCCTTCTCAGCAACCATTGCCAGGGAAGGGCTGGGATTCTTTAGGATGCAATTAAGTAGCAGACATCTAAATGTATCTAGATGAGGGAACAGAAAGGAGTTGATCTGCTCTGGGGAATGACTTCTGCTTCCTGAGGCTTTCAGCTTTCTCCGCTTCCCCTTTCTCTCCAGCACTGTTTGGTTGCAGCTGCTTTACCTGGGAGAGCTTGAAATGGGTGCAGTAGGTAAGGGCAGAAGTTAGAGAATTCAGGAAGCTTTACCTCCTGCCGGTCATTGCCATGCCAGCCACAGTTATAAAAGCTGTACTGGAAACCACAGTGTATAATTAGAGGTGGATATTTTCACATTCTCTGTGTGTATGGAGGAGTGTAAAATCCTGGATTTTACAGCTCTTCACACCCTTTGTCAGTCTCTCAGCTCAAGGATGGTATAATAGACATCTGCAAGGAGCACGAGCTAGAACCCAGCTCACATCTGATAACAAGCCTCAGTCCCTGATATTATCTGTGCAGTGGCACTGAAATGGATCCAACTGGGCAAGTGGCTCAGAGGGTTGTCGGTGAGCAAGGAACCCTGGCAGGGTTTGCTGTCCTGCAGGGCTAGGGTGATGCTGGTGGCATCAGGTGAAGGGAAGAAAAAGTCGAGGAGCCAGGCCTGGGAAGAGGTGCCTGGGACAGCAGGCCTCAGTTTTGCCCAGAGACACTGGAGCAAAGTGCAGCATCAGCCCAGAACCATGAGCTTTTTCAGCTGTTTTTTGGCATTGCACAGGAAATATAAGGCAGCCCATTCTTGTGTGCTCCTTCTCATCAGCTCCTTTGCCACGAGGAGAGTGTGCAGTAAATGTGAATGCTGAACACACGGTACCGCCCCATCCCTGGCTGCCGGCAATCCGCACACCCAACGTGGGCAAGCTGGGACTACAGTGAGGGTCCCAAGCCAATGCAGCAGAGACAATCACCCAGTGATGACACCTTCTCACATGGTTTTGTATTCAGACCTTAGCCAAGAATTACCAGATTCCTTTGTCCCAGCAAGTACGTGAGAAAGGCATTTCTTGAGAAAGGTGCCTACAGTCCAGGAAGGTGCCATCTTCAAGCTTTTCCACATGACAAAGGCACAGGAGATCCATGGTACAGGAGGATATATGCACCAATTAAACTCTGTGGGAGAATTGGAGCCATCAGTAAGGTGGGGAGTAGAGATCAACGTCTTGTAGGGCTCCCAGCAGTGGGTCTGGGTAACCTCAAAGTGCGCTTTCCTCCTGCAAACCACCTCTGCAAACAAACCCGATGGTTGCCAGCAGGGTGGCCACGCTGGCAGGTAAAATGTACCTGGCCCCCAGGTGTTTGTAGCCATTAGCCCAAGAGCCGGCAGGGTCCAGTGACCTTCCTGGCCCCAAGGCATTGCTTAAGAGTTTAAAGGAGGGCTGTAAGCAATATAAAATGCTCCAAAGGTCATATCTCTGTCCAAAATCTGGGAATGCTGCAGGTCTGTGTCTCCTCTGTTGCCAAGGAGTGATTTAGCTAAAGGAAAGGGGAAATTGCCCCATTTGCTTTGGCTGGAAATGTTTTTCTTGAAGAAACCCACCAAGCACATGCTGAAACCCTGCTGGTGGCCTGATCCCCCTTGCTGTGTCATAGCACAGGCTCTTGCACAGTTTGCCCCCAAGGTATTTATTTTTAGGGTTAATTTCTGAGCAGAGGAAGGTATTCATACTCCCAACGAACTACACTGTTAAACACAATTTTCCTCTGGGTTTACACATGCATAAAAAAGGCTGTACTCAAGCTAAACCTGGAATAGAAATGTTTCAAACAACCTCCCTCTTGTTTGTTCAGTCCCAGAGCAGTATTGATTTAAGAATGTTGTCTTGATGGTGACCTGTTGGAAAAGTTTAAATTTCTTTCACAACCTGGAGAGAAAACGAGGCCTCTCTGCAGTGGCAGAGGCTGGCACTCCCCAGGCAGCCAGCTGTGCCCATTAATTCTGCTGGAAGGCTGCACTGGCCCATCATAGGAAAAAAAAGGAGAGCTCTGGAAAAGTACAAATTAAAGTAGCTGGTAATTCCCCTTTTGCCTATACCTGAGCGTGCACGTTTAAATGAGATACAGCTTCAGAGCAGTGATTTTGGAAGGCTGTGCCAGTGCCGGAGCCCTGCTGGGGTTGGGCTGTCTCTTGGGTCAGCGAGCTGCTCTCCCGAAACACGGCAGAGAGCTGAAAGGGGCGATGTATGCAGGGGCATCTTTGGGAGCATGTAAAACTGTGGGGCAAAAGGCACACTTGTGTAAGCCGTGGAGGCTGAAGGAGGAAGGGTGTTTTCTGGCATCCCTTCCTCTCTCCAGCTGCTGCTCCCAGCGCAGCCGCAGCAGCGCTCGCACACCCGTGCGCCGCCCACCCGCCGCCGAAAGGGCCCTTTCGACAGGGAAGCGTCGCGTTAGGATCAAAACCATCGCGCAGCAGCAGCTCTGAGCTCTGCTCTGCAGGGAACTCCTCACAGCGGCAGAACGAGGAGCCGCAGACGCTCTGGGCAGCCGGCCCGGCGCCCGAGGGAAAAGGAGCAGCTGTCACGCTGGTCTTAGACATGTTGCTGGGGGTTGCTTGGCTGTCGCCCCAAACTCCTCTTCCCTCCTAAGCTCTCAAGTCCGCTCGTTCAGCCTCTCTACGGACACTTCTTCACCTTATGCACTTGCCTATCCTAAATCCCATACTACAAGACTCCGAGTGTCTCCCTGTCCGTGTGTCCCACAGCAGGCAGTCCCACTGCCTTGCAGTCTCTTCACAAGGGCAGGGCTGACCACTGAGAACGGGTGCTGCTGGGCAGCTCTGGCTACCACCATCCTGTCCAGTTACACTCAGAAGTTGTATGCTGACAGAAGTCAGGCCAAACAGAGCCAAGCTTTTTATTGGACAGAAAGGAACTACAGGACCACCCTTGGCCCAGGGAAATTCTCCATCCAGGACCAATACAGGACTTAATTTTGTTTCCTGGGGTAGAGAGGACTGGGGCAAAGAAGGTAAAAACGTCTGGGAACAAAGGAGAAATGCCTTTTGATTAAATTAGCTGTTGTTTTCAAAAAATACTTGGGCTGGATGCTGAAAGCTTTGGTGTGAAGATTTCATTTATGTGATGCAACTGCAGCACAGACAGTTGGAGAATCTCATGGAGAATGGTGGTTGAAACAATCCAGAATACTCCCAAATACTTTGCAAAATGTTGTATCACCTCTTTGCCATTGAGTATCTGCCAAGCACTTGGAGATCCCTGGCTCAAACCTTCTCTGTGCAGCCTGCTCTTGCACAAGGACAAGTTCTAGCCCAAACTCTGCCTCTCCAGCAGTGATCCCAACAGTGCCAGCAGGGTTTCAGTGCTGAGGCGTCTTCAAAGTGAACAAAACCATTACTTGCTCTGACCATCCCATCACACTTCTTGGAATCAGACTGCTATGTATCAGACTGCTTTTGCTGGCTGCCAAAGAGCCAAAGCCAAAGGAACAGCCTTCCACCTCTGCTTGTGACTATCTTTCCACTGAACTCCAGTTGAGTTATTAAGTGCCCAGCCAAAACATAAAATGTATATTAAAGGGACTTCAAAACAACATGCTTGAAATAGGATCTCAGTGAGAGAGAGACATAAACGTGAAAATACAGTCTTAATTAAAGCCAATCTCCCTGTAATTATCTCAAGTTAATGGTCATTTTGTAATGTCATGCCGACAATAATCTGAGTTAACGTTCTTTTATGTATGTGTTATATATATTGTTGCTGTAGAGCCAGGAACGGAGAGACGTAGCAACACCAAATCCAGTGAAAGAATGAATTATTTATTAATTTTACAATCATTTTTATATAGTCTAGTTCCATAAAGCAATTGGACAATGTTCACACCCCTCCTAGGGTGATTGGTTCAGGTTCTATCACATCCACGGTAAAACATTTCTCAGTGTACCATAAACAGAACTTAGCAAAACACCAGATGTGACTATCGTCTGGATAAACTATCTTACTGTTTTCATATCCTGCGTGAGAAAGGTAAGGTTCTCAAAGAATTAATGCAAGAAGCTGGAAAATTCATCTGCTAGCAGCATTTCGGTATCCACATATTGTTATATAGAACAACCTGCAAATCACGTCAGGGTTATCAGCTTCTTGTCATACCCATCTATATCTTATGAATTTTATTCAGAAAGCATGAATTGAGGCAAAATAGCTAGACCTTACCAAAGCCTCAGTTATTTTAGATCAATTATGATCAGAAATACACTTTCATGAAACCATGGGGCCATATAGCCACCTGCATACACATATATTCCCTGGTCATGAAGTCAGTCAATTCAGGGGTTAAAACTACATTTCTTCTCACCCCCAGCATAGCGAAATGTAAATAGGCCACTTATTTTGCTGCTCTGCTCCGTGTATCAGCCACAGAGGGCCCAGAAGTTAGTGCTTAGCTGGCAATTTTGCTGATAATGAGGGAGGCAGAGCAGCCAGTTCATTTACAACCACATCACCTCTGCTGACAGAAGTAAAAATGGGCTTTTGTCAAGTCAATAAACAAATTAGAAACTGCTCTGGAGAGACAGAGCTCTGGTAGCCCCATTGCGTCAACAGCAAAAGGAGGGGAGGGCCAGGTCCTTCCAGCCAGCGGCTTGCAGGGGATGTGAAGGACCTGGCTGCCTGTAACGCTGCTCCTCTCTGCTGCTGGCCTGGTGTGAAGGCAGCTCGTGGACCCTGGTGAGGTGCAGACCGAGCAGGGCTACACTCCCTGGGTATGGTGGCTCAGGGTTTGCTGGCCTGGCTCCCACTGGTCACTGCAGCTCCACCAGGCAATAATGGATGTCCTACAGCTGGCAGAAATTTTCTTCAAAACAACAGGTTTTTATCAGAAAATGCCAGTTCATCAAATTCAGCATGCTTTGAACCAGCAGAGCAGTTTCTAATGATCTTCTGAAAAAAAAAAACAAACAGATTCTTTTCAGGACCTGCCTCATTCCTTCCTGGTTTCTTGAGCTGCACAGTTGCCAAGGGCTCACACATCCACAGCTCCACAGGGCTGCTAATATCTCAGACTTTTTATTTTCCAGGGCTGAGAAGCCTGGAAATGCCTAGCAGGAATAGGGCTTATGGGTCCCTGCAGCACAGAACCGAGCCTGGTATCCTGGAGGATATTGTATCACACCAAGGACATAAAGGTTCCCATGCTCAGGGAACAAGGAGCCTGGACACATTGAAGAGGACTTGGATAACACAAAACTAAATTCCTGGACTAAAGAAAGTTTATAGGAACGCCAAACCCTAAAAAACCAATTTAAACCCCAGGATCTCCATTTGAGTTTCATACTATGAAAATTTCATTCTGAAATTGAACTTCTCCTTTGTTGTCTGTGAGGAACAGACCCACCACCTGTCCTCCCAGCCCTGTGGAAGGAGAACGCTTGTGCTTTCTAACTCTCCATCCTTTCCTCTCACTTCTTGCAGTATCTGCAGGTTTTCCTGCACATTTCTTATGGGAAAATACATTTCCCTCAGTGCTGCCTTCATGGTATTGAGGGCACACAATTTGTCATTTTATCCAAGTGCTTCTCTCTCCTACATTTGATGTTTATAAGAGCTATTTGCCAATTATTTCCAAGGTGTTTTAATAACAGGTGTTGCTTCCTTTATGTATGCCAGAGTGAAATTGCCTGTATGAGATCCAGAGATAGAGCAAATAAGGGACGTACTGCTCTGGCTACAATAGCCTCTTCTTCTGGATAGATGTTTCCTTCCACCACCCAGGGTGTGACTGGATGTCCAGTTGGGTGGGTCATTTAATGCTGCTGGAGGGACAAAAGGCTACTCTGTGCAGTCCAGGGGCTTTTCATGCCAGGTGACAAGCCCACAGCCCTCACTGTCTTACCCATGCAGAGCTATTTGGATGCCTTTCCAACCCACAGCTCAGAGAAAACTGGTCCCTAGGGCTCACATGAAAGGTGACATTCAAGGGCATTTTGTAGACATGAAGGTGCCTAGTTCTGACAGACACACTTCCAAGACCCCAAAGGAACAAGGCACACACTTAAAACCTCCCTTATAACCTGGAGTGCTTCCATTGTTCTTTCTGGATTATTACCTGTGAGTAACCATCTGCTTAAGTTATAAGAACCAGCTTGAATTTCTCATTAACAACCATATCAGATATCCACACATTCCTCCAGAGCTCTGGTTCAGACTCACATGGTGCTGGAGGGCATAAAGGAGCACCAGCTACAAAGGGTGTCAGACCCAAGCCGAGGGCAGAGAAGGTGTCCCATAGTTACACAAGGTTTTGAGGAAAGGCACTAAATACATTCCATTTCTTTTACTTGCGGGAAGTAAAAGCAGCAAGTGACATAGGGAACAACAAGAATAGAGAACATGAGGAAAGATGATGGGGAGAGAAAAGGTTTCGCCATTGTCACCGCCGGGGCTTTGTGCCTAAAGCAGGGATTATGAGATGACTTCTGATGTCAAATAAATCATGGCCTGATGCATCACTCTATTTTCCTTACAATTACTTGATTGCCAGACCACCTTGTGCATTAAAAGCACCTGCCTCAAGGTTGTAGTATTGTGCCTTCAGCAGAAACAAGCAGAAATCATCACCATGCTCAGCATGGTGCCTTTTTTGGTCAAAAAAACATCAGAACCGCAGGCAGCTTAAATGACAATGCTGCTCTCTGTAACCAGGTGGCCACATCAGAAACAGAACAGATGCAAAAAATAAAATGTTTAGAAGAGGTTAGGATTCAATAAATGGAGAGACAAACACTTTGATTTGGGAAATGGCCTGTCCTTTTCCCATCCTGATGGCATAGGTTTACTGAACTCAGAGACACAAGACTGCTCAGTCCTTCACCACTTTCTCGTCAGTTGTCTGCTTTTGCTGTGTTTGCTGCTTGCAGAGTGAGTTCTGCACTCAGTCACTCACATCCAGTTGCCACGAGAGCTGATCAGCACTTTGAACAGACACCTGTGCACAGAACATGCCGTTACTGACTGACCTCCATATCCAGCACTACTTCACTCTGGGCCTCATCACATTTCCACCACAGCACTCCTTCCACTGCTTTGGTTTTGATCAAAAACGTAGCTTTAATTCTACTCATAATTTTTAAGAACTTGGATAATTTTAACAGAGCTTAAAAAAAAAAACCCGCATGATTTTTCATCTTCTAATTACTGCTTCAAAGCTTGAAAAATTATAGATTTGCTATGGTCCATGTTTCAGATGAGGGCTCAATGCCAGTTTGCCATTGGGGACTAAAGATAAAGCAAAGATGAAAGAGTAAATGCAGTCCTGTGTGTTCAATACAGAAGCCAACCATACTGTTTCAGGGCATGTTTCAGACATAGCCACATAACTGATTTGGAAAGGAAAACTCAGCTACTGTTTGAGAGAATTCAGTGCTAACTGGAGCAATGATCGCTCTCTCTCTTAACAGAACTTTATCAGAAAAACAAAAACATCCTTAATAATCTTAGCACAAACCAGGCATGGATCCAAAAATTTTTTACCTCTGAGTAACTGGGGAAATGAGCTTTTTCCACCCTGCATTCTACTGCAGTGACTCACCAAGAAACTCAGCCCCCAGTGCAAGGAATCCTTGCACAGTGATCCATCAGAAGCAATGCTCAACCAAGCATATGGCATCACAATCACAGGCAGCAAGCAAACTGAAGATTTATTTCACTATGGGTATGAAATGCATATTTCATTATGTCCACTACGCACGTGAGCTGGGCGTATAACCTCAGAGAGCTCGATTACAATACTAAAGCATGGTGAATACTGGTTCCTTAAAGTTCTACCAGTATTGTATCAAATATTCGAAACGAAGCTCTGTTCATGTCAGTTTGTGATGGTTTGTCCCAAATGACCAGGGGATCCCTTCTGTAAGGCACATATATGCATAATCCTGTCTGGGAAAAAAATCCAGGAAAATATTCACAGGATAAAGGCTGGCCTTACCCATCTTGTGCTATGAGCATTCCCTCCCACTCACCATCTCCAGAGAATAAAGCATATTTATTCTCACTACTGTATTAAGGAAGAGATGCTGATTGTTTAACAAATCCTATGGTAACACACACCTTTAAGCGCAAAAGGCACAGTGTGATGATGGAAAAGAGCCAAGAGGACAAGCAGATCTGGTTTCCTTGCTCCACTTTGTGATCTGGCTCCCCTCACCCCAGCCCAGCCACCCCCTGCCTCCTCTATGAGCAGATTCAATTCACTGAACCAGCAGTATCCAATGCCGTGAGGAAAAAAAAAAAAAAAAATAGTTATCTGTTTCCAGCTTTGGAAGTTGTGTTGTCCTGGCAAAAGGTCTGTGAAGCATGACAGCCAGCACAAGGAAGGTGGCTGGGCTGCACGTGAGAAATGCGGGAGCGCGGTGAGGATGCGCTGTCGCTGCTGTATCGCTGAGCCGCTGCCCCGCTCAGGCCCGTGAGCAGGGGAGGCGTCGCTCTCACCGGTGAGCACTGGGCAGACCCAGATGTGCCGCGTCCTCACCTGCAGGGCCGTAGGACCCAGCTCCCAGTCTGCTTTGTAATGACTCAGGGGCCTGACAAAACGCCCCAATCATTGCCAATTATTCATGTGTCATTTTTGATGTGTTAGAAAGCAGCTCATGGAGACAATTGGTTCTGACAGTAAGACATACCTTGTTGTTACTCAGCTAGGGGAGAAGGCATTTGCTTTTCAGAGGCTATTAGATGAAGTCCTTGACGATTCCTGCTCACCAGCCACCATCCTGAGACCTATCCAGACCACACAGAAGTCAGTGTTGAGACCTGCCAGCTCCAGTCACATTGGGATCTTTGGTTTTTTGTCAAAATAAATGCGAACATAATTCAGGTCTTTACATGCAATATATCCTGTATAAAAGGAAGCCATCAGTGTACCTGTTTACTTGGTGGTGCATATTTTCGCAATGAATTAAAAATGCCAAAAACGCCAAACCCCAATTTCAAGGACTAGGCTGAAGATATGCACGGAAGGTATGCAGACTGGGCGCGGGAAGTACTATGTCACTCACTGGTTGGGGGGAAAACAAGACAATGGAAAATGTCCCTCATCTCACATTCGCTCAAGCATTTTTAAATGAATGTGCAGGGTCTTTCACACCACAGTTAATTACAGAGATGGAAATGTGTTTCACCCTGTACCAGGGCAAGATAAGTGAGATAGGAAACCAGAATTACAATACAATAGTGCCAATTTCTGAACTCAGGTGTAACTATGGCAATCTTCATTCATAGTATTTAACTGAGACTATAGAAAAATAGTGCACTTAGCAAGCTGAATAAATTACTACATCACTGGCTTACAAATGTTTCAAAGACATGAACTTTTACAAAAATAAAACTTTATAAGAAGTTTGTATTTGCAGAAATCATTTGACATTACCTCTGTTCATGTTGACTACAGGGACTTGTCTTTTCAGAGTACTCAAGTGTTCAGGGAGATACATTTCAAGAGGACAAGCAAAAAAAAAATTAAATACAAAATTAAGTATTAACATAAATTCTAATAAAATGTCCTCTTACTGTGCAGTTAACTGTTAAAAGCTGGCACTGTCAGCAACAGTATTTTACTGGGTTGTATAAAGTCAAAAGCGGGCACTGGGCCAAATTCTTTTCTCACTTAAGTGTGTGTTTTTCCCTCCCACCTTCATTGGCGTCAGCAGCCTCAGCTTGCTGCATTGTCATGGTTCCCAGTGCTCCCCATACGTAAGCTGGAATAAAGGAGTAGTGTGGTATTAACAGAAAACAAAACAAAACAGAAGCAATGGATCAATATAGTACATTTCCTCTCCTCATCCAGCTCCCCTGATGTTCTGGGCTGTCAGGGAGTGCTTCACTCTCCAGCTGCTCCCTGGTATGTGGCACAAGCCTGTTGTTCATCTCTTTTTCATACAGCATTTTTCTCTACTCTTCTGGTACAGAAGGTGGCTGTAACTGACAGAAGATAAAGCAAAAGGATGGAAAATAATAATTTTCAAACATCAAAACCAAACCTTTCTTTATAGAGGTGCTTGGTCTGAGACAGACAGTTTCTGCTTGCTACTTATTGATGTCCAAGAGAAGCCGAAGAATGCTCTGGATGCTGTATTTATTTCAACATTCACTATACCAATGCATCATGTGGAGCAACTGCACCACACGTGTGTTTGACAAACACTTAGACTAATCCATAGCCACACAAGTTTGGTTAGTGGCGCTTGGACGCAACAAAGATATTTCTAATTCATGGGGACAGGCACATTTCTGGCGGGATTGATCACTGAATCCCAACCAGGTCAGGACATCTGCCTTCTCGATATCACGCTACATCTGGTGATTCCGCCTTGGTAGCAAGACCAAACAGGCTTGGCCACAGTAACAAAACAAAGGGTAAAGGTGGCAAGACACCTGGAAGAATTATGATTGCTGCAGGCAAGCTAAAATCATGAAAACATGATGGTCTGGCACTGTGAGTGCTGTAAAGATGGCCTTAAGGAATGATCCTAGAAAATGGTACAGTGTGGGAAGAGACTCAGTTATGCTATAGTCCCTTTACCCTTAAGTTTTCTTTGAAACTACTTTTTTTTTTTTTTTAAGAAAGACCTGGCAGCAAAACAACATTTTTAAACTTCTTTCCTGACATGGTTGGAATGTTTGGGTGTGAGCCTTGCCTGCAGTATGTGTTACAGCCTGAACGCTGTGCAGCAAGTGCCATGCCTTTGAGCACAAGCTGGGCATGGGAAGTGCACTTCTTGTGCACATGGGAACCCTGATATTTCACTGTCTGGAAACTGTTCAGAGCTGTCAGCGATGCAGATTTGCTAATCAAAACTCCACATGGCTGAAGGACACACACACACTGACCTTTACTACAGCCCTGGGAATGCTGCAGCAGCCTGAAATGACTTTCCAGAGTTGCTCCCACTGCTTGAGTTCTTTGCAAGTACTGGTGGGGATACTGTGCCTCTGAACAAAGCACCTTTTTGATATGTACTTTTCAGAGAGAAGGGAGGAATTATCTCTGATTCAACAGGGCTTTCAGACACCCTTTCCAGATTACTACAGTGGTTTCATTCAGTTATGCAGACTTCAAATTAAAAGTTAGTGAAAATTAACACACTTCTTATTTCTCCTGTGGCGCATTTGCTCTCCTATTCAGACAGCTGAGAAAAGTAAGTCAGAAGAAAATTCCTCCTTGTCTGACAAAGGGTGCAGGGATTCTGAGAAATGCCTGGCAGCAATTCCTGCATCAACACCGTTGCTGTAATTTTGAATCAGTTGTGCTCATTTTCCAAGTGTGCTTTATAGCCACCTCCCACATGGCAACATGTGAGCAAGTAAACTGTCATTAGCTCTGATGGGCACCCTTTGTCTTCCCAGGAAATGGCTAAATGCTATCCTCAAAAAGCTGACCATTGGAGAGTAGTAGAAATTACAGACTCATGTTTGGCACAGAGTGTCTTATTCGCAGCTGTACTGACTGCCTGCCAGGAGCTGTCTGCCTTCAGAACATGCTGTCTTCCAGCTGCTCGACCCAAGATAGTCCAAGAGGATAAGAGCAGTGTTAGAGAAAGTGAACAGACTTTCTGTTTGCAGATTTCTCTTGCTTGGTTTTATAGCTCTTCTCTGGGGAAAGTGAGCTTGTTGCCAGTCTTCACATGGTGGTAGATTCAAGAAGTGTTTTCTGGATTAACCTAAGGCACTGCTTTTTGACTCAGGGCAAGGTGTCCCTTCATTATTAACACGCAAGAAAAAAACCCCATCCTGTGATTCATATATTTTACCCACTGATACATGTAAATACAAACCAGAATACAGGATTCAAGTCAAATTGGGATTTTTTTTTTCTTTTGCTAACATCTTTAAACCCTTACAGCTTCATAGACCCTGTTCTCCCTTATTCCAGCTCTTCTTTTAGCTGTTCCTGTTTAATCCTAGCAATCACCTTGAGTCATGATGCTGGGTATAAAGCAATAGACTCACACATGCAATTCCTTTACTTAAAAAGTTCTTGTTTTTCTGAACACAGCAAAAAGCAGGCAAACAGCAAGAGCCCACCTGTGCTTACATTCAAGCCCTTTCCAGGAAGTCCTTTGCCCCAGTGTTCTCCTTCCTTGCAGTGTCATGTCCCTGAACTCAGTTTACTGTGCCCTTTGCATTTCTAGCCTTTTTTTAATGGTTTTTTTTTCCCTTCTCCTACATGCCCATGTGTGACTCCACAACTTCTAGCTTAACCACCTTCTGTCTGTACCATTTACCAGTACACTGCATTGCAAGCCTGTATGGGGACATGCTATTACTTAATTTTGTGATATTGGTGCAATATTTGGGGAGGTGGATTGTACTGGTTTGGTTTTCAGTAATCAGAGTCATTTAACTGCTTCCTCATGCCAAACCAATTTAATGTATTTTTTTTTCTCATCACATAAGCTTTTTCTTACTATTTTCAACAAGAGCTGATGTGATCACAAGTTGATTACATTTTGCTGCATGAAAAGGGAAGTAAATTAGAATTGCACACATGAATTTTGCAAATGGCCAAAATGATACTGGGATAGCTCCACAGGCTAATGGAAAGAACAAAAATCACTCCCAGGGTGTGGTATTGTATTCCCTCCTGCTCCCCTGGCCCGCTGCAATGCCCTTCCCTACTTCCAGAGCCTGCTGCCTGCCCTGCTCTGCATGCTGAGTAGTTGGTGGACTTGTGCCCTGAACTGCTCTGTGAAATGATCCAAGTTTAAAAGTGCTTTTGGGAGAGTTCAGAGCACTTTCACTTTAAAGTATGGCTGGACATGCTCTTGTATGGGTGGTGACTTGGAGGGCTTGGGAGGGGACATGAAAGAGGAAGCAAGAAAGGTCTTTCTATAAATGAGGGTACAGTTGGATGGCTTAAATCAGACAGCAGACAGAGTGAAAAGAAACATAGTGATCTGCCCTAGAGACTCCAGAGTTATCTGTTCTTGTGCCTTTAACCTGCATGGCATCGCTATGACTGAGCCAAATTACACAAGAGCACAGTGACACATCACAACCCAGTCGCCCACTGGGTAGATCAAAGCACTCTGCGCACTTTGACCATGAATCTTACGTCTTCCATTGGCATCAAATGGTAAGGGAGATTAATTGCTGTGAGCACCAAAAACAAATGAGCATGAAGACTGTGCCTATGATGACAATATTTGTCAATGCATTTGTTTTCTAGTATTGAAAGTAAATATTTTATTCATTATCTTGTGTGAATGCATGATTATATCAGCACCACTTTTAAATGAAACAAAAATATTGTGTGCTACAGCAGTTTGCTAAGGAAACTGAAATAGTGAGTTAAGTAAATCAGTCCTTCATAACCCAAACTGTAATTTAAAACGCAAATGCCTTTCTGAGCTCATCTATTCTAAGCTGGATAGAGCCCAGCATGTTTCAGTTTTTAAATAACTCATTCCCATGACCTTTGCAATTCACTACCTTACACAACAGTGCAAAAAAGAGCCTCATACACATGACTCAGGCTGCCTTAGGGCTCCTGAAATTTAAGAAGGCAGCCTACTTAACATGATCACAAGCAAAAGGAAAATAAAAGATGGCTTATATAACATCCAGACAAATTGAACAAACCTCTGCAGTTACACAAGGCTGCAGAGATGCATCCAAAGTCCAAAGAAGTTTCAAAGAAACAGCCTGATGTGGCTGGTGTTTCGTCCCAGTGTTTAAAGTCAACACTAATAGAAATAAATAATCCTTCTTCTTAAAATACTACTCTAAAGCACTCAGCTTGCAATCTGGACTTGCTCCAGAGCATTTGAAACACATTGAGTAAAATGATCATGGGGAAGGAGTAAGGCACCTGGGCTGCTAACGTGCAAGCCTAAAAAGTTTGCAGGAAATGTGCGTCCTGAGCTCCTGAGAAGCAGCAGGGTAGTTGCATCTTGTGCTTACTGAATGTCCTTCCCAAAGCTCCTAGGTCTTTATGGAGGTTCCTCAGAGGCACAGCCCATCCGTGGGGGAACATGTGATCTTGCACCACCTCCCTGGCCTCTGCCACAGGGACATCATTGAGCTGTGCAACTGAATATGCAGGTTATTCAGACTTGCAAGCCAAATCCAGACCTGGGCTGGAATCCAGATTCACGGAAAGCATCCCAGTGCCAGTGCACGGCAAAATTAGAGTGGGGATCCCTAAATGACCTTATAAAAAATTCCCCAGGAGAAGAAAGGCACCCTTAAAGCAGGCCTGCTGGAAATGGTCACAGTCAGGCCTTCTCTTTTGATTAAAAGCCTGGCACAGGAGCACAGCTTTGTTCTGGTGAGATGGCCAGGATCTCTCAGAGGGAGGTGGCTGCCTCCAGTTCCTGAATACCATAAACAAAGCTCCAGCTCCACTTGTATGACACAGTGTTGCTCCTTCTGCTTGTTCCTATCTGAGCATGTAACAGCCTAGTGGCTAAAGCCTTTAACTGTAAAAGGCTGGTATAATTGTCACCTTCATTCCACACTGCCTCTTTTTCCAGGTGAGTCCTGTTACTGTCTGGCTGTAGGTCAGCTGAGGTGAGGGCAATGCCTCATCATGCAGTGAAGACTGGTCACTCACACAGGAATCTACCACTCCTTGGCTCAGAAGCAGCAAATGAGGCTCTGTAACCTGCTTAGGACACCTGCCTGGAAGAACAGAATACTGGATCTAGTCAGGGAAGGGAAGAGGTTAGAACAAATACATGTTTAGTTTGTTGTTTAAAACTATAAATTAAACATATAGTATAAAGCAAACGGTAAATATTTATGTAGATGGGGTCACTTGAGATAATAAGTCAATTTATCATGCAAAGAAACCAGTAACCCAATTCATCTTTTTTCTACAGAAAAAAATAACAAATGCATATATTTCTTTTGTCAAATACAAAGCCCAAAGGATACAAGGTCTTATTTTCCCAGCATTTAGGTAAGGCTAAACTGAGAAAGGCAAATAGGAATGAGAGGAGGTCACTTTGGTATTCTTTCTAAACTTCCTTGTTACAAGTGAAAATGTGACCTGATCTAACCCTGGGCCCCAAGATATCTGAGATTGGTTCAGAGCCTACTCTTGGTTCTAAATCAAAATTTCTAATTTTATCTTCTATAACTACTTTTCACTTTAAAGTACCCTCTCCTGCTAAGACAATAACACCAGTACTTCTAGTAATTGCCACTGGTTGCTCTTCCTCATTGCTGCAGAAATTATTAGTCTTTAACATTCACATTTGCATAGAAAGATCTCAACTCAAATAAGCCAGCTGCTTCTACAGACCATCCATTGGCTTTCCATCTCTTGACTCCAGTGACCTCAAGTAAAGACAAAAGGCTGTATCCAATTACCAGCCTCTGAGCAATCTTTTATTTCAGGGTATCATATGTGATAAAATGAACCCAGGACATCATTATTCCAGCAGCATTAGGTAAACAATGTTTTATATGTTGAAAATTGTAAGCTATTCTCTGCATGGAAAAATGCAGACAGATTCCCCTCCCAATTTTAATCTCCACTACTTCCCCTGAAGTCTATTGCATCTTTTGCATGGCCGCCATTATAACTGCAAATGTAGTTACTTTTTTAAATGATTGTAACAAAGAAATATGAAAAATGCACATGATGTACTACAGGTGGAAAAGGGATCAGACCCTTCAGAACCGAAATAATTGCTGGATCCAAATTCCTGATATCCTGAAACTACTTCCTTATAGCCAGACACTGATAATGTCCTAAGCATCATTCCTGATGCTGGCCAAAAAATTATTTTTCTACAGAATTTCCTTTACTTCATCAAGTCAGAATGCTGTATTCCCCAAAGAGGATACCAGCCCCTGAAAAACCAACCTAGATGAAAAGTGCAAACTAGGGCACAACTACTACCAAATAAAAAAAATGCATTTAATTCTCTGCTAATGAGATGAGAATCAACATATAGGATGGTACAAAGAAGTCCTGAGGGGCAAGAAGCAAGAGATACAAGCTTAACAAGGAAAATTCTGATTAACTAAAAATCAAAAATCTTCAAAATGAAAGTGGTGAAGTACTGGAACTGGGGCCCAGGCAGACTGGAGCACCTCAGTCCTCAGAGATGTCCAAAATGGGACTGACCAAGTCCCTGAACAACCTGACCTAGCTTTGAAGGTGGCCCTGCTTTTAGCAGGTCCTGTCTGACCTCAATTACTCTCTGACACTAGGAAGTTGAATCTGAACTGTTGAATGAGTCAGACCCATTGCTTCATTTCAGAAAGGAATTAAGAGTGAAGATACAAAGGGCCTCCAGGGGAGACAAAATAAATTAAAGTATCCGTGCGTCCCACAGTGACAGCAAAATACCCACTGAAAGCAATTGTCTGTGATTCGCTATTGGACTTGCCTTTAGAAAGGGCAGGGGAGAGATGAATCATGTGGCTCAGTGCTGCTGGTTTACTCTAAAGTTGATACTCTTAGACGTTCTTTAAAAATCACCTTTTGCACAGCTCATTGTAAAACTTCAGAAATGTTCACTGTACTCAGAAACCCAGCTGTGTTCAGGGAGGACAGATGCACCACTCACAGCAAACGCTCCCTGAGAGGGCAGCAGAACACTTGAATGTACAACCTAACTCTCCCTTTGAAGCAGACTGAAGAGCACAGGCCACCGCTGTTTGCAGGTACTCCATCTGCTCTGAGCTCTACTTGACACAATTATCTTTGCCACATAACGCTCCTGATTTCTGCTAAAAATAAATTGCTTCTCTGTGGTACAGCATACTCAGATTGCTGTCATTGCTTCTGTAATGCTCTCAGGAAAGGAAAGTACACAGTTTAGTCCTGTCCAATCCTTCCTGTTTATTCAGTACCTGGCTTGTCTCCCTTATTTTCTCCCTTGTTAGGCTTTTCTTTCTGCTCTCAAAACTTATATGACTCTTCTGCCTTTTTTTCCTGCTCCCGGTTGGTATGGCAGCATGCCATGTGGAAGTGTTTGATCCGTGCACTCATTTTTAAGACAGGTTTTATGAGCAACTGCTCTTTTCAACAAGCACAGGAGCAACACGGCATTTCTGTAACATTGTGTACAAGGATATCATAAAAATGTTAAGGAGTCAGGGGATATAAAAACAAGTGAAATATTATCCTGTGCTCCTGAACTAGCTTTCCGTAAAAATGAGTCAATAAAAATGAATCAATAAAAAATTTATACATCAGGCAAAAGAACCTATTTAAACTAGAAGGTTATTACAAACACTTGATTTCAAATGAAAATGGAATTTGATGATCTGTAAAGGAGTTTCTCTGGAAATGTGTTTCTTTGGAAATGTATTCTTTTGAAATGTGTATTAGGGTAAGTACTGCAGCACTTTAGCTGCAGTGATAATGCATAGCTGCCTGTTGGTTCTGCAGTGCAGAATAAGCCACTGCTGGCAACAGGCACAGTATGACAAGAACTGATGTCTCTTGTTACACTCTGTTGATAATCCTTTCATCCAGGGAAACAGGGAGACTTTGCATACCTTGAAGTAGTTACAAGTAATTGCTTCTCCATCAATCTCTGGTGTAAAATGTTAAATGTGGAACAACATGTTTTTATTCATTAAAATATTTTTTATTCTTTAGAATCAGCAAAAATGGACTGTTGCTCAAAGTGCAGAAAAAGGTCTTGGCAGCAGCAAGATGAAGAGAAGGAAAATCTAACTTTCCAGTTAAATTGCAACATCCAACTCTTGGCAGCACACCAGCAAACTCACATAAGCTTGAGTGTCACACAAGTTAAGCGTCAGCCAAATTTCAGCATTTTGTCTTTAGTTTGTGGGATTTATATGTGGCTGCTAAGGCCAAAATATTTTCTCACTCAGTGTATTAAAATTCAAATTTTGTCTAATGTTCAGAGATACCAACAGGATACTGTGAGAGAGGGAGCTAAAACCTCCAAGACCAGCTCTAAAAGTAGCTCCTCTCTTGGCCTTAAATCAGGAAGAAAGGGATAACTAAAGAAATAAACAGGGAGCTGTACCACTAACCTTTCAATTTCACAGCAAATTATGGAGAATTGAACTAATGGGCACAAGATGTTCTGAAGACCAAGAGTGCTAAACGCTAAATATTTGTGGAACTTTTTTTCTAGGTAGGCAACTCTGGACAGCAATATTCTCTGTGGAAATCATACCTGAAGCCACTCTACAAACTCCTTACTTAGAGGAATATGAGGTGATTGGTGGTGACTTCATCCCAATCCATTTCTGTGTATCTACTCATACAACCATCACTCAAATTCACCCAGGCAGAGGTCTGTCTTCCCACAGCCTTCTTCCTTCTGACAGGGTAAGAAGGTGCCTTGATAGTGCCACTTTACATAGTCTATAAGAAACTTTCTAAACTTTGGGGCTTTATGGTCACTCTTGCTGCAAGTAGAAAATTATGTAAATTGTTGTTGTTTCAGCATATTCTGGCAATCTATTCTTAACCATGTGCTACGGTTAAAAAGGAATGCAAATAATTTGTTTTCCATGCTGTTTAATGAAGTTTTTAATGTATAATGGTGTCTGTCAGATGACTTTTTTTTCACTTCTAAACTAAGCCTCAAAGAGAAGATGATGGTTTACCGTTCTGGATAAAGAAATAAATGTCTCAAAACTCACCCAGAACACCAATAAATGAAAACTATAATACTCTGTGTTTTCAACTACTACCATGAAAAAGCTGCATTTCTAAGGATGGCATCATTTTATCTTTCTAGCTGGTTTTCACACAGAGGGTCACAGGGCAGTACTTTCCACACTGTTACATTTCAAGTAGACCTCTTGAGTCTTCTGGGCACTAAGAGCAGATTTTCCTTTGTTTATTCTCCTGGTTTTGGTACACAGCTGTACACATCCTACCAACTGGGTAAAGACGTAAGTATAGTCAAAATCTGTGTTTTGTTACAGCTGCTGAGGGAATGCTAATTGCAACACCTCGAGGCTTGCTAACATCTGCTGCCAACTACACGCAGCAAAGTGGGCATCCCGGACACCCTGAAAAATAGTAAGGCATGAGAGCACATGCATCTATAAACAGAGAGATGATCAAGGAAATCAAAATACTGTCGAATTGATATACCTTCCATATTCAGAAATGTACATGAAGAGCAAGTCTGGATCAGAGTATCTCAGAAGCACATGCAAACTTGAGTGTTGCCCTAGAGATGTGGAACAGGACAGTAACTAAGAGAGGGGAGAGAAAGGAGGCTACTGCTGCTGCCGCACCGGCAGGAATGACAGACAGGTGTTGCCCTTGTAGGGAAGGGCTGCTCCTTCTTCATAGCTACTGCCCTCAAACCATTCCTTGCTGACAGTGACGGCAGCAGTGTGGCGATGTCGGGGCAGAGAGGTCCCTGGTCTTTGGCACTCCATAGCAATTTGCTTTGCCTGGAGGGATTCTGGAGAAGACAAAACACCACGGGGCAAATTAATTAAAAAAAAAAAAAAAAAAAAACAAAAAAAACACCCACGTATCAGTACAAGCTTGAGTGGTCTCTTGCGGAATTAACATGCTTTGTGACTGTTCAAGTCAACTCAAACATCTCAAGGAGAAAAAAACCACCAAAGAGCACCACTCTTTAAAAGTAATTCAGAGTAAATGCCAATACGCCTTACAAAATTTAGACATTTTCCCATATTCGGTCTCCGTAACAGTCAGAAGGTGTGTGACTATGACTCCTCACCGAAGGAATGTCGGGGGCTTTCTCAGGGCACAGAGGTCGCCGGCTTACGGGACAGACTTTAGCGGTCTCTTGCGGAGTTAACGTGCTTCGTACCTGTTAAAGACACTTCACGAACATTTCAGGGG
>VZTE01000644.1:0-176093 GCA_013397775.1 Eulacestoma nigropectus | reverse complement strand
CTCCCACCCCCCGCGCGCTCCCTCAGCCTCCGCGTCACGTGCCCGCCTTGCCCTCCTCGGCAGCCAATGGGCGGCTCGCCGCGCGCCGCAGGGCCCTTTATAAGGCGCGGCGGCGACGAGCATGAGGCGGTGGCTATCGGGGGGGGGTCTGGGGACGGAGGGCGTGTTCGGGGCGGCGCGGGCCTTCCACCTGCCCCCCTCCCTTCTTGTGCCGCACGGTCCTTCTACCCGTCTCCCTGAGCCGCCCGGGAAAGGCCCAGGTCTGTGCCCGGGACGGGAGGAGGAGGAGGTGGTCGTGCCGGAGGCGGGCGGGCAGCTGGGGAGCGGCGGCCATGTTGGGGCCGCGCAGCGCCTGAGCGGGCAGCGGTGTCCGCCGCGGCGGCGCGCAGCGAGAGCGGGCCCTGCCCCTCGCCCTGCCGGAAGGGAGAACGGGCCGGCAGGGCTCGGTGCCCGGGCGGGCGATAGGCGCGGGTGGTCACTGTGGAGCTGGCTCGGTCCCATCGCCGGACGAGCGGTAGCAGCGGCGCCGTGCGCCCGCAGGAAGGTTGTGTGTGCGTGTCTCCTCCTGTCTGCCGTCCTACCTCCGTGCCGGAGCTCTACGTCTTCTCTAACAAACTCTCTGCCTTGCTTCTCCCCCCGCCCCCCGGGCTTCTGCTTTGTGGATGTTGGCGGCTTCATGTTGTGACAGGAGAATGTGTGTATGTCCTGGGCCCAGGCGGATCGGTATGTATCTCCCTTCGCGGAGCGACGTGCTCGGGGGTCGGATGGGACCCGGGAAGGGGCTGCTACGATGGGCTGTGTCTGAGGGCTGAGGCCGGAGGGAAGGATTAACGGTGCTGCTTGTGTTGAATGCTTCTTGTTCCTCCTCCCCACCTCCCCGTCCTCTCCAGCTGGCTCATTCGGGTCTGTCAGGTGTAGAAAAGGCACCCGCGTTTTTTTACCTGAAGCCGTGGGTGTCTTTGGCGCAGTGTTTTGGAGGGACCTGTCTCTGCAGTGTCAGTTAGCCCTCAAAGAATGGCTATAACGAGCCTTTGTTAAAGAAAAGTGGAACATTTTTCTATTTTTTTAGTGCAGTACTACAAAACCCCTAAGTTGACCATCCAGCTCATTACTGGTCGTATTATGTTTGCAGTTTAAAAAATAGCACTTGTACCCTACTCTGGGCTTGGAGAGGTATTTACACTGGAGTGATTCTAATGTCTTGACAAATCTTGATTGAACTGTAAAATTTCTACTTTTTCTTCTCTGCTATCTTTTGATCAGTCATAATGATCTTGGGATCTTAATTATTTAAAGGCTAGCTGGAGTGTCTGGTTATATTTGAGGCATCTGTGTTGTGGGGGTAAATGAGAGAGACTAGGTTTGGACACTTGGAATTATGCATTTACTAAATCAACTTGGAATTATTGAATCTAGTATGTGAAACAGACTGATCTCTTAAGCTGACACAGTAAATGATATGAGCCATGGAAAATGGGAGGCCAACTTTTTACTACTTCCTCTTGGATTTCATGTAACATTTGATAAACTAATGATTAAAAATCAGCAAAATATCCTCTGCTGGCATGGCAGAACTGTTACAGCAGCAATACATTTGTATTTTTGCTACATCATGGACCAACAAAACTGTCAGAACAGTTGAGGCACCACTGTGGGTCAGCACTGAACACAAACGCTGAGCAATCAGGAGAACTTGATTCAGTCGGCGTCTAATGGGAGACCAGTGCTGAAGCTGAGGTGCTGCTGTAGGCCGGGCACATCCATAGAACCTTAAGGTTACTGTTCTGTAAGCAAAATTGTTGCTTTTAAATATCACGTAAAGAAATATGCATAACTGTTACCAAAACAGCTCCCATATAATTAGAAGGCAGTGAATAGAATTTAAAATCTATATTTGGAGTTGCAGTCTATTGCTGTCATGCTGTGTGCATGTGAAGCCTGGACTGGAGAAGCAAATGGCTAACATAAATTCAGTATGCATCTGGAAGCTTGAGCTAATTCACTGCTGCTGGGCATCTGGACTACAGCCCAAGCTCTTCCTGGTACCTGCACAACAGAAAACTTCAGTCTTCACAGTTGTCAGTGGGAGACTCAGGAGAGTTTTCGTCAATGTATGACAGTCACTCATTAGTACTGGGAAGTCAGCAGAGTGATAGCAACATGGATTCTGCTCTGCTTTCAGCACTTACGTGGCATGTAACAGAGAAATGAGCTCCAATCTGGTTTACTTAAAGAGAACAAAGGAGCTTGGAGGGAAGAATCTGGCTTGCTTCCCTTTCTTGAAACAGAGAGAATGGGGTAAAGCTTCATGTGTTTCCAGACACTTCTCAGCTGGTGCAGGTGATCAGAATCCTATGGCTGAAGCTATGGAAAGCTTATGGAATGGGGTGACTGCAAAATACAATTTCTCCTATATTGTGTGGTCCTTTAGACTGAATATTGGGGCTTGCTGCCTATTTAATTGGGGTTGAGTCTCATCTGAAATGTTGGTATGCCTGCTTGGCTAAAAAAAAATCCATTTAGTGGCTGAAGCATCTTGCATAACACAGCAATATCCATTTTTTCAGTAAAACAATTTGCCATCTAGCAGTGCTGATAGATTAGTACTTACAATTACAGTAAGCCTTCTAGTGATCTTTTCTGAGAAAAAGCTTTTATGATGAAACTTGATCATAAAAGAGAAAATTGAATTTGCCTTAAATGTGTGTACTTCACACAAGGCACAGTTCAACTCCATTTCCACTCTGGAATTGTTTCTCAAGTATTACATTGTAAAAGGCTTCCTGATAATGAGGCATAGTGAATAAGGCTTTTGGGAGGCACTCTCACTGATGTTGTGATTTGGTATGTAAATGGGGACAAGAAAGAGTATGCTAGCATATTCTTTCTTCAGGGAAGTGAAAAGTAAGGAAAGCTTTTAGATGTAGCAAGTAGCAGTAGAATATTTTTTCAGATATTAGTGGTTTATCTTAACACTGAACTAGCTTTAGAGTATTGTGCAAGCCTCTATTCTAGACATGGAAGAAATAATTTGCATATAGTCCTTCAATTGAGTAGCTTTCTAAAGTGTTTTATAATCTTAAAATTTACTGGGATGGAATAGCTGTTGGAAATAATATATATTTCCTTTCTACCTCTTGTACTTTTATCTTGAGCTAGGGAATTGCTGCATAGACTGCTGTGGCTATTTTGTATATGTCACACAAGTTTGAAGTTTTACATGTGAAGGGGGGGAGAAGAAACAAAACCTGCTACTGACTTCTGATTGCGTAAAGAATATCTGTTCTCTATCACCTACTGCTTGCTTCTGTTGTCTAAACCATCTACATTGTATGTCATCTCAGAGTTGTTTCTTGAATCCTCCTGTTAGATGCTTTCTCTTCTTCAGCCTTATAGAAAGAGTTTTCTTCCTTGTGTGCCATGTCTGTCTCTGTCAGCTGTGAAATCACCAGGAAAGCAAATGTCTGTAAAAGTCCCATGGCACTTCTGTAGAGTGCTCCATGCTAACCACTATGCTAAGTTGTTTGAAGCTTCATTGACTGTCTGGGTGATGCTTCCACTTCCTGCCTGCTAGCTGAGTGGGTATAAGAGCCAAAATACTTGTGCTGAAGTATGGTATAGCTTTTTGGTTACAGCCCAATGTAGTGTCTATAAACAAGCACCTCGTAATGCCTTTCTTTGTCAAGTCCTTTGAAGCTATGAACTCCATATAATAAGCAACTTGGTTAGGAGCTGTAAACATCTTAACACAGAATTCTGGGGAAAAAAAATCTGTTAGCTGTCCTGCTAAGCATAGTTGTTCTCTTGTCTTTCAGCAATTCCAGTCCGAAGCTCCAGGCTGCCATTGTTGTCTGATGCCATGCCAGCACCAGCTCATCTGTTCCCATTGATTCGTAACTGTGAGATTAGCAGAATAGGCAGTACTGCGTGTTACTGCCACCATAGACATCTGTGTTGTTTGTCATCTCATTTTGCTCACAGTCACTTCAGATATGCACCACAGAAGAAATTTGCAGCACTTTACAGGCCAAAGGAGCACTTTAATCACTTTATTCACACAAGGGATTATGCTTCTACGCCACAGAGGTTTTACCTCACCCCTCCACAGGTCAACAGCATTCTGAAGGCAAATGAATACAGTTTCAAAGTCCCAGAATTTGATGGTAAAAATGTAAGTTCTGTTCTTGGCTTTGATAGCAACCAGTTGCCTGCTAATGCTCCAATAGAGGACCGGAGAAGTGCTGCCACTTGTTTACAGACGAGAGGGATGCTTCTGGGTGTGTTTGATGGCCATGCAGGCTGTGCTTGTGCTCAAGCTGTCAGTGAGAGACTGTTTTACTACATTGCTGTCTCTTTGTTACCTCATGAGACTTTACTTGAAATAGAAAATGCTGTGGAGAGTGGCAGAGCTCTCTTGCCCATTTTACAGTGGCACAAGCATCCCAATGATTATTTTAGCAAAGAGGCTTCCAAGCTTTACTTCAACAGTCTAAGAACTTACTGGCAGGAGCTGATTGATCTCAACAGTGGAGAGACTACTGATGTGAGAGAAGCTTTAATTAATGCCTTTAAGAGGCTTGATAATGATATTTCTTTGGAAGCTCAAGTAGGAGATCCAAATTCTTTTCTCAACTACCTGGTGCTGCGAGTAGCATTTTCTGGTGCAACTGCCTGTGTAGCTCATGTGGATGGTGTTGACTTGCACATTGCAAACACAGGTGACAGTAGAGCAATGCTTGGCGTTCAGGAAGAAGATGGATCTTGGTCCGCAGTTAATTTGTCCTATGACCACAATGCGCAAAATGAACATGAAGTGGAACGTGTGAAAATGGAGCATCCAAAGTCTGAAGAGAAAAGTCTTGTGAAACAAGATCGTCTCTTGGGTCTCCTGATGCCTTTCAGAGCTTTTGGTGACGTGAAGTTTAAATGGAGTATTGAACTGCAGAAGAGAGTGATAGAATCAGGCCCAGATCAGCTGAATGACAATGAATATACAAAGTTTATTCCTCCAAACTATCACACTCCCCCGTACCTCACAGCTGAACCAGAAGTCATACATCACAAATTACGGCCACAGGATAAGTTCCTGGTTTTGGCCACAGATGGGCTGTGGGAGACAATGCACAGGCAAGATGTGGCTAGAATTGTAGGGGAGTACCTCACTGGTGTTCACCACCAACAGCCAATAGCTGTTGGTGGCTATAAGGTAACTTTGGGACAGATGCATGGTCTCTTAACAGAAAGGAGAGCAAGAATCTCTTCAGTATTCGAAGATCAGAATGCAGCAACTCACCTGATACGTCATGCAGTGGGTAACAATGAGTTTGGAACCGTGGATCATGAGCGACTGTCCAAGATGCTTAGTCTTCCCGAAGAGCTGGCTCGAATGTATAGAGATGACATTACAATTATTGTGGTGCAGTTCAATTCACATGTTATAGGTGCATATCAAAACGAGGAATTGTGAGTTTAATGCAGTGAACTAGTTACCGAAGTTGTAACAAGGGCCAGTATGAGCAGCAAATTAAAAAAATCCACCCAAAAATAAAATAAAAAAAGCCTTTGGCAAACAATTCTTTGTTTGCGAGATTCAGCATATCTATTGTTCCTGCCTTTCCCCAGAGCTCTAAATACATGGGAAGTGTTACTGACCTAATACAAAACATTGGAGAGTATGTCATAGCTTGGAAAAAGAGGTTTTTTAACAACTTTGCACTAGTGATTTCATGAATGCTGCTAAAACATTGTCTTGAATTTGGCAAATTTAGATGAGGGAGGAAGTAGTATAAAGAATTAACTATCAAAGATCTGGCTGTTCAAGAAACAGCTTGCTTATAACATACCTGCAAATATATACACTTAAAGAAAAGATAAGTAAAAAGCATTGTTGAGTTTTTTACAGGGCTAATTCTTGCAATGGTTATCTGTGAATATGTTGTCTATTGTTTTTTCTAAGCAGAAGGTCACTTTAACCAAGTAGGTCTTCAGTGTAACAAAGTTGTATCACTTTCATATGGACAGTGTCATCCGTGTAAGGATATTTGTCTACGTGTTGACTTTCAATGCAGGTCTAAGCCATAATCAATACCTGAGATTCTGATACAGCTTAATCATATCTTACGCACGGTAACTTCTAAATTTCTTGGCATTAATACTTGGCTGTGGGTTTCTGCACAACTTGTAGGGCAATAACTCATTACAACATGGAGCAAGATACCAAATAACTTTGTGGAGGACTTCAGTTTTCAGTATAAAGAAAGTTTCAGACTTTTCAAAAAGTCAGTATTGTTGGTTGAGGCTATGTTTGCTTTCCTAAAAGCTATGTCCGTCACGGACTCCACCCCTCTGTGGTGTTTCTTATCTAGTAAATAATTTTTCACCTGAAAAGACCAGGAAATCATTGCTAACCTCTCTGTAGCTTTGTAGCTTGCACTCATTTTCACTTTGGATTTTTCAGGTCATGTTGTATGTCCTTCACTTGAACTCATATGTGTAAGTTGGGTTAAAAACTATGAATTACACAAAATTGAAGTATGGCTTGTAAATAGCATTTTAATTGGGAAACTCACTGGCATGCATGTGTATGTTCAGTGGCTATTTCTAGTAACTTCTTTTAGTTGTGTTTCTGGGCAGCTGGTGTATGCATGTTTTTACAGTCCAGAATGCTATCACAGAGCAATCTCTGAAATGGGTCTCTGGCTTGGAATGGTTGAATTTGAACTTAAATGATTGGCTATACTTGCGTGCCAAAATTGTTGGGCTTGTAACAATAAAAGTAGAGATTGACAGCCAATTGGTCATCATTGCATCTATTTTAGCTATGTTGCATTGTATACAGATTTATTTTAACCTGCCCTTAGGTTAAAAACTGAAATGCCTGCTGAAATACTAGTCCTTGATGACTGAGAGAACACATTAACTTTATTCCTGGGTTCTAGAGAACAATGATAGGTCAGCTTATTTCACTTTACCAAGGTGTTTCAGTTAAAATACCTCCCTAGCCCTCATCATAGCTAGTTAAATCAACACTTTACTCAATTAACTGAAATATGCTAGGTTTCTGAAGTGGCATTTTCTACTAAGTATGTCTTGCCAATTAATGTTACTGTTACATAGGGTGCACTTAGTTTGAACAATGAACCTGTCCTATAGCAAACATTGGCTCCTCAAACTCACAAATGCTATGTGTATTCAGTGGCCTGCAGCTTTAGTGTGCCTCTACCTAATCTTTACTATCAGCATCAATATTGCTGTAAGGTTAATGATAACCTAAGTTCACATTCAAGATGTGCACAACCCTTCTTTATTTGAAGGGAAAAGGGGAACTCTCAAATGCTTAGACAAGTACTGGCTGTTTACATTGCTTCTGTATGTTGTGTTTTGGTGACTGTGTCATTAACTGGGTCAATAGACTATGTTCTATCATTCAAATGCAGTATGTATCTCAGCTGTTGCAGTATTTAACTTTCTTACTTTTTTTTTACTGTTAAAGCTCTATTAACAAGCATTGATGTATTTAACCTATGATTGTTGATATGGATTTGGTACAAGTCATAGCTAGAAATGCACATTGATCCCATGGATACAACTTTTATTGAGAAAAAGCTGCTTTTTGTAGTAAAGATACTTAAATATGGGATCAGACAATATTTATATATTGCTTGGAGACTTGCTCAGTATGTATGCAGTGAACAGAAGCAGCATAACTGCCTGCTAAACAGGTGATGTGAACAAACATCTTTTAACAGATTCCAATAAAATGATCAATTATGCAGAAATCCATGTGTATTGAGTTGCTGTAGAATGTGATATCTGTTCTGCTAGGACTGTTCTTTTGTGTGATCCCTGTTGTGAATACATCAGCTGGCCAATGAAAGTGAAGTATAAATGGAAACAAACTGAGAATTGAACTTCAGAGCTCTTCAATGCCGCTGTGAGGCTCAATGCCACCCTGCATCAGGCATGCTGGTGCTGCCTCCTCCAGGCAGCAACGCTCAGATCCTTCCATCAATATCGCTGCGTGTCTCGGCTCCCAGCACCTCATGAGTACCTTCAGGGTCAGTGCTGCTGAGGCAGCAGCATCATTTCAGATCTTAAAGCTGTGTACTGTACTCTGTATAGAGCAATACAGCATTTCATAAACAGTCTAAAATATGTGCAGATTAAATTGGGGTAAGAACAAGCTGATGGTGAGCTAAACAGAAACAGCTCTTGTGCCACAGGCTGAGGACATGTTTGCCTTGTCTGCCAGAGTTGTTGCATTGCAGAAAGTACAGTTATTGTGTATGTAAGGGTGGTGCTGGGATTACTTTTTCAAATAAGGATTTCACAGCTGCAAATGTAGTTCAACCAGGGAGGATGGCTGAATCTTCACAGTCAACACAAGATTCACCTTAATCTTTAAAACTGTTCTAGGTGAGTGCATCAGTTTAACAGTAATACTAGGTAAGAGAGGAGTGGGAGATGTGTTATCTGTACTTTCAACTTAAGGATCTGTTAACTCTGTTCCCTTGTGTTCAGTGGTATTATGTGCATTGTATTTGCCTTTGGCAGTATTATACAGCTACTCTTGTGGTAACTTCTGTATTCTCGGTTTACTAAGGTTGGAAAAGAGCTCTAAGATCGTTGAGTCCAACTATTAACCTATCATGGTCAGGTCCACCATTTAAACATGTCCCTCCTTTCAGGTGGTTATAGAGAGCTATAAGGTCTCCCTTGAGCCTCCTCTCCAGTAAACACTAGCTCCCACAGCTGCTGCTCCTAAGACTTGTGCTCCAATGTTCATTTGCCCTCTATGTGCATGACTTTGAGTACAGAACTTTAAATATTCTCCCTTTCCACTCATTTCCTCATTGCAGGGCAGAGTTTTGCATATAGCAGACTTGTAAAACATGACCTACAGCAAGGAGCATAGTCTCAACATGAGGTACTGTTTGTAGTTAGATTCTTGAACATGGGTCCCTGTACTTAGAACAATTCTGGAGTGAGAGGATGTTTTGTAACTATTTCTGATAAGTGCTCTGCAGAATGGCTAGGCTGCTCTGTTCTTCCTCACTGGGAGTCATATTTGTCATGAGATTACCTGGCATAGAACTAGAAACCTGAATTATCCCTCTAAGCATCTATGGTGGCCTAACTTCTCTGTTGGAGACAGCCTATCTGGTTTCATAACAACAAAAAAAATATATGCTGTCTGATTTACGCCAGGGGCCATTGTGGCATAGACTGCCAAACACTGTCATGAGTGCTGTTGCACAGCAGTCCCAAGAACAGTCCTAGCACAAGGCATTTTGGGATACCAGTGGAGTTGGCATCTTTTAGTAGGTATGGTTGATCCTGTGTGAGAAACTTATGCAGCTTCTGATTGTTTTTCAGTATTGTATAAGTAGAAACAAAATCTGTGGAGTTGGAATACCTGGAGGAAACACACAGGTTCACTTCACTTTTATCCTATTGCAAACAGTTAGATAATACACATTATTAATGGCTAATTTTTGGTTTTTAAGCTGCTGTCTTGTAAAAAACAAAACTTGAAACTAGTTGCTGAGTTGCCTTTACTAGGTGAAGTAGGTTCTTGGCAGAGGGGAAAATAATAACAGAGCAAATCTTGTAATTAATCCTTTAAATGGTCAAACTAATTTGAATTTTGTCCTGTTTGGCATCCCGTCCATCTGAATGGTGAAACATAACCCATGTCAATTGTACAAAGAGTGTTGTTTCTTATTGAAGCTTAGGTAGGACTGTAGTCAAAAGCTTCCTTGTCAGGTTTCAGTATTAATTGCTCCCACCACTGACATGGTGGTGGCCGCAAGTCCAGAGTTGTATTTGCATTGCAATAGATAAGCCTGTTGTTGCAATGCTGGTTACACTTTCTGTTTTATTTGCTGCTCGTGAGTATTACTAATAAATTTCTGGGTAGAGGGAGAGGATAACCCGAATTCCGTAACTGGATAACAAATGAAGTATAAGTTGGCAGGGGCATTGTGTGGCAAAAGCAAAGGCGATCTGAGATGCATAAATGGTCTATTCTTAACTGTTCTGCAAGGTCTGAGGGTAAAAAAAAAACCCAAACAATTTATCTCATGTATTGATCAGTGTGCACGTCTTCTGAAATGACGTTTCTTGGAAATGACCCGCCTAATCAGTCATGAAACTTTCCAGGATTACGTAAAACAGCGTAAGAAAACACAGGCACCATTCAGTATATACTGTGATAATCAGGTACTTTATTTTTGTTTGTGGCAATAAAGAGGAAATTAGATTTTTTTTTTTTTTTTAGAACTTAACAAATAAAAGGAGTAGCCTAAAAGTTCTCTACCGCAAAAAATCAGGATCACCCAGTACAAGATTATTTTAGAATTGTTCTCCCTATATTATCTCTTTCTGTGCTGAAAGATAAAAAAGATGAACTGCAAAGTATCTATCTGTTCTTATGGTTGCTAGTCTGGATAAGTAAGCAATCAGTCTTACGCATTTTAGAGGATGTTTTATGCAGCAGACTATTCACTCTCCTCATGGCGAATCCTCCTCTCAACAGAAAAATTATGCTTGCTTTATAGACTTTCTATTGGATTTCCTAGATAGAAAATCCTATTTAATAAAACTTGTGAATACCAAACTATTTTTATAGCATAATGAACAAACTGGTCAGTTTTAATATCCAGTATGTGTGCTTAGGGTAGCCTTTAATGTATTGCCTCACATCTTAATTGCAAGAACAATCCAGTTAGGGCTGTCTAATTGGACATCATGTGTCACATCATATGATGCTGAAAGACAGGAAAAATGCCTAATAAATAGGGAGATCATTGATGTTAACAGGAAAGCACCCATGAGCTGACACACAGCCATGCATTAAGCATCGTTTCATTCAAAAGCTCTGTATATTAATGAAATGAGTGTCAAAATTGCTATAAGCCTGTAGTCATTAATTCTGTAGTCTTTCCTATTGCTCATCCCTAGTACTTCTTTGCCCACTGTCGTGGTGCAACAGCTGGGCTAATAACAAGAACACCATTTTCCAGGATTTTGTGGATTTTATGCAAGGTGATTAAAACGGCTAATAGTAATTAGTGTTCCCAGGTTTAGGCAGCTGAGAGAGGAATGAATGTTGCTTCCCTAGTAGCAGCCTCTTCTAGAGGGGGAAAAAGTAAATCTCTCTCTTAACAAAACCTGACTGCTGTACAGAAGACCCAGCCATAGCACAGTAGCGTTTGATAGGGATTTATTACTCCTGCTAAGAAGCAAAGTGTATTCATTTTTACAGCATGCTACATTAGTGCAGCTACCACCCTGCTGTTCTGGAAGTAGCTCAAATGTCCCTGCAAAACTTGGTGTTTTCCTGTGTATGTTTAAGCACTGTTGCTTATGGGCAGATCCCTTACCAGCTGTTTTGTAAGACACTTGGGTGCTTCTGTGAGTGTGCTGCATCCTGAGTGTTGAAGCGCCTGTTCAAGGCGGTGGAGCTGTATTCAGGGCATGCTGTGGAGTCTCAGTAGCTGTTCAGCCCACTCCATGCCTACATTCAACTCCACTGAGCACAACAGAAGCTTAGTCACCTTGTCCACACATAGGTGTGGACCATTTAGATGTTTTCTTGGGGCAGATCTTAAACATTTTTTCCAAGGTCTTCAAAGGTACAGTAGTCCTGAAGTTTTTGCATCTGCCACTTTTGCGTAATTACTTTGGGTTTTTTATTGTCTTGTACCTAATGTACCTGTAATTAGCCCTATTCTAAGGACTTGTTCTTGCTCTTTGATTCTTAAGGTATGTGGAAGTGCATTTCAAACTCCAGTGTCATCTTTTGTGTTGACCTAGGCAGATGGTGTGTAGGATGTTGCTGCTGTGCGCTGTGACGTGTTGCTGTTATGCCAAGGACTCCCTTTATCTCCGCTGTTCCAGAGCCCTGCCGGTGTTCAACAGTTAAGTGAGCAACATACGGTTCCCTTGGCATAACCTCTGAAGCCTGCGCTTGGAACAGTGTTCAGTGTTCCTTCTTGCATGAGTAAGAATCTGTAAAGCTCCCAACTCACCTGATCAGAGGAATCTATGTTCTTCTATTCATTCTTTTACAAAGCTCAGTCCTAAGAACAGCACTACAGAAAAGATGATCCAGGCCTTTACATAGTCCCACTTTCTATGAAAAAGAATTAAAATATCCTAAACTGAAGAGACAATGTCTTTTTATGAAAATAATCCAGCTTGTAAAAGGCTGAAATATTAATAACTAAGGAAAAAACCAGAGCATGAACTTAGAGTTGATAGTACAGAAAGCAGAAGAGTCTTCTAGCGGGTGGCTTGGCAGCACTGTAGTGTGGCAATGCAAGGCAGTCCTGTGTCTGTCTTCTGAGGCTAATCTAGAAATGAACACTAAAGTACCATCCACTGCTAAGCAAACACTGACAAAAAGAGTCTGAGAAGCTGTCTAGCTCAATGTCAGAAAGACAGATAAGCATAAAAAATGTGTAGATTTTTGACAGACACTTTCTAGTATTTGGGGCTTTTTTACATTTGGACCATGTTTATATAACTTCATGTCAAATCGTGTTCAAACAGGTGAAAAGAATCTATATTCTATAGAATCACTGTGTAAGAGACTTTTTACAGCTAAGGAAGGCTACTGACTACTGTTACTTTGTGATGAATATGTAAGGAACTGTTGTGAAAATCCAACTGACAGAAAAATGCAATGAGGAGAGACGGTCATACAAGATTAGGGCCCAAAAATAACATAGGCTCTCCAGGTTGGTAGATGGCAAGCATTCAAACTGGTGTACTGCATTCTAAAGCCACTGTATAATACAAAATTTTGGGGATGGATTAAAATTGCCTGAGCTATGACAAGGGTTCAAACAGTTGAAATATATCATGACTAAATTGATAAAAGACAATTCTGATATCTGCTATATTTGCTAACCTGTATTAAAATGGAAATATTGGAGTGTTATGGGTCTTACTTCTCAATGCTGCAGCTTAAAGGAGCAGTTGAAGCATATCAGCAGTGATATAAAAGCTCGGTTCTGAAGTCAGAGAAACATAAAAGTGCCTTTGATATGAGATCAAGTGTTCGCAGGGTACCTGCAGGAAGAGCGCTTAGAAATTCACTTGCTGCAGCAACTAACTCTTAAAAAAAAAAAAAAAGTAACACAAGATCTGTCCAGCTAATGAAGAGACATAAAAAGCCCGTCATAAGCTGTGGAGCAGTGACCGGAATGGCAATAGGAAGTTAGGAGACAGATGCAGAAAAGCAGCAGAATGTGGCTTATTTCAACAGTAAATACAAGTGTGTGAATCCTAAAAACAATTCAGGATAAAGTAGGAAAATGTAAGGTAGAAAAAACCTGTCATAACGTGTCTTTAAAGCTGAAATTGCACACATGAAGGAAAACTTAGGTGTGTGTCATAAAACAAACGCAGAAGGCAGCACAGTAAAGCAAAATTATGTCAGAGATGGCTATGAAGAGAAAGGTCTTGCATCAGTTATGGTTTGTGAGATGGTCCTGCTCAGAAAAACAAACAGCAGATAAGAGATCAGAAGTGACTGAATGTCTAAGCTGAAGACCAAAAAAACCAAAACAACAAAAGCTGAACGAAGTACAGCTACTGTTGTTTTGATTTTTAAATGAAGTTTACTTTACCGTTTCTGTGCAAATATGAAAACAGAGACAGAAGTCATCAAAACAAATGTATGGGTGCAGTGCACATTACAAAACAGTACTTTCCTGATTTTTACATTGCAATGGCACCTCAGTACAGAAGACAGAAAGAAAGCTGTGAGTGAGGATGAAAGAAAAAAGATCAGGAAAAAATAAGTAGAGGAAAGAAAATCAGAGCTGAGGAGAACTTGTCACTTCATTTTCTTTTTCTGTCAGTCTTCTAATTTGAATGATGCCTGTGTGTTTTTTTTCAGAGGTTTTTGAGCCCCAGGGCTATGCTTGTAGACCATGAAAAGTTAAGTTTGGCTTAGAATGTAGTTAAAAGCAACTACATGCTGACATTTTCTAGGTTGTTAAAACGCCAAACTGGAGGTTTTGCTCTCCTGCATTCCACCAGTTGCTGCCCAAATGAATGCTAATCATTGTGGCATTCCCTTGTTCAACAAGTTTTTCTCGTTCTCCATATGCCGGGTGAATGCTGCTATCCTGAAGACAGAGTTCATTTTGTCTATCTTAAATCACCCTCACTTCAGAAGAACAATGCTGTAAGCATGCAAATGCGTGTCCATGTGCATTCCTTAAATGGTACTGTACTCAAGGCATTTGGAGATCCTGCCAGTCCATTAAAGACAACTGGGTCAACTACTACCAAGAGGGGAGTAAATAATCAGATGACTGAATTGTTTGCAAAACTGGGACCATCACATAATGCCTGGCAGCTTCATAGGCAGAGAACTAAAATTTTTGTCATAGGATGACTTTTGGGGGTGTTTAATTTCCAGAAACTTCCTCTGAGATAAATTTAGTTGCCAGAATATTCCACTGGTGGAAATTTAGTAGAACAGTGACTATGTCTGTATTGATGGTGTGTTTGTTTGGGCAGAACCTGCCAGGAACATAAGTGCAACATACATTTCAACTTTGCAATAATAATTGATTAGTTATTGACTGAACTAAGCAAAAATTGCATTCTACAACATTTGATTAGCAGGGACAGTAATACATCCACACCTGACAGCAAAAAACATAACAGGGAAACAAAACCCAAAGTAAATAGAAAACTTCACTCAGATTTTAAGCTTAATAATTTAATGGGCAATCCTATATATACCATGACAATAAAAGCATTATTGGTCTGGATGAAAGTTTGTAAAATATGAAGTAAAATATCCTGTTCCAGCTGAAAAAAACAAACAAAAAGCCCCAACAAAAAGCCTAACACACCTAGAACAGACAAATCATTTCCATTGTAAGTTCAAAGTTTTCTTGTAAAAGAAGGGTAAAGACCAAAAAGCTAGTGGTTAATAATAAGGACAGAGATAATGTTTAAGCAAATTGATACCAGTTTTGATCTACTTTTGATTTTAAAAAATCTATAGACATACTCAAGAAACAGGTCTTTGCAGATGTAATTGTAAGAGAAAACTAAGAAGCCGCATGAGTTACAATGGCTGCAAAAGACATCTTGAATTCAGAATGTGTATTAATTTTCATATGCCTAAATACATTTTCAAGTATTTAAACATATGAATTTGTTCAAGTACTCTTCAAGGAAGCAGTGAAAAGCAATACTACAAATCCATTATTTGCTAGTTTTCTTTTTTTCTTAAGATTTCAGTTAAACGGAACCATTATTTTTTTAATTAAGAACTTGAATAAGACATTCTGTATCTGTAAACTCCTCCCAAACATGTTGCATCAGCTCTACTTTTCATTCCTTCACTTGAGTAAAAATAAGAGAGGGTCAGAATAAGAAGAATATTGTGGTTTGAAATTTTCTTAAGAAGTCAATTTAAAAAATGGTCTGTATATTTCTTAAATGGGAGACAAATTCCAGGTGAATTTCATCAGAAAATTTTCACAGAGTAGTGGAGGTTGCCAGAAACCTCTGGGCATTATCTAGTCCTACTCTCCTGTTTAACTCCCTGGTCCATTAGCACAATTGCTATTGCAGCTCAGCCAAATTAAAGAAAGCTTCAGGCAGGTCAAGAGAAGTTTGGATAAAGCGGGCCTGAAGACTCTCTATCCTGAGGCCGTGCAAACTCAGTACAAAGCTTATGGCCCATTGCTAGCAATGCCTACGCTGTATTACAGGGCTGTGTGGTTACAAAGTCCATGCTGGCTGCTCCCAGTAACCTTGTCCTTCAATTGTTTGGAGGTGCTCTCCAGGAATACCTACTCCATCAGCTTCCAGGGGACAGAGATGAGGGTGACCAGCCTGTAGTTCCCTGTGTCCTCCTACTTAAAGACAGGAGTGACATTCACTCTTTTCTATGGTTCAGGAACTTTCCCTGATCACCATAATCTTTCACAGATAATTGAGAGTGGCCTCAATGACACCACCCAGCACTGTCAGGTGGCATGAATACATCCCATAAGGCCCCATGGACTTTAAGATGCCTTTTTTTAAATTAAATGTTCCTTAACTTGATCTCCTTCCTCTTGCTCCAGACTTTCTCACAGATTTCAGAACATGAGGTTCCTGAAGGCTGGCCTTGCCAGTAAGACACAAGCACCTCAGCTTTCTTGTTACCAGGTCCCCTACCCCATTCAGCAGCAGGCCCACATTTTCCCTTGTCTTCCTTTTGCAGCTGATATACTTGTAGATGTCCTTGCTGCTGTCCATAGTTCCTTACCATGTTCAACTCCAGATGGGTTTTGCCTTTTCCAGCCTTGTCCCTGTGTGCTTGGACAGCATCTCTGTATTCCTCGCCGTTCACCTGTCCTTGCTTCTACCTCTTGTACACTTCCTTTTTCTATTTGAGCTTTGTCAGAGTCTCCTTGCTCGTATTTGCAGCTGCCTCCTGCCTTTGACCGATTTCTTGTACATTGAGATGGATCATTCTGAAGCTAGAGGAGGTGACACTTGAAACTCAACTGACTCTTTTGGTTCCCTCCTCTCTCTATGGATGCATTGCACAAGATTTCTCCAAGTAGATACCTTAAGAGGCCACAACCTGCTCTCCTGAACTCCAGGGGTCGATCCTGCTGTTTTCCTTGTTCCCTTTTTGTGGGATCCACCACCATTTCATGGCCACTGCAGCAAAGGCTGCCTATGACCTTCACATCCCTGTTGAGCTCTTCCTTGGTTGTATTCCTTGGTTTTAAGTGTGGGGTCCAGCAGAATGTTTTGTCCCCATTAGCTCTGTGATCATATTTGTTAGCAACTGCTCACTCCAGTAACCCCCAGATTGCTTGGGCCCTTCTGGGTTGACCTCCCAGCCAGTATCGTAACAGGATGGAGTTTTGTTAGAATGCAAAAATTCAGCATTTTGTTAAAACAATCTGTTGAAGGTACTTGTTTCTGAATAATGCAGAAAATAAATATATTGCTGTGAGATTTTTTTCTGAAGTCTTAACAGCACAGGTAATTTTATTTCGCAAAGTAGGCAACAACTTAAACAAACTGAAAAGTAATCAAGATAGCAGCAGACAGATAAGAAAGAGAGAAACTGCTTACCTTACTGTGAACTCTGGGTATGTAAAATGTACAAACAGGAAGGAAAAACACTCTGCTTTTAAAGTGAGTGAGCTGAAAATTGAGCTAAAAACCCACCTACATGAAAGAAATCTCAAATGAAATTCTTTCTCAAGGGAAATCAAGCAAAATCTTTTCTTGTTCTTTTGAGGTATCTAGCAGAGTTTTATTGATCTTTGACAGATAGGGGTTTTGTTCCTTATTCTACCAGGCATGACTGAGTAACCATATGCAAGTTGCTCAAGATGAAGTTTTGGAACACAGTCACTTAATTTGCAAACCTCAGGCTTCGGATTAAAATTTCAAAAGCCCGTGCCCATACAGGCTCAGAGTGCACATGCACCCTTTTGGCTTCAAATGGCTCTCAGAAGGCTCAGTACACCTGAAAATCGAGCAAGAGAAGTCACAACTGCACCAGTGCTTTGCATGCTTGCTCTTCCTACTCTTCTCCCTACTGTTGTAGCTCTAAGATAGTAATGAGGCTATTCACAAAGACAATGCTCATTTAAACAAAGCTTTGTGGGTTATACTGAAATAAGCACGGTAAATTCACAATGAAAGCTGCTGTTTCACATTCATGCAGTAACTTTACTGTTACTTTCTGAAAACTTTCTACTAACTTGTACTGTGTTTCTTTCAGCATCATCCTGTAGTCCCCAGGGAAGCAGTTTCATGTAATCACACCCTCCTGCCTGGGTAAAATGTGCTTGGCATTGTAACCAATCGAGTCTAAGGAAAAAAAAATTATTTTGTAGGCTCTTGTTGTAGGCAGTTGCTCTTTGATGTTCCTTCCCTTTGGGTTCATTTCCAGTCACAAAACGTCTGTTGTCCTTGTAATTGGGAAAAGTTGAGGTAATGTAATTAGGCAAACATCCCCTATCTGGTAAATCTTCTTTCTGATGGGAGTTTAGTTGTAAAAAACCCCACTGTTTCTTTTCTCAAGAAGTGGTTCTTCGCTTTTGTGTTTAGCCTGGGTACGGCTAAGGCAGAACTCCCGTCTTTTCTCTTAATGAATTATTTGTAAATGGGGCTCCTCCTTGTGGGTGATGTTCGTAGGACAGGGCTGGGCAGAGGCGGGCCGGTCCCTGCAGCTGCCTGGGTTTAGGCATAGCAAATCATTGACAATTAATATGCAAAAAGCCTTTCAGTCATGTGCCAACACTTCACACCGGAGGTTCATGTGCAAGCCCGAGGGGTGGCTGATGGTTACGAGCTCTGGGGGTGTTTTTGTAGAGCCAGGCCAAGGCGGTGTGAAGGAAGATGCTCTCCAGAGGAGCCCAGCCAGCCTTTTATTCACAGCAGCTGCATATGTCTCAATGGCTGCAAGGCACAATGGCTGATACCAGCAAGTTTAGCCACCACCCTTCAATTAATGTAAAATTAATTTTACATTAGCTGGAGCTGCTGCTGCCAACAGCATCAGGCTTGGCAAGGGCAAGAACCCTGAGAGGAAACACTTCCCTTTGTCCTGAATTAATGCAAAATGGCCCTGACCCAATCTGCCTGCAGTTTTATTTCGTAGTGATTTTTCACTCAAATATTCTTTTAATGAAGCTGGAATAATGTGCTGAATTTTCAACCTTTAAAATATTGTATCTGAAGGTCATGCAGAAATAAAGGATCCTGTTGAAGTTGAAACTGTCCATTCAAGTCTGAAAAATTCAAATTTTACCTTAATAGAATTTATAGATAGTTCTTATATGCAACTTTTCTTTGATGTTCTATCTTATATATATATTTCCAATCACAAAACGTGTTCTTCATCTAATTATGAAAAGTCAAAATAAAATTTTGAAATAAAAACTGAGATTTTCTCAATATAACCCTTTTGAATTTTCATTTAATTTAAAATTGATTATTTGTGAAAGGCAAACGCTCTTAAAAGGAAACTGACACATCCTTTACAGAAATTATAAAAAAAAAATCTCCCTTTCTTTTATATTAACTGGGTTTTTAATAGTGTCTTTATGAAGCACTCTTTGTACTCTTTGCTTCTCTTTGTACTTAGCATTGAGATTACCTGGGCAGGAAAAGCAGTGGAGGATGGTTCTGGTCCTGGCAGGGGTAGCTCCCAGCTTAGGCAAATGGCAAGCATAAAATCCATACTCCCTTGGAAAAGAGGGGAGAAAAAAGAAATCATTCTACTTCATTTCACTTTAGTACTGTTTTCTTTTCAATTTAAGATATAAGGAGAAGGGGAAGCAAAAATGTATGTCTGTGCATTGTCTTTATTCTCTAGCGAACATGTTAATCAGGGATTTGTTACAATACCCTATGGAAGGGATATGCAGGTGATTAGACAAGATCCAATACAGGGAATAGCCTCCACAGTCCTCCTTTGCTTTGCTCTTGGTCAGATTTTCACTCTAGACAGTCACAAGCAATGACATTTCTGTGTCTTTCAAACTACAGCTGTGACCAGATATGCATCTGTGCCTGGGAGTGTGAGCAGTCACAAGCGCTGGCTCTGGCCTGCAAGCTCCATGCACTGCAGCTTTGCGTGGACGTTTGTCAGCTGCTATGAGCTTGCTTGGCAGCAGGAACACAGTCCAGAGACTTCTCATGTCCCTTTCCTCATCCTATAGCTTCACCCTACTGAGCCCTGAAGGGCCACCAGAGCAACCAGAGGAGTCACCAAACCAGTAAGTTGAATTTCTCATGGGATATAACTGCGTAGGTCCTTGGGGCACGAAGATGACCACAGTGCTGTTGTGATTTTCCATTTGGATTAGAGTTATAACAGTAGAAATATACTATAAAAATAATAATTAAAAAACCTATCTAAGTGATCTGACTGAATCGTTGTCTATTATGCATACTACTGAGTGCAGAAAAAAAATCCTAAAGAGATAGGTGAAGCTTTTTCTGTATGGGTATTTAAGAAAATAAGTCAATTTGTTTGCTCTTGTGATATGGAAAGAGTGTATTCAACAGCCATGAAAGGAAATAAAAGTAAGAACTATAAAAGAAAGGGTTTCTTACAATCAACCTGTCGATAGTCTTGTCAAGAAGAAATGAAACTTTATTATCTTTTGTCTATGTCATTGTCACTGAGATAATGATATCATAAACAGCTGAAATACTTGCAGGATTTTATAAATGTGTATGGAAATTAGAATGACTTCCATACCTTTTAGGTGAAAGCTATTTTGAGCACCCTAGGAAGTACATTGTTTTAGTAATAAGTTATTTTTTGACTGCAAACTATGGATTTCCTGTAACTTTCTCAAAAAACTATTACATTGGATTTGGAGATGGTTTAGAAGATAGAAGATAGGAATGTGAGAAGAATGGCTTAGTAAATATATAAATATGATGTATGGATTTATTTGCAGTTGTATTCCTGGCTCAGTCAATAATCCAAACAAGGCTTTCCTGCAGAAGCTAACGTCACTGTATTGTAATTAATGCAAATTTATCCTCCTGAAAGACTGGCAGAAAGACACCTTTTAAATTCAATATTCATACTATTCCTCAAAGGAAGAATAAATTAGCTTGAACAGTTTGAGAAGAACTAACAAGATAAAGAATTGAAAAATACTTGAACTGACAGAACTGATTTAGGAGAAAAATTGGTGTTTGAGTGGATAAGCATGAAATTATGATCTGCCTGCCCATCTCATCATGTAGAAGATGAACAGCCACTTCATGGCAAGGTATTTTTTTTCTGTAAGTTTTGTCCCTATGATTAGTCCTATATTTTATGAGAACTTGATCCTGACATTTATGAGATATTAATTCTATCATTGTTCTATACATGACAGAACTGTTAGTGCTAAAATTTGTCTGAGCTTCTGTAACTCAGATCTCAGCCTAGAAAGAAATACTACTCCCCTGTGATAAAAGGTGACTTTGGAAAGGGAATTTATTGGTATGATTATAACTGGGTAGATCCTCTGGTAAATCACATTATCTTAGTGTTCTGCACTAAATGGACTTCTGACCTGAGATATCTAAAAATTATTATGTTGCTAAATATGGTAGCAAAAGTCAGTCCTTCCCTTGGTACCTTATGGGAATCAGGTTTACCTGTAAGAAAACCAAATAATTTGTTTAATGTACTGATAGGAACTAAATGTAAGGCCAGAGAGATACAACTGTTTAAGAGGCACATTGTTTTGGTACTATATCTGTAAACCTTCTGGACATTCCTAAACTTGGCCTCTCAATGACAACAAAATACCCCCCATCATTTTCTGAAACAAAAACTGTATGGTGTTTGCATGATGCCAAGTGTGCTGCCCTCCAGGTCCTTGGCTCCTGGAAGGAAGGGGATGAGCTATTGAAGTCAGGGAGGAGTTGTAGCATTCACGTTCTGCTTTGAATTTTTGAAAAATGTCTGCAATGTTTGAATTTGCTCCATGTGACTCCATGCTGGAAAGCATCATCTGAAGAGCATTTCTCCTTGTTATTTCCTACATCTGTCATCGTGCTTGTTGCAAGCCTGAGTGTGGATGTGCTCTGGCTGGCATAAACCGAATGACTCATGAATCAAAAACACCTCTCTCCAGATTCAGCTCAGTTTTACAGATTGAGATTGCTCAGCCTTTGCTTTTCAGCTGACATCGAAGAGTGCAAAAATAGTTGGGGTTTTGTCTCCACGCATATTCCTTGGTTTAAACTGGAATTCTCAAATATTTCCATTTCACAATGCAGCAAATGCCATATTTTGTGCCCAGAGTTTTTCCTCACATGGCACACGTTGAGCAGCCATGTCCTTCTCAAGTGCCTCCTTCCATTATTTGGCCTTTGCTCTCATTACTTAAACGGACGAACTATCTTTAAAAGATGAACTCTTTGTTGTGTTTAAAAGCATCTTTTTGGAGGGAATTATTGGAAACCTTGTTACTCGATACTGAATGTAAATATGGCCATTTTGCAAAGACACAAGGACCAAGGCTTGTGTCTTTAATTAGTGAGGCCTTAATTCTGTTCTTGTTTTCTACCTCCTAGCAGCTTAGGCATGCAGCAGATCTCACAAGGGCTGGCAGGTCTGGTAGCTCTGGGTAGTTCTTCCATAATTCTTGGCATGTGACAAGTTCAAAACAAATTCTAAATTAATTATTTGTTTATAGTTGGGAGATCCTAATAAATATAGTGGCTAGGATGTTTTCTTGCTCTATAGTTAAAGCAGTTCCAAGGGACAAAAAAATGTAGTGAGACAAAATAAAATAAGGAACAAAAGAGTAACATAAGCTATGACAAAAAGTAAAGGTGGGAGAAGGATGAAAGGTATGCCAAAATGAAAACTGCAAGCTTTGAAGTAGGAAATTTGTTTCAAACGGGCCATTTTTATATTGGTATACTAATATGCTTGAGAATCCTTTGGTGTGGCACCAATATAGCCTTAATCATTTTAAATTATCACTCATACAGGGAAGAGTCCTCTCAAGAATTCTTTTCTTCTGTTTTTAACTATACATTTGAGATGGATGTTATATTGCAGTCACATCTGTCCACTGAAGCTACTGTTAGCCTTCCTTGGTGTGCCACAACTTGGCTCAAACCCTGACTAAGAGGACTCAGTTCACCAGTGTAGCCTGGGTATTGTTTTGATACTTAAACATTATTAATTGTTACTGAAGTAGATGTCTGCAGATGCTATTAGTGAGGATTCTCTCATTATTTAATAAGCAAGAATATTTTCTTATTATTTCAAGCATCATCTGTTTCCAGAAGTTTGAGGATAATAGTATTAAAATGTTAAAAGTCTAATACAAGGATTGACCTATTCCAGTGTGTTAACGCTATATGTTTTTGGCATTTTCTGAAGCCTTGTATTGTACTGAATTGTATTAATTTACATTAATACATTTACATTTTAGTGAATTGGGCCCATCCTTCCAACAGAATCTGTAATGGCTTGTTTTAAAGAGACAGAATGAATCCTTTCTCACATTTCTCACATCTCCTTTCTCACAGAGCTACTGCCCCACAGGCTCTCAGCACCACACAGGAGTACTGAGCAGACTCTTCATGACCCTGGGAGTACTCCGGGCTTTAGATCATTTTCACAGTGCTCTTGTCACATCCCCTGACAGCATCTGAAAGCTGTGCTGGGTAGGGCGAAAGGAACAGCCCTCGTCTGCCACACTCGGTAAAATTCTCACCTGCAGATTTCTCCTGAGACTCATCTCATCTCTGAAGTTTTGGAGAACAACGTTCTTCATTCCTGTGTGAAGAGCTATTTCATAGAAAAGTGCCAAAAAATTAGGGGGCCCAATGTTTTCTGGAATAAGTTGTACTTATTATCCATATCATAATGGGCATGTGGGCACATAAATCATAGAATCATAGAACAGTCCAGTATGGAAGGGACATCAGAAGATCGTCTAGTCCAACCTTTCGTGGGAAAGGGAGTGTAGATAAGATTAGCGACCACCCTGTTCAATCACATCTTCAAAACCTCCAGTTACAGGGACTCTACCACGACCCTGGGAACATTGTTCCATGAATGATTATTCTCACTGGAAAACAATTCTCTATCTTCTGATGAAACCTAATGGGTATGTCCAAGTGTGCACATGGCAGTCTCTGTGCCTTCCTGGGTCAGGAGTGCATGAGCAGTGAGGCGCAGCAGGTGACTCACCTGTCCTGTCAGCCACAGTAGGATAAAAGTCTTGCCCAGTCACCGATAAGTCTTGGAAAAAGCTGCCTACCCAGTCATTTTGGCAGAGGTTTTACCTGGGTTCATTATCTAAACAGGCTAAAACCATCAGCAGAACTGTTAACCTCAAGTCCTATTGGCAACATCTCATAGTGAGAGGCAGGATGTGACAGTGGTAGCGTTGCTGAGAAGTTGATCAGCGTAATGATTTTCCACTAGAAAGTACTAATTTATCAAACTCTGTATTGTAAAAGAACAAATTCAATAAATTTAAAACCTCTTTTAAAATGCCTAGAAGTTATTCTTATATCCTACTTCAACTTTTCAGTTAGATTTTTGAAAAAATGTCATTTTAAAATTTAAATTAAGTTTCAGTAAAATCAAAGCCAAATTGAAACAAGTATTTTGATCATAAAAAAAAAAATTATTAGGTCCAATCTAAAGTCACTCTTTTGCAGGATTTCATTGTTTAAGCATACTTGAGATTCTGACTTCATATTTTGAATGGATGTGATTGTTTAGAAATTTCAACAATTTTATGGAAAAGGAAATAATTTTCAACTTGCTTCTAACTGACCACTTTGTTGCATGAATTTGGACAAATCATGTAGGATGTCTATCTTACAAAATGAGATAATTATATATTTTCAACTGAAGATAGCTGATCAGATCTTGACTCATTGGTGAAGGCAGTGACGAAATGCCTGGCATTTTGATGGTGTCATAATTTTGCCCTGTCTCAAAATAAAATGTTTTCCTACAGTTTTTAAACCATTAGGATATCTTTATATGCCTATATCATTATACACAGAAGTCATGTTCTCTCAGTTCCTCTGAGATATTTCTTGTTTTGTCAGAGCAATGGGAAAAATAAGTTTGAGAGACTTCTTGCCCTGCCATGACAAGGTGACAACAGCACTTCCAAGCCACAATATGATGCTTTGGTGCAGCTATTTGCTCAGGAATCTGGGTCTGTTCTGGTACTTTCACATTTTTAACCTTTTGGCTGCATGGTTAGATGTTCCTCATTTTCACTTCCATTATCCCTTATATTTCCATTCCCTTATCCCATTTTTCCATTCCCTTCCATTCCCTCAGTTACCCTCCTCTGGTCTTGAAATGGATGGCAAATCTCCCCAATCCTTAGAACTACTCATATTTCTCTCAATTTCCCTTCTCCAATCTTCAGCTTTTGTCCTGAAATTGCATTCTGGCAGAGATACCCAGGCATGCAAATCTGCATGTAAGCATGAACAAACCTGGCAGCATTGTGGGTTCATGTATCAACAATGTAGAGCTGCTTATTGGCTTCCTCCTGTTCATTGCAGATAGCAGTCAAATTATACTCCATGCTTATTTGGCAATAAGTGATATGGAAAAGTCATGGCAGCCAGGTGAATTCCTTGGTGACAGAAAAAAGTGACACATTGGACCTGTTTTTAAAAAGGGGGAAAAGGAGGGTTCTGAGGACTATGGACCAGTCAGCTTCACCTCTGTGCCTAGAAATATCAGGAAACAGATCCTCCTAGAAGCTGTGCTAAGGCACGTGGAGGACAGGGAGGTGATTTGGGACAGCCAGCACAGCTTCTCCACATGTAAGTCCTGCTTGACCACAATAGGGGCCTTCTATGATGGGGTGATTACATCAGTGGATAAGCGAAAGGCTATGGGTCTCATCTATCTGGACTTGTGTAAGGTCTTTGACATGATCCCCCACAACATCCTTCTCTCTAAACTGAAGAGAGATGGATTTGATGGGTGGACTGCTAGGTGGATGAGGGATTAATTGTATGGTCACATCCAGAGGGTAGTAGTCAATGGCTCAGTGTTCCAATAGAGATCAGTGACAAGTGGTGTCCTTCAGGAGTCCGTGTTGGGAACAGTGTACTTAATGTCTTCATCAGCAATATAGACAGTGGGATCAGTGCACCCTCAGCAAGTTTGCGAATGACGTCAAGGTGAGTGGTGCAATTGACACATGTGAGGGATGGAATACCATCCAGAGGGACCTGGAGAAGCTCAAGAAGTGGGCCCATGGGAATCTCATAATGTTCAGCACGCCCAGGTGAAAGGTACTGCACCTGAGTTGGATCAACTCTCAGTATCAATACAGTCTAGAGAGGAAGAGATTGCAAGCAGCCCTGCCAAGACAGACCTGAGGATGCTGGTGGATGAAAAACTGGACATGACCTGGCAATGTGCACTTGAGGCTCAGAAAGCCAACTGTGTCCTGGGCTGCAGCAGAAGAGGTGTGTGCAGCAGGGTGAGGGAGGGGATTCTGCCCCTCTGCTCTGTGCTGGTGAGACCCCACCTGCAGTGCTGCATTCAGCTCTGGGGTTGCAGCACATGAAAGATGTGGATGTGTTGGAGCGGGTCCACAGGACTGTCGCACACATATGATTAGAGGGCTGCCCACTATTTATGAAGAGGATTCACTTACATTTGCATAGCAGCAAGGTGTCTGGGTCACCCTTCCGGACAGCCCTTGGCTCCCATGTTGGCATCTGTCCCCCCAAATCCAGAATAAGCTGGATGCAGCCATCACAACTCTCACTGGTGGCTATGGCTTAAGCATGGGTGCAGAGAGAGGTGGGGGAATATGCTGCTACGCTCTCCAAGGTCTGTCTACAGCACTTAAGGTTGACTTTGACTGGGTTTTTTTTGAAAAAAGAGGCTTCATTCCTTTTGGAAATTTAGCAGACCTTGGAAGGAAACCAGTGGGATTTGAAGTGTGGATTTTTACAGCTGGAAGGAGCAAAATAGTGAAGGAACTTAATTGCAGCTTATCTACTTAGGTACAATTTCTCCAACAAGCTGCAGACTCCACTTATGAGCATAACAGGATGCTACAGACTTGGTTGTCATTCAAAATAGCAAATGCAAAAAACCCAGAAACTAATAGAGTATCATAAAGTCACTGCAGTGCAGCTCAAAAAGATCTGAGATAATACCACTGTTTTATGACGTGGACTTAGGTCCTTCCTCTCCCTTTTAAATGATGCTGAGCAATTTGAACAACTGTTCAGTCAAAGTGACTTTCTGGTACCTACAAAAATTATTTTCCAAGGGAAATAACTATTATTTTCCTGTCTTTCACCACTAGCTTATTGTTGAAGTTCCTCCTGTGGCATACCTGCCAGTTTAGGGTGGAGTTGTGATCATGGAGTGGCCAAGGGAACTGGGGTTGTTTAGTCTGGAGACACCTGAAGGGAGGTTGTAGACAGCTGAGGTTGGTCTCTTCTCCCAGGTAAAAAGTGGCAAACAGCCTCAAGTTGTATTGGGGGGGGTTAGATTAGATATTAGGGAAAAATTATTCACTGAAAGGGTAGTTAGGCATTGGAACAGGCTGCCTGGGGAAGTGGTGAGATCACCATTCGTGGAAGTGTTCCAAAAAATGTATAGACATGGTGCTTAGAGACATGATGTAGTGGTGGACCTGGCAGTTCACGGCTGGACTTGATGATCGTGCAGGTCTTTTCCAACCTTAGCGATTCTATGGTTCTATGATTCTGTGCCAGGAGAGGCAAAAGCTGCGAGCCGTGTCCTTTGCCTTGAGGAGAGCTCAGCCGGGGCCGGGAAACGAGAAGCCAGGCAGGGGGCAGCAGCCGATCATCCAGGGCCCGGCTCCGGCCGCGCTCCGGCCCCGCTCCAGTCTCGCTGGGTCGCAGTGGGTGCAGCCGCTCGGGAAGTTTGGCCAGCACAGGGAAAGAAGTTTTGCATCTCTTTGATGTGTTGCTGCAGATTCTGTGATAGCGGTGGATCAAAGTAGCCGCAGCCTCGCTGGTTGAAGTTATTTACACAGATATCAAAGTGTTCTGCGGCAGGAAACCTACTGCCACATCATTGGTGTAGCATTCATGGCTAGAGAACTGGGTGCTAAGAAAAGTGGTGGGGACAGTAAATGAGACATCTGACTGTGGACTTCTGTAGTATCTTGTTTTATCTAGAGCGCTGATTTCATCTGAAACAGATCAAAAAGTGACTACTAGTCCAGTTTACTGCTAATCCAAGAGTTACTTCATCTCATATATGTAAATTTAGGCCCTTTTCTCATGATAGTTTTGTGTATGTAGGGACACAAAAAGCTGCAGGTTGTGGAGACAATTTGAATTGCAGAACACCTATGCAGTTATTTTCTTCCAGAGCTGACACTGGAAGCTACAGATTAGGGTATGAACTGCAAAATGATTAGAATCAGTTCCTGAGCCTCCTGTAAAGGATACAATGCAGAAGGGAACAGTGACAGCTCCTTTTTAGACCATCAGTATGTAGAAATGAGCACCTAACAGTCAGTATCACCAGCCCTAGGAACCGTTGTGGAGTTAAGCTTGTGTAAACCAATTAATGTCTGTCGTATGCAGTTTGTTCTTTCTTTCATCTTATTCCTATGAAAACTGTGAGCAATGAAATGTTTGTGAGAAGTTTGGTCCTTGAGAATGTCAGGCTTTGATGGCTTTCATTCACCAGACATGGCACTTTCTATCACTGGGCAGGTTCAGCTCGAAGGCCCCAGCTGTCTTTACTGGAGAGTTACAGGTGCTGGGTATGTGTTCTGCAGCATCGTTACCAGAGTGAAGTTAAATGCTAGCTCTACAAAAGTGCAGATACATGCATCTTCCTGACAGAGAGACCATGGCACATCCAAGCACTGGCTGGAGACCCAGTCTCCAACTCAGGTGAGTTCTCCACCAGCCCCTGGGGCTTTGGATGCACCTTTACCCTCTGACTGCCAGGCGTTGAGAAACTTGGCAGATTGCTGCCTGCAGCACTGAGGCAATTGCCTCCTGCAGACTGGTCTGCACTGAGCCAAAACGAATAGAGGTCAGCTGCAGTCTCCTTCTTTGCGTGGTGTGGTTCTGGTTTGCACCATAGAGACTTTCAGAAGGAGATACAGGGGATTCCTGGGAAGCCAGGATAGGCTGCTAGGCTGGCGTTGATGAGCTTGCAGAAAGACAGTGCCAGTGCTCTCCGGCAGTTTTTTGAGATAATGGCCTTGTGCCCACTAGTCCTCCCTGCGTTAGCACACTGAGATTCATAATGTGGTATACAATTACTGCCCAGCTGATTCCTCAGCCAGGGGTGAGCAACAGATACCATCCCTTCCACAGCCCACTGGAGTGCAGGGGACATTTGTCATTCCTTAGAATTGGAACAAGATTTGTCCTTGAGGGCTATATTCAGAAATTAATTCAGACAAGATTGGATGTTTCTAGTCCAGAAGTAATTTTACTTTTCCTAGATATTTCCCTTGAGCTCTTATGCTGCTTGCTGAGATATTCTCAGTCCAGATCAGCAGGTACAGGGCTTCCCTCACAGGCAGGTCAGATTAGGGGAATTAGCCAGAGTGGTATGGAGTTCCCTGAGAAGACACAGAGGATACATCTTTTAGGCAAAGTAGATGACAGCAAAAAGTGCTGGCAGGATGACCACCTTCTTCTCACTGCTGCAGAACTGTTTCTGCCTCCTATCTGTGACTGCTTAATATAAACTACAGTCATAATCTCACAAGAGGGAGCCAGAGTGTACCCTCATCTTTGTCAAATGTCCTTACCCAAAACCAGTGCACTTTCTCTATGTCTTCTCAGTCCCTTTCTCTCTGCAGTCTCGCATCTCTCCCATAAGACCCTGAAATGGCATGCAGTTTTGACAGAAGGGCTTGTGTTCCTGTCTCATCTTCCCTCCCTGCTTCAGCAGTTATTGCAGATATTTTGAGTTCTGGTCTCTTGCTTTCCTAAGGAGTACTCATCACTAGTCGAAGAGGCAAAAGTGGATGCCACTTCAAAAAAACCCAGTGAATGTTGCTCCATTGTTTGAAAGAAGTGAGGTAGGTACCTTTTGCCTGAAGGATTCCTGGCTTTGGGTCCTGCAGGAGTGCAAGCACCCGCTTGCAGCCGTGAATTAATCCCCCTCAGTTCCTCAGGATTCCAGCTTCCTTCCTCCACCTTGTTTTTTATTTAAAAAAAAGTTAGATGTCCATACACTTCATGGGATAGGGTCATACATCTTCAAAGAAATAGTCAGAAACCCGCACTCAGAGATGCCTGGCCCCATCCCATGGGGTGTATGGACGTCCGTTTTGTAACAGGAAATGCTGTGCTCTACTCAGTGTTGCCTTAATGCTTTACTGGTTTCCCAGGGATTTGGGTGTTCATGTTCCAGTTTTTTCCACAGGTTGTCTTTAAACTGTTGGTTTTAGATCCAGTCTACAGCTGTTCTAAACATCTTATGGTGTTAAGCCAAGTGAAGCCAAAGGGTTTGGACCAGGAAGGCAATGACTCACTTTCTCTAGCAAACCTGATGGCCCATCACCTATGTCCAGCTTTTTAGTGCCCTCCAGTTAGTCCATTCTTGTGTTCAAATAGACAGAAAAATGTATTGCATTAAAAAGAAATATCTCTTTCCAGTCCTTTTCCTTGCATAAATTTGGAAATGTGCATGCTAGCTCTAAGAGTAGGTGGAGTGGGGCCCTTATTATTATTATGACTTACTCAGGACTGAAGGTTTTGTACATTAGATGCTTTCCTCTTCCAGTAATGGGGGCATGGTGAAACTCTCAAATTGAATTTTTTTCCAATGAGTTAACAAGCCACAGTACTTACAAGTGCTGTAAGGATTTGGAAGATCAAATACTTGTATCATTCTCTACAAAGTTAATTTCATTCAAGCAGCTTACTCTGCATGGTTAGGATCTTAAACTGCAACTGTGTGTGCTTCAATTTTTCACATATGGGCCAGGCTGGCAAAATTCATAAATACACCAAATCATCCTAGCAACCTGCAAGCATGTTTGTTTTCACATTCGATTTTAATTAGGACAAGACCACTGTGAATCATTTGAAAGGTTCTCGAGACTCATTTTAATGACATCCTTTTGTCTGTTTTTAATTCATGCAAATTTTAGCTGGCATGCTCATGGAAAAGATAATTAGCCAAATACAAATATACTCCTCAGAAATTAAACTTGTCTTTGCTACTTATTAAAACAAACAAACACATGACTGTTATTCAGGCATGACAATTTTCCAGCTAATAGGTAGGTAAGTGAACAACTGAAGTGGAAATGTTTGATATCTCTCTCTTTACAAGTTCTTACGCAGATGCGACACAGGGATTTAGACAAAAAAAGATGTGGAGGACTCTTCCCCTGCTGTGAAAGTGCCTGCTAGAAGACTGGCACTTCCCACCTGCAGCTGCTAAAATGGGAGTAATGATCCCAAGTTAGCTCTGGGGGTATCTCCATTGCTCCATTGCTGCCCCATGCCTGTCTGCCCAGAGAAATGTCATCAGTCATTGCCCAGCATGGGTCTATCCACATTCCTGAAGTGGTCACACACATTGTACACCATGATGCTATGCATTAAAACAGACAAAACAAAGCATCTATGTCAGTGTGAGTTGAAACTCTTTAGAAGGGACAGACTGCCTTCACCATGGTCTCTGGTATGGTTGTTGACCTGTGCAGTGGAGTGAGCTGCCAGATTATCTTTTGCTTCAGTCCTCATGTGAGTGTTTTATTGCCAGCCTAAGGCATTAATGTATGGCTTTTCTTGATCTTCTTTAAGGGAATTTACACTTTTTCGTAAGTATGTACCAGAAGATATTCCAGAGAAAGCACAGTCCTGTGTACTTCTACTTTGTGCTCTTGATCTTTATTGATCAGTGCAAGAGTCTCCAGAATAATTCCTTGCTACCATGATTGTTGTATCTTTTCCCAGTTCATTTACAAATTGGACTATTACCATGGTAAAAGTTAAACTCTTCATTGTAAATTGCTTCACCAGCACATCAGTTTTATTTTTCTCAATTAATCTTGTGTGCTGGACTATCTGGGTGGCTCTCCTTCCTTGGTTGCTGCTGACACACTGTACTGTTTTGCAAACTAACTCCTGCCATTAATTCTGCCTTGGTTTTGTTTTGGGTTTTTTTTGCCAGCATGACTTGCTAGAGTAAGACAGTGCCAAAGTCTGCAAAAATTTCCATGTGGCTAAGAGATATCTGCAGGGAGGAGGAGGAAACGTGAGAGAAGTCACCTTTCATTAGTGTGAATGTCTTGACTGCAGCATACAGGAAAAAGTGCAGTAAGTGGCAGCTTCTATAATTTCTGATTTTTCTGCGAGGATGAGCCCTTTGTCAAGGAGTCAAAGTGAGTTTCGTGCAAATGTATAGAAATGCTTAACTCTTGGAGTGCTAGAAATATTCTGTTAGATGCACAAAAAACTTTCTCTTCTGAAGCTTTATATTTCAGTAGGTGACCCCTTGTGTTTACATACACATATGCCACTCGTCCAATACATCAGCCCTTATCTCCAGGCCTTTGAAAGGAGCTTGTGATAAGTGCACCTACTCCATGGTGCAAGTTGATCATCTGTGCAGGGTGGATCCTTTAAACTTGTTGTCAGTTGTATCAGAGGCTTACTGAGATGGGTGGGAGTCCTCCTCTTAATCCCACTGAAGCCAGAGGAAGGGTCCCTGTTAACTCTAACAGGCCTTGGATCAGTGCCTGTGGGAAGCTATTTTATAAATCTCAGCTTGCCTTGAGCAGTGTTCCGTTCCTATAATTTACTAGGAGATATTTTGATACAAAGCCATTCTTTACTTCATTTCTTCTAGGATTGCTTGGAGTAATTAAGTCACCGTGTTGAGCTAAATTCTGGGGTTATGGAGGTGAGGAGAAAAAAGTGGTGGTAGGGCTAGTATTTTCTTTGATGCAATCCTGTTTATTTGTGAAGAACGTAAATAGCTCTATTTTTCCCCAGAGCACAGCTGGGATCAAGAAGGTTACCACTCTCCTGCTTCTAGCACTGAAACCTTCTTGCAAAATCATCTCTCTGTCTTTCATCAAGTGCCCTCTCATGCCTGTCCACAGTGCAGTTATTGTATGACCATGCAGCACTCTCTTGTGCAGTCTGCCTGCTTTGTTTTCCATTATAAATTAGATCCTCACTCACTGTTCCTCCTATGAGAGACTATTTCCCTGTTCAGACCCCATTTATATTTTTATTTTTATACATTTTCTATTTTATACATTTATATTTACAGTGCAAGCTTCTGGGGGAAGTGACCATTTTTTGTTCCATGTTTATACATCACTGGTCTCTTGGTCCACCCTGAGGATAACAACAGTAATAATAAAAATGAAAACATGGTGTTCTCAGTTTCTTGCAACTCTGCCCAGCAGTCCCTCCACCCAGTACTGCTCTAGTAACCCTGTCTAAGTTAGGTTTCCAGCTGCAAAAGAGCTTATAGGATGGCTGTTTCCAGCCCCATACATCCCAAAGGAGTAGTTAACTGGAAGGTGCTGAAGGGGTAAGGAAAGCAGACAGTGGACAGGGAATGACCTAAAATAGTGTATCTGGCCATTTCTTTCCCAACTGAAGCTCACAAAAGGCTGAGTCACCTGATTTAGGTCCGGGGACAGGAATTCAGGATTCCTGAGAGGACAGAGGAAAAGGCCACAACCAGCATCTGCAGAGGGTTCCCTGTGCATGTGGGCAGCTTGTTTTCAACAGAAGAATGGTGTCTGAGAAAGACTGAGTTATCAATGTGAGTATATAAAAACAAATAGCTTGTCGAGCCTCCTGCTGACAGGATTTCCTATCTTAAAGCTTTGTAAGTGAGGGGGTAAGACTTTCTGGAAACAAATTCTGTTCTTTGAAGAATCACTTGGTATAAAGGAAAGAATTCACTGTGTTTCCATCCAGTTTGGACTCATTGCTGTTGCTTATCTTGCTTTAGCATGGGATTGATTTGTGAACGTGCAGTGTTTACAGAAGGGAACATGAGCTGGGCACATCCAGAGCGTTACAGTTTGTCAGCGTAGTTTCTCTGAAAGGAAGATTATATGCAAGCACTTGTAATGTAGCTTGCGTGCCAACCCAATTGTGGGGGCCTGCTGTGTTCATTATAGTGGCACATTGCATTCCTTACTGCCGGGAGATCATTTTATCACAGCATTTGAAGTACAAACTGAAGTCGAAGTAAAAACCAGCTTTTTTATTGCTGCTGGGAAGGTCATAATGTACCCTGCTGAAAGAGTGCTGGGACACAGCAGAGGGCACCCTTCAACACAGGTACTGGTCCAGCCCTCTGACATGGCTGTGCAGGCAGCAGTGTTTACTTCAGCTGGGCAATGGCACCGATGCTTTCCATACAAGCTCTGTGCTCCCAGAGCTCTTGCTGCCCTTGTCTCTTCTCACAGTGGAATTACGTGGCATGGGGCAATGCCATGCTGAGACACCAGCCCTGAATGAGCTGTCTTGTCTACTAGGAGCATTTATAATCATGCTGATGCAACACTTGACCTTTCTGAGAAACCACATGCAGTTGTTGAAGATGCTCTGTGTTGACATCCCTGTTTTGTTTGTACCCTTGCACTATGTTGAATATCTTCTGCTGAGCCATAGAAACAAATTCATGTACTAGCTTTATCCAAGCCATCCTCTATGGCCCTGGGTACTGTGAAAGACAGTCAGTGTAACGTCCTGCGGATATAAATGAAAAATCATTCATCTTCTCTATTTCAGACACTTTTGGTCTCCTGATGGTTTGTCCCATATTCTTCTAACATATTTGAAACTCTGAATGGTGTAGGAAAGAATAAGGTAATGCTGAAAATACAGGCCACTGGAGAACAGCTGTGTTGTGCCTATCTATCATTAAATAAAGAATAGAGCTCTAAGAGTGTTTACAGATTTTAAAACAAAAGCAGATTGAATATGTTTTAAGTTCTAGGAACTAACCTTAATTTTGCTATAAAACAAATATATGGCTTACAGCTGGAAACCTGTCAAAACACCCAAATGATTGCTCTGCATTGTCTGGAAAGAGTTTCTGTGCCCAAAGAGTTTAGCAACAGATGTACTATTGCATAAGACAGACATCCCTGTTTTGAATTTCAGTTTATAGGACAGAGAGGCATACAAGAAAAGTAAAGTGCTTTTCATCTTACCCAGGTGCCTCTGCTTCCTCCTTACCATCTTGCTCCATGTAGTTCTCCTATGTTAAAGCGATTAGCAGAGATATAGAATGATGGGAACATACATCATTTTAAGAAGAGAAAAAGCCATCTGGCTCAGTGTTTGTGGCTGGCTCTTAATTCAACCATGTTGGGTTTTTTCCATGCCCCTCAAGCCCCTCCCCTTCCAGAAACAATCTATGTGATCCCACATTTCTTCTTCAGTAATGCGTTCCAGATGGTCAGCTTTGTGCAGAAAGGATTTGCCTCAGCTTCTCGGGTTTTTCCTAGCTTTTTTTTTTTTTTTCACACTGCTTCCCCTTTATTTGAAACCTCTTTACCTGATTGTCCAGCTCTCCCTAGATCTTTTTTCCTAATTTTTATAGTGTGATCAAAAGATATTTTTCTCACGCAGGTATTTTTATCACATTCATTCCCTGCCACACAATGATATTGAAGCTTTTCTTGTCTTTAAATGAAGGTGTGGAAGAGAGGTTGTGGGAGGCTGTGTAGGCAGGCAGTTTTATAGAGGGCATTCAATTAATCAGTATGACTTCAGCATTTTTATTGAATATTTTATTCAGTGGATTAAATACAATTCCTAATATCAGTCAGCAGTATGGCCTCTTGCACTTTAGGATGGCATCTACACTTCAAAGAGCTTAGATCTGCAGTTCTTATCTATTTCCCTGCTTCCTGGCTGCCCACATGGCACCAGTTTTCCCCTAGCCCCTCTTTTGGACCAACTTGTTCCCTGTGAAACACAGTGTGCATGTGGTTCTGGAGGTCTCTCCTCTCTCCTGAGACGCTCCCAGAGGATAAATTTGACTGCTTCCCCTTTCATAGCCTGCTGGCAGTGTCCTGGCAGTGTCCTGGCAGCCTCTGCACCCTCAATCAGTCTCAGTTGCTCTCCTGTGCAGCCCAGGACATGCAGCATCTACCCTGCCTTAGAAGCCCTAAAAGCACTCCACATAGTGCTGGGCTGAACCACTGGCAGCAGAGGGGTTTTGGACATTTTAAACTGAAATTAAAAAGTCTGTAAAAGCTAACTTAGTAACTGGGAACCACAGGGGCTCAATGGGCTCTGTCTGTGTTGATAAGTGAGCTCTGCAGACATTGCCCTTCCAGCCCCTGGGCAGACTGCACTGCATAGCCAGAGTGTCCCCCCGAGCTAAGCGGTGTTATCCATGCGTGTTATCCTGGAAATCATCCCCCAAAGGTACCTGGGCACTATCCGTGAGGCAATCTGATGACTGGGGCTGAAATGGCCAGGCAGCCAAAGTGGAGAGGGGGAACGGAGGTGTGTCAGTGTGCTAGCCCTCTTGAATTTATTCACGTCGGTGGGACTGAGGAGGTTGTATTTGCAAGAAATTTTGGAAACTGGAAATAATTATGAAAGCATCCTAGAGGCCTCATGGGAGTTTAATAATTCTCAAGATGGAAAAAGATGGTCTTTTATAACTGGAGTGTTATACTGTCAGTCCTCCCTGCAAGGAAATAGCCAGTTTTCCTGGACAAGAAGTAAGACGATTCTCATTAGGTTAGGAAGATTTCCCACGTTTTCCATCTGCTGATGCAAATTTTTGAGACAATGAATGTGTGACATTTCACAAAGTCAAGAGACTCTCTCAGTCTATAGCTGAGGGCTGTTCCTGCTCAATGACAGCTCAGCCTTTAATGTACAGATTTCTGTGAGAAAAGTGGTCTGTGGTGCCAGGACAGAACAGCTGGAGACACCCAGGCACAGTCTGTCTCCAGCCTTGCCATGGCTTGGAGGTCTGTGTGGGAAGTCAGCTGGTCACCTACCCAAAGCCCTTCAGCCCAAATTCCTCTCTGAACTGCCGCTTCTCCCTGCCTGCAGCCACAGAAGTGCATTTATTAAATTTAGAGGCATAGTAAAATGCAAAATGGGAGAATTCCTTCTATAAATACACCTTAAAACAAAGAGACCTTTTTTTTTTTTTAACATGGAAAAAATATTAACCAAAACAGTGGATATCTCACAGCCCTTATTGTTTAGAAACAGGATTTTATTTTTCCAGTCTGCTCTTAATTTTTCCATTCTCTCTCAATTTGGAGTGCAATGCAAATATAGCACAGCTATATTTCTGCTTTCTATCCTACACCTTGCAGATCACATTGACAGCAATTTAATCAAAAGGATTGCTCAGAGTCACAAGGATCATTTGATTTACAGAAACCCCTAGGCTGGAAACACACCATGCTCTCCTACAGGAGCTCAAGAAAGAGTGTTGTATGGATTATGTTGCATATTTTTATTAATATCTTTGTTGGCTCTCTGAGTTCATACTAGTTATGAAGGAGAAAAACTTTCTGTGTTAAATCTTGCGTATCAAATTTGATACAATAGCTCAGTTCCACATCTTTAAGAGCAATGACAAGAGCAATCAGTCAAATCAACCTACTTTTTTTCATAATCCCTGGTGGTAAAGTCTTCTGAAAACTAGTTGTTTGTATCCATGTTTAGTACAGGCATTAACAGGGCTAAGAGAGCTGCCAATATGAAGATTACTTGTAGTAATTTCATATTGCAGAGAGTTTCATGGGGAACTATATCAAGGTAAATATATTGTACACACACTTTTTGAAGGCTTATCTCTGCATGTTTTCTAGAATAGTAATTAGGCCAGAAAACGGTGCAGGTGTGCTCATCTGATTTGAAATAGGACTGAACCACATTTGCTATTGTTTCATTTTAACTACCATAGCTTTTGAGCATCTGAGCTTACCTAAATACCCAGGAAGTGTTAATGTTGACCTCACTTGTTTAAAAATATCCTGTTGTGATGATTAGTTTTTTCACCATAATGTTTCTGATTAAGATATCTCCAATCTCTAACAGAAACCCTGTAATTGTGCCCTAGGCCTCTCTCCCTCTCCCTCTCCCTCTCTCTCTCTCTCTCCCCTTATCTCTGAGCATGCAATTGAATTGTGGAAACCCAAATCTTGGGATTTGAACTTAATGCATGTAGGATCAGGGCTGCAGTTTTGTATACTGTGTTCTCTAAGCACCACTGATGTGGAGTGGTTGCCTTGCACAACCTAAGCTATAGCTGTGTCCTTCTTATGGTTAAATACCCTGATCCACTATATGATCTCCTGCACATTCAGACTGTCACAGACTATGCCCTTTGCAAAATTTTGCTGCCTCCACAATGAAGCACAATGGAGTCTGCAGCCTGTAAGATGCCCAGAGCTGAGCTGTGCTCTGTTTAGTTTTTTGCTCTGTAATCAGGATCATGCCTTTGTTCTGAGATGTTTGTCTTGTGACATATAAAAGTGATTTTACAATGTAAATACTGTGGTTTTAAAGGTTATTTTTTATATTTGTTCTTTAATCTGGCGGTTACACAAAAGTTTTGGGGATAACGCTTATCTGTTGGGAGCACTCCCTTCTGTTCAGGAGGACATGGAGATTGTGGCAGGTGGATAGGGCATCTGCTGTGCTCCAGGGAGGTTCTAGATCTGTACCTGTCTTGTGTTAGCTTAAGGGTTTGTTAAGTTCCTTAGTGAAGGTGTCAGGGAATTGCTGTGGGTGGGCTGACTCTCAATGGGTTGGTGCAGGAAGGAACACAGCCTAGGTCCAAGGTCTGGGGACAATGACAGCAGTGGCAGGAGGTGACAGCAGGGTCTCACAATAAACAGGGAAAGTGGCTTCGCAGCAGATGTGGGGAGCAGCAGAAAGCCAAGGAGAGGACATCATGCTGCAGCCCCTGTGTGCTCACAACACGAGTCTCTGAGGGAGCCGTCACAGCAGCCTGGTGGAGGCTCCAGGCTGGCAGAGTTACCAAATCCATGTGACATTACGTCTTTTGGCAGGGAAAACTGTGGAAAAAGAAAAAGTTACACTGGATCTTGTTTTGATTATTCGTTTCTAACCTCACTACAAATAGAAAACATTTCTCTGGTGAGTGTCTCCTTGTTGTTTTCCTATGGTTTGTCATCCTCCCTGCTCTCAGTAAGGATGAATAATCCTCAAATGCTGCTCCGAAGGCTGCCACTTAGGCCCAGTTATAGAGCTGCAGCACTAGGGATGGATCTTTTCCTTCTCTTTTATTTATTTTCCTTCACTTTATTCTGCTTCTGTGCCACTCTCTTCTTCTCCTTTTGTTTTTCTGTCTTTCCAAGGACTAAGTACAACCAGCAGTCTCTTCAGCAAACAAGTCCTCTCTCTTCCTCTCAGTTCTGTTTGAAGATGAGAGAGATGGTTTGGTAGCGATAAACATGAACATTTCCACAATCAGGACAAGTAAGATAGAAGCAGACTGTACACACACAGGAAACCGGTATAAAGTAGGACATTTGGTAAATATTTTTCCAAACAAAGAAACCGAAAATATAGTTTTAGGAATAACAATAATTTGTAGTAAATTTGCAGCTCCTGAATCAAGCTGAACTGAAGATTATGTTTGAAATGGCCTTTCTCAAATATATATGGCCTTTTGAACTTCAGAGACTGAGTAGAAATCTTGAGTAACTATAAGCTCTGCACAAAAAGAAAATTTGCTCTGAAAGAACTGAAATACAGATTCATAGGATCATAGAATGGTTTGGGTTGGAAAGGACCTTAAAGATCATCTCATTCCAATCCCCCTGCTGTGGGCAGGGACATCTTTCACTAGAACAGGTTGCTCAGAGCTCCATCCAGCCTGGCCTTTAACACCTCCTCCACTGCTTGAAGATCAAAATCTGACATAGGAGAAGATTGGTAATGAGGAAATGGAGGGAAAGAGAACAGGAACAAGTAAGCTTTTCTGCAGCATCAGTGACCTTTGTGCAGTTGGGTGATGCCTTGATGGGGCTACCTAAAAACAGAGGCTAGACACAATTAAGAGAATAAAAGCAGATATATTTATTGAAGGGCCTTCAGGTACACTTTGGGCAGTCAGAGCCCTAGGGGCTACACCCAGAATGGACCACTGGGTTATGGGTTTCCATACTTTTATAAGTTTGGTCCATTTGCATATCGGGGGTTAATCCTCCAATTACAATTTCAGGTAATGAAGTCACCCCAAGTTTGTTCCCTCCTTAACCCACTTTTATTTGCATTTCTCGGGGCCTGAGACAGTAAGTTGTCCTTGAGTTTCAGGCCTAGAGAGGATTTGTTTTGTCTAACCGAAATGGGAGAACAGTAGCTAACAGGCTATATGGAGTTTTAGAGTTACACACTAAAGCATTACAGGATGTGAAAAATATAAAAGCTAAAATCCTAAGGCATCAGTATATCTCATGTCATTGGGCAGGTACACTGAGTTTTTTACTAGAGTGTGAGTGCAGTTTTTTTAAAGGCAAAGATGTTATTTCCCACTGAATCACAGAATTAACTAGGTTGGAAAAGGCCTTTGAGATCATCAAGTACAATCTATGACCTAACACCACCTTGTCAGCCAGACCATGGCACCAAGTGCCACATCCAGTCTCTTCTTAAACACCTCCAGGGACGGTGACTCCACCACCTCCCTGGACAGCCCATTCCAGTGTCTAATCACTCTTTCTGTGAAGAACTTCTTCCTAATGTAAAATTTTCCACTGGGTAGTAATTACAAACAGTCAAACTATAACATATAAGAAATATACATTAAATTATCCAGAGAAGTAAGTTTATTTCAGGATAGCTTTAAGTTCATAGTGTTTATGTTCCAGAGAGGTAAGAGATGCATTACAGTGCCTAAGTGAAGTAGAGAAAGATTATGAAAAACTTAGCTATATCTAGATCTAAACATAGGCCTTTCCTCCCTCACCGTTTAGTGTCTTAATTTCAAAAAAAAAGTTTGTTACTATATGTGAAAATATAGAAACATTCCAAACAAACTTTTATTCTTTGCTTTTAGGGTTAAAGCATGATTCCTCTTGTTAAATAGTTGAAAAGTTGAATCATAACATAAACACAAAAAATATTGTAGTGTCACTCCTTATTCCAGCCGCCTCCATCTGTTCTCTGCCTGAAATACAAAGTAAGAATCCAACAATGTAAGGAAATAGCACTTTTGCCTGATCCTTGCTAGCTTTCAAAGCACCTTACAGCACATGTAACCGCTGCTGAGAACAGCAGCACAAGGCCCTGATATCGCAGGTGTCCCAGCTTTCCTGTCTGCTGGACCTCACTCTCGGCTCTGTTTCAAGACACAGACCACCAGAGAAGGTGAAGGTTATTCATGATGCTTTTCCAGATGCACTGCCCTATCCTGCCCTGAAGTCCCGAAGGATGTGTGGTCTCAGCACATCTTTGCCTCTTAGTCTGGAAAAGCTGTTCTGTTTTGAGGCTGTATCTGCCAACTCTGTTAAAGAGAAGGAGATTTTGGGGATGTATCAAAAACTTAACTAGTCAATCATAATCTCTTCAGCCAGGTCATAAATTCTTGATTGCATCTACTTAAAGCCCTGTGGCAGAGCAGGATCCTTGCATCCCCATCCCATTCCTCTGGGCAGAGTGTCTCGCCACATCTCGTCTTGCATGATGTGGTACCTCTCCCTTTACCAAGCTCCACAGTGTGATGTTCTGTGATGAAAAAGTCCAGACCACAGAGGAGCTTGGATGGAAAACAGCTGAATTTCAGCTCCTGCAACTAACGGAATATTGTAATGATATTTCAAAATAGAAAATATTTATGGTCAAAATGTGTTTTTGTTGCTTGTCTAATGGCATGAACATTTTCCATGGTGGCCACCTATTTCTTTGTGATGAAATTTGTTTACTCAAAACCCTAATATTCTCAGCAATTTTTTGAAGATGAGAGACCAATTCCAAACCACGTTGTATTTGTTTCCTATGGACTGCATTAGTCCTCTTTGTTAAATTTAAGGATGAGATATTTGACCTTCAAATTTTGAATTTAATTCCCTGCTTGAGTGAAGGCTGCCATATTTCCACCAGGTTTTTCTAGCCACATTCACTCAGCACAAATACTGTGATGGAGCAGACCATGGGCTGCTGATAAGACAGTCAACCTTTACTCTTCCATGGAGATATCAGCTAATCAGCCCCTGTGTGCACCCATAAGCTAAATTCTTATTTCCTCACTATAAAAAAGCATTTTAGACTAAAAGTTTAAGTCTGGACCCCTCTGTATTTTCTAAGCATCACACAAAACTGAAGCATGTTTTTGATAAGGGATCTTAACATCACGAAAGAGCGTAAATGTCTGAATGGTACTAAAAAACTTTTCTATTTTGGGAACCCCCTTTCCCATTATGCCTCTAGACCTTTTGTTTTGCTAGTTTGATTGCAGGGACTTTATTAGAATCACAATTTTATTAAGCAATTCCTTTCTTTAAAAAGCAAACCTCTTTTTTTTAAACATTTGCTGAGCACTAATCTTGGTAAAATCTTGTGCTCATAAAACTAAGCACTTCAATAGGAATTTTTTGCAAGACTGAGTTATATCTTCCTTCTGAACTTTCAAATTACAAGAAAAATATATTGCCCTTCTCTAAAAATATATTCTTCCATTAAACTCAAAAATAAATCTGTCAGCAGGTATCCTGATAGATGCAGACTTTACTGTTACTAGTTGACAAAAAATTAGTTTATCTTTCGAAATTGTACAGTAACTTACAAATGGCCTATTGATTTCACCTCGCTCTGAAGTCCATTGTTCTGTTGTTAGATAAGAAATGATAACTTCCGTTTATTTTCCCTTGTAGCATATTGATTTTTAATACCTTACTAAGGGCACCCTAACATACACCTTTAGAAAAAAAATTTGGTTAAATCAGTACACATTCCCTTCCCTTCCCTTCCCTTCCCTTCCCTTCCCTTCCCTTCCCTTCCCTTCCCTTCCCTTCCCTTCCCTTCCCTTCCCTTCCCTTCCCTTCCCTTCCCTTCCCTTCCCTTCCCTTCCCTTCCCTTCCCTTCCCTTCCCTTCCCTTCCCTTCCCTTCCCTTCCCTTCCCTTCCCTTCCCTTCCCTTCCCTTCCCTTCCCTTCCCTTCCCTTCCCTTCCCTTCCCTTCCCTTCCCTTCCCTTCCCTTCCCTTCCCTTCCCTTCCCTTCCCTTCCCTTCCCTTCCCTTCCCTTCCCTTCCCTTCCCTTCCCTTCCCTTCCCTTCCCTTCCCTTCCCTTCCCTTCCCTTCCCTTCCCTTCCCTTCCCTTCCCTTCCCTTCCCTTCCCTTCCCTTCCCTTCCCTTCCCTTCCCTTCCCTTCCCTTCCCTTCCCTTCCCTTCCCTTCCCTTCCCTTCCCTTCCCTTCCCTTCCCTTCCCTTCCCTTCCCTTCCCTTCCCTTCCCTTCCCTTCCCTTCCCTTCCCTTCCCTTCCCTTCCCTTCCCTTCCCTTCCCTTCCCTTCCCTTCCCTTCCCTTCCCTTCCCTTCCCTTCCCTTCCCTGAACTTCCCTGAACTTCCCTGAACTTCCCTGAACTTCCCTGAACTTCCCTTCCCTGAACTTCCCTTCCCTTCAACACCACAGGACTGTCAACATTACCTGGCTTTATTCCACCTGGGAATTACCAGCAGAGAAACCTGCTGTCCATTTAAAGTGATTTACCTTCTTTTCACAGTAACTACTTTGTGCTTTTTCTTATGAAAACAGGTTAAGAGAGGCATCTTGTGTGAGGTGGACACCTCACACCTGAGAAAGTTAGAGTGGTTCAGTCTGGAGAAAAGAAGGGAGACCTTACAGGACCTTCCAGTACCTGAAGGGGGCTTGTAAAAAGGAGGGAGATGGACTTTTTATATGCGCCAATAGTGACAGGGCAGGGGGTGATTATTTTAAACTGAATGAGTGCAGGTTTAGATTAGATGTTAGGAAGGAATTCTTAACTCAGTGGACGGTGACACACTGGAACAGGTTGGCCAGAGAATTTGTGGATGCCCCATCCCTGGAAGTGTCCAAGGGCAGGTTGGATGGGATTCTGACCAACCTGGTCTAGTGGAAGATCTCCCTGTACATGTCAGGGGGTTTGGAATTGGATGGTCTTTAAGGCCCCTTCCAACCCAAACCATTCTATGATTCTATGATTCTATGATAAAATGACACTAAATCTCATTTTCATTTCCATATGGTTTTCATCTAGAAAGACATTTGCTTGTTATTTTTTTTATATTATGTTAATTAACCATAAGAACTATGAATTTGCTTTACCTAATTTCTCTTGTAAATGTTTTTCCAGAATTCATAAACTGCAATATTTCACAATGGCACAAGAGGTAGCTTGAAAAACCAGTGGGCAGTAAAACTGGACAAGCATAAACACACAGGGAAAGCCTTTGCAATAGGGACAAAACACCTCCTTGGACTCACTGAAACTCCAAAAATGCAAAGAACCGTAAGGCAGCCTCCTGAGAGCCAACCCATTCTCATTCCAGCTTATTTAATGATCTGCCCTTTGTCTAGATATAAAAAGTGATAAATACTCCCAATTACATTTTAAGATCTACCTTGCAATCCTTCATACCTTTGATTAAGAAAATTGAGTATGCCTAACTGAGAAAGTACCTTTTTGTTTAAATAGCTAAGGTTTTGGTTTTGGTGTTTTTTTTTGTTTTGACAGTTGTTTTTAGGAGATCTTTTTGGCCAAGATTTCATTAAAAGTGATTTTCCTCTGGAGCTTATGGTAGCAAAAATAAATACCCTTGTTGTGATACAGTTGTTTCAATCTGTCAGTACAGCTCAAAACAATTTCTTATGGAATTAGATATTACAATGAAGAGTATGAGAAGTATCTGTAGACACAAAGTTTTTGTACAGACCAAATGGGAAATCAATTCTGGTTTTTGAAGGTGAAAACTGACACTGAAAGCCCATGTCTTTTCTTAGTTTTTGCTTCATTCTCTTGAAGAACCACTGTCAAGATCAAGAGTTATGGTTTCCCCCATGGCTGCAGAGGAAAAAATTATGTTTTTCATCATCTGATAAAGCTTATTAAAATATTATCTACAGCACTTTTCTTAGGTTATTTGTTCTGAGCGGCGTGTTACACCGTTTAAAATTATTCCCAAGGGAAATAAGGGCCACATTATTCAGCTGTTGCAATGAGTTAAGAGACATTCCAAATGAAGGGAGGTATATTAACAAGAAAACAATGGAAGAGTGCTCTGATTCTCACTAATCTTACGCTCCTTTCCATCATTCTTCTTGGGAATAATATTTGATAAAGACGGAAGGACTTGATCCAGTGAACTTCCATTTAATAAATGTTCTCGCAGAAATTGAAGTCTACTCAAATCTGTTTCTGACTGTACAAAATCATGGATGTAACCGGTTTGTGGGAGGAATAGCCCAGTACAATGTGGCTGCTCTGAGAGGAATCTGCAAAGCTCAGATATGCTTGCCCCAGACAGTCACTAAGTCACTAGGTACAATAGGAAGTGCTGCTGCAGCAAAGTCCTACACAACCATCAATATATTAGTAATAAGGGAAAAATCACAGAATTTTTGAGATATCAGTCACAAAAGCACTTCATAACGGTGCAGTAACTGGGTCCCAGTAGTTCCTAAACAAGAATATGTGTTTCTGGATGCAAGAGAAAGAATATTCGAAATAAATTACCTTTTACTCAGGATAACAGGGGTCTGTGATTGTCTGTACTATTGATAATTTGTCAGAAAAAAACTGAACAAAAGCAAACAAAAAACACCAACAAACAAACAAACAAAAAAACCCCAACCAACCAAACCCTAAAAGCTACAAAAGAATAAGAAATATTTCATTCTTGGTCTTTCAGCCATTTTTACTGCTTGAGGCCAAGAGGGTCACTACCTGCAGATTCAAGGGACCTTGACAGCTTGGAGAGAAGCAGACTCCAAATGGAATGGGAGAGAGTGTGGCAGGGAGGGTTACTCCCGCAATCCCATTTTTGTATGTTGGGGGTTTTTTTCCTTAGGTATTTAAATCGTAACATCTTGAAATGGTGTTTGTCTAAAGTGGTGTCTTCATTAACGTAAGTCCTTGCAAAAATAGACGATGAGCCAGAAAGCTTTCACATCAGGTGGCTCCTGAAAGAATATGCAAGCTCTAGGGGTGGCATTAGGTCTGCAGCCATGACCTTTAAATTGTAGGGCCTCGTCACTACAAGAACTGGAAAATGTAAATTTGGCCCTGGGACACCTTCAAGGACCTGAGGCCTGGGATGGACTGAGCTAACACTCAGCTCCAGAAAGCCAAGGGCACATGAAATTTCAAATGTGGGTCTTATTGCTACTATCCTTGAGAGCCTGAGGAGAAGAAAGGGGGTGACTCAACTAGATCTCTGACAGGAGGTTTGTTCATTCCAGTTAGATTTAGTACTGATGTCTACCAATGTTGTGGTTTTCATCTGTAAGTGTGTCCCAACCCTGGAATACATTTGGTATTGTCAAGTTTTAATGTCTAATTAACTTGCCTGAAGTTGAAGCCAGGCTCTTGTGGTATCTAAGCAACTGTTCCAAAACAGTGGTTAACAGGAGGCTGGGATGTGCAGAGCTGGAGGCAGGGAACGCCGGCAGCTGCACATCCACTGTCTCTCCCTGTTCAGAGCAAGGTCATTTGTTCACATGCACCTGAAGGACTGTGTGACCATCTTTGGGCTGGAGTCAGCATCCCACTCACTGCAGGGCTTTTTTCTCCCTGCTTCCTGTAACAGCCTTTTCATGACAAAGCACATTTGAAAAATGGTTCTTTCACATACAACAAGCCACTGAATCCAGGATCAGAAGCTATAAACCAGAGGCAAGTTTTTCCACCCACCCACGATTCCTTTGCCCTTTTGCCCAGAACCTTTCCTGATCCTGTTTTCCCTTCAGTTGAACCAGAAGCGCCAGAAAATACCTATGAACTGTCTCTGACCTTGAAAAGTCCCCTTTCACCCTGCTGACCTGGCAGCAGGCACAGCACGTCAATGTATGTTTCTGCTGTTCTGTTCATCCTGCTGTTCTCTTCAGGGGCGATCAAACTGCCTGTGTTTCAGTTTCCAACCAAGCCTCTGAACAGCAGAGCTGTTTTAAGGGGGAACTAAACCCCTTGGTGATCAGTCACAAGAAAAAGATGAAATTTGCAGAGGGTAATGCAGGATGCCAATGGCAAGCTCTGGTGCTCAGTTCCTCTCCAAAGGTGACCATCTCTGTACATATTACCTGTGTGGGAAACCCAGTGTGCAACATCCCTGTCAGTCACTTGGGTTTCTCCAGGTTGCAAATCCTCACTCTTTACCTGGCTGGTGCTCACTCATGGTCTTACCTTGCTGACTCATCTTGAAAATGTTCTTGCTCCCTAAAATGTTGCATGGATTTATTGTTTAATTTAATCTACATTAAATTAGAAATGGGGCTTTGATGTGCGTGTAAGGACAGAAAAAGCACCAGCTAGACCTCAGCTTGCAGCTGCAAGGGCTCCCATTGTTTGGTTCAAGTAGCTCATCTTCAAAAATCATACACAGTTGCAAAATGATATTGTTGAACACATACCATGACACTTCATCTGGGTTCATAAGCAATTCAGACCTCAAACTAAATGGAGGGAGTGGCTTACGTCAATAAAATTGTTCAGGATCATTTAGGAAGAGAACAGTACTGAAAGCTGCAGGCTATTTTGCTCTCTGCTTAGCCCACAGTAACTCAAATAAGAATATTGAACTGAACTAGATTGACTTGTGTCGTATACTCTGCTCAGTACACTGCTTTCCTGACTGGCATTTAAGTGGAAATATCGCTATTCTCCTGCGTGGCATGAAGGCTGAACTCGGCAATGTGCTTGCTGCCTGCTTATGTTCAAGCCACTCACCTGGATGATGTGTCAGTGAGTATTAAAATGCAGACACCTCCAGCAGTAATTCCCAAAGGTGTGGTTCACTGATGATTATCAAGGCCACAGGAAATGGTCCATGAACCGTAAGGAATTCATAAGAGCCTCGTGTTCAGGGAGGACAGTGCCTGCCGAGCCACATGGCTGCCTCTCCATTGCAGGAACCCGGATGGCCAGCCAGGGTCAGCAATCCTGCAGAACTGGCCCTGAAAAACAAATAATTGGGGATAATGTGTTTCTCTAGTACATACAGACCAAGCATGGGGGTTGATCACAAAAAAGAGGAGGTAGTTGAGGCACACTATCACCCCAATCTGAAGCATTACTGTGCCTAACTACGTGACTAAGTACTGCTCTTTCTTCCAGACACAAGAGATCAGATTTGGTTTTGGATCTGATTCACCCAAAATAGCTGACAAGGGCAGTAAATCCTGGATTTGTTTCTTTCTGATTTATTTCCAATGCTGCTGAGTAATTCCCTTTTATAGAGCTGTGCTGTTGAGATACATGTCTCACTCTTAATTTCCACTTCCTTTTACTTCTCTGTCTAACTATTTTCTTGCAGAAGACATGAGTAAAGGGGGAAAGTGAAGTAGATGGGGACATGGCACACACACAGAGGTTCACTACAAAACCCTCCCCTACGTGTTGTAACTGGACATATATGAAAGAAAAGACAGATACAAAGCTGGGTTTTACACAGTATTCTCAAATGTTGTTGAACTCCCACTTGTTACAGTTATGACTGCATTCTTTCTCCTGCTCTGAGTTTAAACAATTTTCAGTAGGAGTCCTTTACACTGGATACTTCTGAGCAGTTGGCACTGATTTTGCTGTCTCTTATATTCTAGTCTCCTATTTATGGGAAACAACATGTCCTCAAAAAATGTCTTGGCTGATCTAGAAATCTCTAATTTTAACATAAATTAATATCATATTCATATGTCCTCTTCTGTATTCTTTTCAGGATTTTGTGTCTGAGATGTGAGTCTTGTCAGCCCCCAATCTATGCAGGCCTGAAGTGAGACATATGGCTAGCTCCAGGGAAATGCTAATGCTTGCATCCCTCAGCTATCACTTTTTAAATTGAAACTTGGAGCATCAGCTTGAAGTGATCTTTCTCTGTGTGAGTCTTGTAAGATGTTCTCTTTGGTGATCTTGGTTATTACTTTTGGGGCTGTAACATTATTGTAACTTCATTTATCTGTAATTGGCATGACACAAGCCTACCATTGCCAATGAGACAGGGATTGCAGCTCAGCCACCAGAAAGCAAAGTTCAGCTGCCTGAGGCTGTCAGCAATATGATAATTGCATTACCACATGTTGGTGGCTAAAAACCAATAAGAGAACGATGGGGCAATTCAAACCCCTGCATCTGGGAGGGTCTCTGTGTCCAACCTCTTCCCAAAACCCCAGTCCACTGGCAGTGATATTTTTCCCAGCGAAAATGCCCTGAGGCCATTTTACAAGTGGTTCTATAGTTCCAAACAGAATAGTAATATTTTCATGAACCCCATGAAAACAACTCAGGAAAGTAGCTTTAATCCACAAGTTACTACTTTTTTGTTAGTGCCAGCATCATCCTTAATTATTCTGAACTTCTACATTTGGTGCCTCTTTAGTTTTGCCTGTGTTTTGAACACCAACAATCAGATACACATGGTCTATAGCTCTGAGCACTGAAGGCAGGAGTCTCATAATTTTCATCCTTTCCTTAGAGAACAAAGAGTTATGCTAAGCATAATAAATGATGTCAGTAACCAAAACTTCGTAGAAAATGTGGGACATGAAAGAAAAAAGCACAAAACCTACCAATCACTGAGACTGAGCCCATGCTTGCTGAGGACAGGTGCCTCCTAGAAATATAAATCCCCATGCCTCCCCCCCCAGTCTTTTTAGATGATGTTAGAAAAAGTCTAATAAAATGTTCTTGTTTTAGTTAATCATTTCTTCAAGCTCTCCCAGCCAAGCTGAGTTGCACTTCATGACGTCAGCACACTCCTTGTACTCACAGCCAGTGTTCCCTTTTTTTATTAGTGTATCGACAGCACAGTTTACTCCAGTAACACAGCAGCGGCAGGGCCTCATTTTCCATGGCATGAAACTGTTCCCACTTCACCTGCTAGCAACACAGCCCTGCTTTTTTTCAAAGTAGGCAGACTGTTCCTATCTTGTACGCCTTGACTTTGTCTTGGAAGTTTCTCCTGATGATGTACAGGCCAATTTATGAGTTATTACCCAGTCCCCCAAAGTAGCTTAATGTCTTTCCCATGGTGAAGAAGGTAATTTAGAAAAAATGTTCTCAAAGCCATCTTGGTTGTGACTGATTTATTACCTACAGTCCTTATTACAAGCTTGTCATATGTGGGCACTGTAAAGCTAACAGCAAACTGGGAGGCATGAGTTTAAAATATGTCAGTATTGTTAGTGTCTAATGACTTCTAAAATATCAGGATGATTTTGAAGGTTTTGTGACTTTCTCAGGCTGTCAGAAACATGCTAATTAAAAAAAATCCAAAGGAATTGCAGAATCAGAGGAGCTCCCAAGGTGAGGGGACAATCCTTCTTTTCCCAGCTGTCAGTGATGGGAAGAAACTAAAAGCAAGAAAGTATTTGAAGGCTGAAAAAAAGAAACGAGGCAGAACAGTTCCACCTTTAACAGAGGAAGACAGGCACAAAAAAAGCTGGGGGCTCTAAGTGACTCTGGAAATCTTAGGAGAAAGGAGAGATTTGTTTCTGGTCTCTGCAAGGTAAATAAAGACCCAGATCAGTTAAGGAGGAGCCCTGCTGATAAACAGGGTCTCTAAGTGCATTTCCTTGCTTGATATTTTTCTTTTGCAGCAGTGCTTGCAATTGCAATGACTAAAATATCATTCTTAGCTCGTTGATGTACAGTAGAAAGTGCTAATTTATTCTGATTTTCATCCAGCATTAAAAGCAGTTCCAGAGAAATCTGACACACAATAACATTCCTGGAGATGATGTACCCCAATGCCATTTTTACTATCAGTCACAAAGACACATTTGGGGCTCCCCAGTCTGCAAGATCCTTCCCCTCAAACTGTGTTTGTGAACTGAATAATCAGATGTTTAGTGAAGGAGGGAAGAGAAGTCTCCCTCACTGGTCGTCACTGTTCTCAGCTACTAGGGAAAGGCATCTGCACAGCAGCCAAAAACTTTGCAAAGATGATGAAAGCAATGGCCAGTAAAGGTGAGCAAATTATTGAAAATTAAAAAGTAAGATTTGTGGGGAAATCTGAAATCAAAGAAATTCCTAACCAGGCAGAAAACTGCCTGAGAGAGACTCAGAGATCACTTATCTCCCCTAAAGGAGAAAGATTTTCTGTTTCTATGGGGCAAACCAGCATGGATTTAAGAATATGGAAAATATGCAGGTCCTGCAAAAAGGCGAGGAGATGTTACCTTGGAGAAGATTTGCTTTTATGTCTTCCTTCAAACTTAGTAATGGAATTCCAGGAGCCAATAAATATTTGAAGGACAAAGAAAGTACTCTTACATTTCCAGAAAACAAGAATTAACAAGAACTTCACAGCAACTTTTTTCCTGAACTAAGTAAGCAGCATTGAGCGTTTTTCACGTTAGATGTTGAATCTTAAAATAAAAGATAGTTCACAGACTAGTTTTCTGAGAAACCAGTGGGACGATGGTTGGTCGTTTATGTTAAAATTCTTTGTATGGGTTAAATACATCTCCCTCAGTCCAATTTCTGCCTGGAGGGAAGCTGAGAGCAGAATATTCTATTGCAAATTCTTCTGGAACTGTATTTTCAGCATTGGCTCTTTAGGGCAAGAAATTGCAAAAGGGAGGCAAAATTTAGCAATACGTTAAATCTGTTGTTATATAGTTTTTTAGCTATCTTTTTATTCCAACATGCAAGACAACACATGTCAGGAATTCTTCTAGCTTGAAATGGCTTAGGCTGAATCTTATCATTTTAGGCTGAAAGAGTATCACTGGTAAGCATGGAAGTCCCCTGGGTCTTCCCAAGGTGTGTGAAGTGCAGTTAAATTTACATTTCCCAGGGTACTTGAACTGAAGAGAAAAAAGAAGTGGTCAGTTTTGAGGGGGATAACAGCCAGACACAGGGGTGGCTCTGGAAGGAGCTGATCCTGTTCTGGCATGGTTGATAAAGAGCTGGAGCTGAAGGGCACTGGGGAGCTGGGCCCTGCCTTGCTGAGTGGTTGCAGGTATTGGGTACATCATCTCCAGGAATGTTATTGTGTGTCAGATTTCTCTGGAACTGCTTTTAATGCTGGATGAAAATCAAAAGAAATTAGCACTTTCTACTGTACATCAACAAGCTAAGACTGCTGCAAAAGAAAAATATCAAGTCAGAAAATGCAAAGGCCACATTCCTCAGACTGCTTTCCCATACTGGCGCCTGCCGGCCGAGAGTGTTTGGCATCTGTGCTACCAACTCCTTTTCTCCCCAGCGTGCAGGTTGCCTGACCCTGGGAACAGACCCTAACCACACCATCTCCCAGTATGCCTGATGTTCCCCGCTGGGGATTCCAGGGCGCAGGGCATCCACCCAGCTGTACAACAGCTTGGCACAGCCCGATCCTGTCCAATCTACATGTATAGCCCGAGCCAACATCTCAGCCAATGAGACAGGGAAAATAGAACAAGCTGGACAGAGAGCTGTGCTTTAAAGTGGTGTTAAATAAATGTCCAAAGTGGTGCTTGCATGACTGCCCCCTTCCAGCTCCGTTCAAATTCGTTGTGTGTTGACAGCGGCAGGTCACTAGTTTCCATTGAGATTTCATTGTTGATCAGTGAATGTACAAACTAGCCACAGGGTAATTTCTTCTCCTTGTTTAATCAAATGGAAACATCCAATCCATTTTTTTGTTTGCAGAACAGCCGTTGCAGTTTATTTAAGTAGGTTAGATATAAAGCAACACCAAAAAACCAGCCCAGCAGCATAACAATGCACTCTTTTATTTCTTGATAATAATTTGATATAACTGGCAATAATTTATATTATCTTTATTTTCCTTGGTCTTGTGACTTCTCAGAAGTGTTTCCTATAATGACCATTGGCATGTGTTTGCTAGTGCACAGAGCCGTCTGATTTATAGGCTTTGACTTAGTGCTGGGGCTTCAAGGGCAGCAGCTCAGCAATTGCAGCTCCAGCCCAGGGAGAAAAAAGTGCCACTATCCTCTCCATGTTAAAATCAGGAACAAAGCTCTCCATGGGTTTAAATGGAGCACAATGTGGACAGTTGTATTTTTTCACTAAATATAGACAGCACATTCTGTCCTCCAGATGTACAGAAATAGGAAAGAAGAAGATGTAGGTTTTATACACTTGAACATAGTGGGATGGAAGGAGGGTGGAGAGGCTTTTCCATAGGCACTGGGGAGCTCCCCATGTGGGTCACAGCCATAGTGTGCGTCTCATAGGAGCACAGGTCAGGGGAACTGTAATGTCATAAGGCATTTACAAAAATTGACTGACTGGTGCTGTGGATGACACTGGGATGCAGGGCCAGGCAGATCTGCACTAGATGTGGCTGGAAGGTCAGAAAAATTGCTCTTCACGGGGGAGGTTTGGGTTGGGGATTTTGTGTTGTTTTCTCATTTTCACATTCCCTGTAACAGCTATACACGTGGAAAATCAAAAGGGGGAAGTGAAGGAGCAGGAGGGATGTCATTTACTTGAGGAGGTCTGGAGAAGATTTCTGTCACCACCTGACATGGCTTGGCTCCTTGAGTTCTGTAAAACAAAAGAGATGGGAGTAAACTCTCCCCAACTAGTGAACACTGAGCCACTGCAGAATTAAAAGAAAGTCAAACAGCTCTCAGGAAGATGTGATTGTTTGATAAACAAGAACATTTTATGGTAATCTCTGTATTTACAAACACAAGGATGGGTCAAATGTCTGCTCTTGGAATTTTTTTTCTAGCAGAAATTTCCTTTAAAGCCTAGCAGTTAGAAAATGCTTGTACTAAAAATAACTTATTAAAGGGCTATATCCATCCATGCTCTTTCTCTCACAAAATTTAGTATTTTCCAAATATTGCTGGGTTTTAGAATCACTCTATTTTTGCAAGGTAATATAAACTCTTTTATATCAAGTCACAGAACCTGTAAATCTCGAAAAACACTTAACTTTAGGCACATCTGGGAAAGATTGCAAATGTAATGTCTGATGCCTAAAGGCAGCAAAACTGAAGAGAATGTCAAAGACATCTAGTTGAGCAGCTTTGGTGACAATATGTTCAAGTACACATATACAGATGGATATATGTTGACCATTCATGACGTTTTCCTTGTATACACCATTTTAGTTAACAAGATGTCATTAATGAATGTAAGAAAAATTTACAAAGCCATCATTGAAATATATTGACAGAATTCAATGTTACATCTGTAATCTGGGAGTATTTTAATATACTTTGCAGATTATAACTAAGAAGGTAGAATCAAAAAATCTATCCTGATTGCTTGGAACAGATACTTATATTTCAGACATCCTGCCTACGAGAGATTGGATGCTGCTTAGCGGTTTTTATTATTTTAGAAAAATACAGATAGATGAAAGGATCAAAAGGCCAAGAAATATTCCTCCAACTACCATGGTCCACATCCCATAGTCTCATTTCACTCAAAATTCTCATTGTCTTCAGTTCTGCAGTAGAAATTTCATGGAATTAGAAGGAATTCTGCCTACTAGGGCTATGTAAAAGCCAAGCCACCTCTGTAGTGCTTGCCTGTTTGTTTGCATTATGTGTTTTGGAAAGTTATTATTATTGATCTAAAAGACCTTTATAAAAGTTACCACTGTAATCAGAGATTGAGTCCAGCTCTGCATCTGTAGAGCATAATACCAATAAAATTTAGAACTGAATATCCTGAAAGACTTAACAGTTTTTTGTAACACATTAGAAAAGTCCATTAATACAGGAAAACACTGAACAAGACTAGATATAATGGTCTTCTCAAATTTGACAAGACACTTCTTTTTGTTTAGAAAAAGCTATTTTGGATTATCCTGCCATTTCACAATATTTTCTACATCCAACTGCTAAGGTATTTGTTGTTAGTTCTGATGTTTTGTAATGAGGATTCTGTGTATACTTTTAACAGTTTTGCTGTTAACTTGCAATTGAAATAACAAATTATGTCATTAAACAACTATATCACAGCTTGTAATATGTTAATTTTAATACCTAATGTATGAACAAGTTTAGGAGTTAAGTCTTGCTAGAGAGGTGTAAAATAAGATTAATGGGATGAGTAAGAGAAATGCTAATTCCAAGATTACAAATTGCAAGCTTTGATGCAACTGATGACTCGAGAACATTACCACTCATTTTAATGTTGCATGTAGGCAAAAATAATTACTGTTCCAAATATAGACACCTTGGAAAAATATCACCCATTTGAAAAGGGACCTGCTATATCAGAAGATTGATATCTGTGTTTCCTACCTATGTTTCCATGGTAACATTGCCATTGTCTAGAGACATGAGTATTCTTGCCTGGTGTTAGCAGGGAGCAGGTAACGTGCCACCACATGCTGTGTTCCTCTCTGCACCAGACGTTCAATTACCATTATTAAAATAATATTTTAATAATAAAAATAATAAAAATTATGACCAATAAGTTACTGAAAATCTACTTCTTATAGCTGGTGTGATGCTGATGAGATGCAGATTTTAGGAAGATTGCAAAGACAAGGATGAGTTTGATGGCAACAAGATCCAGTCATCATTCTTTTCAGACCCATCTGGGTGCTGTGGTACCTCCAACTTTGCCTGTACTGTAAATTATTTGAAGCAAGGTTAGTTTCTAAGGGTTAAAGAATAACTGATTTCCCATCCTCATTTATTCTTTGGTGTCTCTTCCTACAGGTGTGCTGGTTTTGATGGGGGCAGTAATTTTCAGCTGTAGACTTCTGTATTGTAAAAATGTAGATTCAGGATGCCACAGCTGAGTTCACTAATTCTTCTGCACAGTGATCAGAGGTCAACATCTTCTGTTCAACATCAGCCTCAGCTGTAAGAGAAGCAATGATATGTCAGATGTGCTATTATTGTCACCAACATTTAGCTAACCATCATTTTCCAACAAGAATTCAAAACTTAGCCATAAATCGCTTGGATATGTATAACAGAGAAATACAGTGAAGAGGGCAAGAGAGAAACATACAATTCTTCATCCTACTCGTAATCCTGCACAGCTTTCTCCACTTCCTTGTTACCTAATATAGTAGGGAGAGCTCAGCATCTCATGGCTACTCCTACTTCCTTCCCACAACCCTCCAGACTCCTTAGCTCTTACAGTCTGAAAGCATGATGCTTAAGAAGATATACCTGCTGCTGCCTTTCATTTCTCTTTAGTGTGGCCAAACATTTTAAATGGAATTGGCTGATTGATAAAGTGAGTGATTTATGTTAGACACCACAAAAGCTAGTTGATATCATTCAACCAGTATTCCATCATATATTGGCAAATATTTCCTCTATGTGACCAAGGAGATCTGAATGACAGAAAACTTCTCCTTTGAAGAAGCCGTAGTCTTTCCTTATTGTCCTTTGTGAAAAGATGAGCAGAACACACTATTTTGATTGACAAAAGCACAAAATCAGACGGAAGGTACTTAACTGTGCGTGCTCTTTCAATAAACTTCTGACTGTTGTTGTTCCCACACACTAGGTAGTATGGAGATGACTTCTCTTCCTGTGAGGTTCTTTTCTTCATGGGAGGTAGTGATCTCTTTTGCTGCTGTTCAAAGAAGTCACAGACACGGGTTTCATGGGGTTTTTTTTGATGCCACAGCTCAACATGTGTTTGATGGTATTTAGTGACTTAAGAGAAAGGATCTCTTCCCTAAACACATAGCCAAATCTGCATGGTTGAGCGATGTCAAAATCCAGAGCTTTGGATTCTGACCTGGCTCTGCTGTGCAGTGTCATTTACAGCAGTGTCCCTGAGCTGTAGGCAAGGAAACACAGAACTGGAGTCTGTAGCTGTGTTCACCTCTTCACAAGGAAAAATAAAGCAACATTACAAACAGATTCAGAATAAGTACGTGGAATAAAGCAACATTACAAACAGATTCAGAATAAGTATGTGGAATAAGTACATGTAGCAAAAAAAAAAACCAAAACAAATCAGAAGAAGGTTTCCTAGCAAATAGCGATCTTATCAGTGAAATGAAACGATAGTCCCACAAGTGGTTGTATTCATCATGACACAGAGCTAACTTGGTGGAGCTCCAGGAGTTTATGTACAAACACATACAGTAATGTAGTCCTAAATGTTAACAAGGCTCTCGCTCGCACTTTTCACCTTGGCCACTTTTCACCTTGGCCACAGCATGTCCCCAGGAGGAAGGGAGCATGGCCATGTGCCACAGGCACTGGAGAGGCACTGAGAGCAGGTACGTGGGAGGGCAGCTGCCCAGAGAAGGGTGCTGGCCTGGGATCCCCTACCAGACCCTGAGAAAGGAGTTGGTAAATGAAAAGACGCTATGATGGGGAGAAGCAAGCAAAGAGTCATTGCAAGAGTCTTTTTACCACAGGCAGCAGCTTGACTATCATGTCCTTTCCACTGGCTCCTCTCCAGGCTGAGAGCTCAGCATGACCTGTGCTGGGCAGAGTAAAGGGGAGTGGTGGGACAAGTCCCAGACACAAGGCACAGGGAGTTGTGTATGATTTGCTGCAGGATGAGGCATGACTTGTGCCAAGAGGGCCCAGTGACACATGGGAATGGAGCAACCCCGGGAAAGAATCCTACACAGCAGCAAACTGGCCACAGGGCTCAATGCATTTAGAGATTTCTTTCCTATAGTTTTGGGCTTTACAAGACTCCATAAACTAATTAGTATTTCAGAGCCACGGTATTTGATTCTGAGATGGAAGATAAAGTCCTTCACTAGCCTGACTGCCCTACTGGTTTTTCCTTGGAAGCACACAGTGGTACAAAGTCCTAAAGGCTGAAAAAGGTGATTGTACTCTCTAACATTTCTAGCTTGCCTTGGGACTGCTCGAGACTTCAACTCAAACAGAATGAAAGGTCTGGTATCTGGTTAAGGGATTCAGAAGGATACACCACTTCCCAAGATTAAGATCTTCCACTGTCTGAGACACAGGAAAGGAGGAGCTCTCTGCTTTCTACAGCTCTACCATGGTTCCAGAGAGCCAGGGGAGAAAACTCCCTTATTCCTATTCCACCACAGTCTGGTGCAGGGGTAGGTGTGACTTTCACCAATAATGATAAAGCAGTGGCTAAATCATAAAATTTATCTCAACAACCTTGATTGCTCCTTCTGAAATACGTAGAATTATCAATCATGTTATGATAAAATACAGGTAGAGTAGCATTCCCAGGCACTTCTCAGGCAGCATTGCAACAGGCTCTGTACCTGAACACGAACTTAGGCACTGCCTGACCCACGAGCTCCTATTTTAAGTAGACCTGAAGAGGTAGAAAAAAAAGCAGAGGGACATAGGCAGAGGAATTTATTTTCCCCGGCCTGTAGTGATCTAAGGTTCAATGCCCTACTGACAGAGTGCCCCCTTTTAAATAATGACTAACATGCAGGAAGATGCTTCTCACATGTTTTTTCAAGCAACAAATCACAGTAAATTGAGCTTGATGCTAGTATGTGCAAGCGAAATCTCAAATTCCAAAACACATTTTGTTTACAAAAGTCTTTACATACATAATTTTCTTAGGGTTTTGGTTTTTTCTGTTAAAAATGAGTCACACTCAAAATATTTATTTTGTCTTTAATGGAAAATTGTGGAGTCACAACCCTGAGTGAAGATCAGCAAGCAGATCTCTCTAAGCTGCCATGCCCTGTGAAGAGAGGCCATGGTGCTGGCCAGAAGGTTGAACTGCTTTGCAGAAGATTTTACAAGAAAGGTCTCTGCATCAGTTCCGAGAGGCCCAGACCTGGTAGATGACACAGGATGTTGCAGTCAATGGAGAAGGAACTGGGAAATACATTTTTTCACATATATGTCACACTCACAGAAACCAGTACTCAACGTGTGTGGCTTCAATGCCACCCTGATGGTTGGGATAACTTAGGAAGGCTGGTACAGCACAGCTCACCATGGGCTTGCTGCCCTTTAATTCTGCTCTGAGACCCCATGGGCCAGAAGGAGGCACGGATGGGAAGGAGATGTACTGCACCAACACATACAGCCATCTGTTAGTGTTAGTCCCTGGGAGCTCAGAGCAGGGGCACAAATACCCTTAGTGCCAATGTCAGTGTCTGTATTTGGGCATCAGTGAAGTTTGCTGTCCCACTGGCAATTTCCTATTTAGCTTTACAACATGGCAGTTCTGGCCAGGCCATTGTTCCCACTGTTATTTTTCCACCAGCTGCATGTTGAAAATTAGTCCTTATTATCACGCTGAGCCAAAGAGATTCACAGCTGATACAAGAAGTTCCATGAATAAAAATGCAAACTAGAAAGGCAGCAGAAATTGTGCTGTGGTATCTTAGAAGACTCCCACCAGAGAATGAGCTATTTTATGCTTGTTGGGTTAATCCCAGCAACAATTTCCCTTTGTTTGGCGCTCCTATGGAGAGCACTTTCCACTGTACACACTGCACACATGGTGGACAGATATAATTTCAGCCTCATTGCAAATTCTGGAGAAGGTCCTTGTTGACCTTGGTGGCCCTCAGGTTCCTTGCTCTTTTTGAGGATGGTGTGGTTGGACAATACATGGGTAACTACGCATACTTTTCATTTTAGTGCATCCCTTGGAGATTTTTGTATGGCGAATACTTGAAGCACTGCACCACTGAGACACAATCATCTCCTGATTTGAGCGCAGCCGCTGAGCTGATGCACTTTGCAGAGCAGTTTGGGTACAAAGCACCCAGGAGAAATCACACAAAAAAAAAGGCCAGGAAAACTTTAAATTTGGCATTAGACAAAGAAGTGGGCATAATAAACTTTTAAGAGCTATCTCACTTTCTTAGAAGGATGAAACAGCAAGTCAGTGATGACAGGACATGAAAAGGAGGCCTGTTTCTGTGGAGGTCATCTATGAAATGGTGGCTGGTGTCCAGAAAGTGCTATGCTGGACACAGCCTACAACCTGATGCTGTCCCCAAGCACAGATCAGTATTACAGTTTTTCTGTGGAAATCACATTCTAAATATCAAAAGGAACGTGAGGACAAGATGAAATATAAATTAATTTACTCCACTCAAGGCTGGATTTTTGTAATGACATGAGCAGGGTGTTATAGAAATGATCTGATGGTGCTCAGCAATGATTCATCTGCTCAGCAGAGATTACAAACAAAGGAGACCTCTGGCTTTGCTGCTGTTGCCAGCCAGTGCCAGGATAAACAGTGATGAACATGTCCATTGACACAAAGAAAAGAAACAAGTAAAGAGAAGGATTTGCAGAATAGGCTCTCTGCCTTCCTCTGCTGAATATTCCTGCCAGCAATTCTGGGTGTAAAAAAACTCTGTAGGCTTTACCTCTGTGCTGTACTGCTGCTGTGTCATTGCAAGTGATGGCAACACACACAGTTCAGACTTGAAATCACTTTCAGACACTAAAGCCTGTTTTTGTCTGCTGAGGGCTCCCTGTCAGTCTGTAAAACCTCAACCTCTGCCTCCCTAGTGTTGATGTTGTGCCTTTCATGGGTGATGTTTATGCCCTATCTTGAGCTGGAGGAATACCACCTCTGAAACAGCCCCATTTAAGTCCTAACAACTTCTCCTCCTTCCCTGCTTCAGGGATGGTTAAGGAAAACTACTGACTCCTTCCCATTGTGCAGATGCCCAGCACTTCTTGGAGGAGGCCATCAGAGACAAAAAAAGGCATCACTCATTCTAATTGGTTTGTAGAATCCCAAGGCACAGACCAGGGACACTTTGAGGGCATGTGACCCTGGGAGCTCTGCAAAAATCAAGAGCTCTGGTGGGAATGGAATCTTTGGTGCTTGGAGAAGAGATAGCACTGACACAAAGGAGTGCATATGGTGTGACACTGATCGAGTGGTGACACTTCTTGTCATGATATGGTGTTTTATGAAGCTTTGCTTTATTCAAATTTATTTCTTGGATTTCTCTTCAAAACATGGACTCAAGGACAAATGCTACAACAAACATGCCAATTATAAGGGATAAATATTGAAAAGATTTAAAGATTTCTTTTGGCAGAGGAAGCAACTTCTAATTTTAAACTATTTGAAAGATAAGAGACTCTTCTGCTCACATTGTTAGATAGAACCACGAGTTGATTACTGAACAGCTCTTTTGGTTTTAACCAGCTACAGACCCATAAATATTTCTGCCAAAGCTTGTCATCTCCACAGCTGTTCCCACCACTGATCAACCATACCAGCAGCAGTTCCACAAAGGTTTGCAAGGGCAGTATTCGTGCCATCCAGCCAAGCTTGAGCAAGGAGCTATGTCATAGCAGTTGTTCTTTCCTCTCAGTGAGATTTGCAGAGTAGCCACTGCAGAGCAGCCCTTTTGTCAGGGCAGTCACCCATCGTCCATCCCATGCTGGAGCTGGGGCAGTTCATGGGATGGCTCACTGTGCTGAGCTGTATACTGAGCTAGTGAGACATCCTACCCCAATCCTGACTCTCCTCTTGATGTCATCATAACCTGAAGCCAAATAGTAGCTGAGCTCCGAGTGTTGTTTAGCTGTGTTTAACTTTTCCATAATAGACCTTTTAAACAAGCTCCTGCTTTCAATACAGAGTTAAAGATCATTCAAGAGTCACACAGGGAGATTCAGTGGGCACGGTCCCCCCTCCCTCCCTCAGCTCCTCAGGATGCTCGCAGTTCTGCACTATGGATGACTTTTCCACTGCATTTACTGGAATGACCCTGTCCTCCAACGCTGCCCAAGTGCTCTGTTAACAAACTCAGATAACAGCAATGAGTCTTTCTAGGGCCCAGAACCAGCGCAGCCAGATCTGTGAAGCCACCTGTCTTGGAATGATGTGAAATTAATGATGCACTTAGAGCACTAGAAACCTAGACCTACTATGTGCAATACCTCTTTTCCTGACATACTGGTGTACAGATCTTACACTTAACCACCTTGGCTGTTCCTCTTCAGTGCAGAAGCAATTTAAAAAATTGCTCAACCTCAGGCCTGCTTTGCCAGTGTTGTTTGCACACAGAATTCCTTTGTCAGTTATCAGCACTTATTCAGTATTTACTCAACTCTTGGACAGCTGAGGGAGGGAACAGGACAGTAAACATGAAGCACAACAAAACATACTGTGTTTATTGAGGACCAGAGCCTGCCTGCTCCAGCTGGGCTACTCCCACTGCCCACAGCAAGGGTGTGAGGATGGGGTCTCTGGTTTGATCCTGCCCCATCGTACTAGTCCTGCAGAGAGGGAGGTGGCAGCTGCCCTAAAAACCTGCATTCTTCAGGGTCTTGGTGGGGAAAGCATTAATGTGAAAAAGTAGAGAGTATGCACAGCAATGAGCAGAACAGCAGAAGATGTGTTCTCTTTGCTCCTTTTCCTAGTGGACAGAGCTTTTTTGGCAGGGGGCTAACTGATCAAGACTGGAAAAAGATACTGGGAATAAAGAAAAGGGTGTGAATGGCCACATGAGAACTAGCCCAATTTTTTCCAGTGGAAGAATTTTTTCAGTTAAACAATGCCATTCATGTTAAAACTGAAAGTTTCCATGGAAACATGAGTATGGCAGAAGCATTTTATTTTGGAAAAGGAAAACCTCCAGAAGCCTCTAAGGAAAACGAAATATTTCAATCTGTTTTATTACTTTTCTTTTTTTTATTTTTTAATTTCAACAGTCAGTTTTTAAAATGCAGTGTTTTTCTTTCCTTCAAGATAATATTTTTCAAAATATTTGAGGTTCTTCTTAGTGGAAATGCTAAAGTCAACGTGAAATATCCTTATGGACAGAAAATGGTGGGCTTTCAGCATTTTCATTTACTTTGTGAAAATTTCATGGTGCTCTTTTTCAATTAGATAAAGAAATTCCCCCAAACAGAAATTCTGAATCTGTTCTTAATCTGACTCTTGCTTCAGGATGGGATCAAACAAGAAATTAGATTTGTGTTTGATTTTAACCTATTATCCCACATCGCATTGTGTCCAGGTGGCCAAGAAGGCCAATGGCACCCTGGCCTGTATCAGCAATAGCGTGGCCAGCAGGACCAGGGTAGTGATTGTCCCCCTGCACTGGGCTCTGGCGAGGCCACACCTTGAGTACTGTGTCCAGTTCTGGCCCCTCAGTTCAGGAAGGACATTGAGGTGCTGGAGTGTGTCCAGGGGAAGGCAATGGAGCTGGTGAAGGGTCTGAGAGACAAGTCCTTTGAGGAGCGGCTGAGAGAGCTGGGGGTGTTTAGCCTGGAAAAAAGGAGGCTCAGGAGGGACCTTATTGCTCTTTACAACTACCTGAGAGGAGGTCGTAGCCAGGTGGGGTTGGGCTCTTCTCCCACATAACAAGTGACAGGACAAGAGGAAATGGCCTTAGGTTGTGTCAGGGGAGGTTTAGATGGGATATTATGAAAGAGTTATCAAGCATCAGAACAGGCTACCCAGGGAAGTGGTAAATTCACCATCCCTGGAGGTATTTGAAAGACATGTAGATATGGCATTTAGGAACATGGATTAGTGGTGGACTTGGCAGTGCCAGGTTAATGGTTGGACTCGATGATCTTAAGGGTCTTTTCCAACCTGTATTATACCATTATTCTATGATTCCATGTTCATGAATGCATCTAGGTGTGCTTTAAGCTTAGCACCTGCTTTGCATGGTCAGCAAACTGGTTCTGAAATCTGTAATTTTGTGTCCTCTGTTTCTCCTCTCATCCAGCTCCTGGGTGAGTGCTGGCTGGGTGAGCACTTCTTTCTCACTCAGCTTTCTTGTTTATTTTCTCTTCTTTTCTTTTTCTCTGCTTTTCCTTTAGTGGCTATCTAAGACTTCTAGTTGTGATTCCCCTGCTTCCTCTCCTGTCCTATATTCTGTGCCACAAGTATTGGTTTTCTCTTCTTGTTTTCCTAAATCCTAGGCCCAATGAATCTCAAGTTACTCACACACTTGCAGTTAATGTGAAACATGAATATCTGACTCTTAAGGTCCTGTGCTCTGGAGTGGGCACTCGAGCAAACCCAAGGCTTTTGGACACATCCGTCACTGTGCAAGATGAGGAATACACAGCTGCCCAGTTCCCATCAGCCCTGAAGTGTATTTATTTGCTTTAAAAGGCACAAACTCTTGGGGAGCTGAAATGGAAGAACAGCAGTGACATATAAAGAAAGAAAAATATTTGCTTCCTGTGCAGATTAGCTTCATCCAAGCTTAGACTTCAAAAAGATTGTGTAACTTTTAAACAAAGCAGTTCTCCTAATCACATATCTATGATAAAATGATGGCACCTAATCCACTGACTTTAGACACTAACTTTAGACTGGTTTTAGTATCATTCACTCACTGTTCTACTGAAGACATTTACTGTTACAAGGAAAATACATTGTAAAATTATGCATAGCTTATAGCTTTATTATATAATGCATGGCCTGGGGAACTATGATTTTTCTGTAAGTTACAAATAACCTTCCACTGCAAGAAGGTGATACTGTGTAGTCTGTAAGGGAATACATGTTCCTGGAAGTTGAGAGACCTGGCAGTCCCAAGAAAGAGAGCAGAGTATGTGTTCCCCCACTGTGGAATGGTGCCAATGGTTCATGTCCAGCAGTGATATAGTATAATCACACAAAACATGTAATAACAATGCTTAAATCTCAACAGCCAGGTTGACATGGAGAGCTTCTCAGTCAAATGGGAGGAATGGCACTGGTAATGCAGAACAGGAGTGAGAGGCACTGCTGGCTGCAGAAGGTGAGCACATAGATTTTCACACATAGAGCATTTAATTCAAGGTCTAGGGAGAGCTGCAGAGCTCTAGTTAAACCAGCTGACTGCTCACATGTAGGAACTCTTGTGGTGTTCATGCCACCAGCAACAGGGGCCTGCCTCCTCCTCCTCCAGGAACACACAGGACCACAAAGCACAGTGTCCTGCTTCTCAGGCAACCCTGTTGGGTGCAGTCCTTCTTTGCAGGGGTCCTGCTCCATGTATACTAGGCAAATTTCTTGTTCCAGTGCTACTGCTAGGATGACCTGCCAGTCTTGGTCTTCTGAGTCATAAAAGCCAAATTCTATCATCTACATTAATGTTGTTTGTAACTAGTTTAGGTTTCCATCTTATGCCACTTTCCCTTATATAGATATTTTTCTTCTCCTGGTGTTTACTCTTTCTTGATATATTTTTAGAAACCTTTTGTATTCATTTTCTCTTCCCTGCTAAGCAGGCGCCGCTCCCTCCTGTAGGATAGTCTCCATCAGTCTGATTTGTTTCATTTGCTCCTATTTCAATTAATCCTTCTTGACAGGGGATGCCCAGGAACGTCCACAGTGTTTCAGATGGGATCTCACAGTGTGAGATACCAATATTCAGAATTTGATGGCTTCACATATTTGCTTTTCTTGTGGCTGTGTTGCAGCAGTGCTTCACACTCATCTAACATCATACCACTATAGTAGGGGTCCCCCCAAACCTTTCCCATCTGTTGTTTCAGAATCAGCAAAAATCGTTTTTGATCCCCAAGTGATAGTGCCCTTCACAGTATTAATGTTCAACACATTCTTACTACCTATTTCTCAAGGTCACCTTTTATTCCTTTGTGATACTCTAGTTCTGCATTGTGCTGACAATTACACACCACTTGTGTCTCTAGAAATGGCCATAGGAAAAAATACAGTATTTGCTGAAGTCTCAGAGGAAAATACTTGATTTGATGAAACTAAGTCTGATCTTTGATGAACTCTAACAATGTACTTAAGCCAGGTAGTTTCCTTTTCAATATGATCCTACTTTACCTTCTCGTTGTGAAAGCCTGGCGTAATTTTTGATCACATTTCTATCCTCTACCTTCCTGGGTTATATTACGCATTTCCCGTTTGACAGTGCATCAAAATACCAGCTGACACTCAGTGGAATTTGTTGGGTTCTAGTTTTTCAGTTGGTTTTGGTTGTTGTTGGTTTTTTTTTCCAGGGGAAATTCATTCTTCTGTCAGCCTGGGGTAATTAAACTTTATAGACCCGTGTGTCTTTCTTCCTGTTCAGCAATTATTTTTATGTGTTTAATTATTCTTTCTTTTCTGTTATCCTTGTTCTTTAAAGCCATGCCTGCTCCTGAAGTCAGGAGTACTGGTCCTGCCCCAGTACACTATTTTTTCCTCCCTGAAACATCATATTTGCTATTCTCTACTCATAATTGCAACATTTTTGACTTGACACCAAAACTGTGGCTACCAAAACAGTGGTTTGCTTTAACTAATTCTTCTAGAATTTACAAGACAGAAGCCCATTATTAGAGTACCTGAAGTTTTGTTTACACCTCAAATGCTATAATTTCCTTTAGTTGTCTTTCTTGTTTCCATACTTTATTTCATTTTTCTTATCGCAAACTAAGTCAGTGTATGAATTGAATTTTTAAGCTATTTAGTCCTTGCTCTGTTGTGGCTTCACTTCCTCTTTCCTTGTTATTTTTCCTTATTATACTACTGAAAAAATGTTTTATTTTTAATTTTCATTGCAACATCTAACATCATTATGGTTTTTGGCTTATTCTTACTTTCCATCTCCACATCATGATGTACAAAACATGGTTTTATTTGCTCATAAGAATTTGTTTGTATTCTTTAAGGACCATAGCTTTACATGCTCATAGTATTTGTTTGTATTCTGTAAGGACTCTTCCTAATGTCTTCTTTGAGAGGCTACTCAGTCAATTAAGTCTGGAGTGCTTCTCTGTCTCTGTAAGTTTGTGTCTCCCTACAAATAGTTTTTGTATCTTTGACTTAAAGAAGTACCAAGATTAATCCTCATGCAGTTGTCTGAGTTTTTCAGTTCAGTCAGCTTCACCATTTTTCTTTTTTTTAACCAAAGCACATGATTTAGGACTTGCGATTTTTGTTTATTAACCTATATTTGGCAGTCTTTCCAGAAAATATGAATGTTTAATATTATATCTAAAGTTATATCTTATAATCAGGCGTTTTATAATTTCCTCCTACTTACTGAAGTCAAGACTAAAATAGTATTGCTTTTGTTGGTTCAGCAGCTTTTTGCATGTATCTCCTGGCTGGTATATCTAGGAGCAGCTAACATCCAGTTCTTCAAGCTGAAATTGAGAACTTCATGATTGCATTAGCCTGAGTCACTACATCGTAAACACTGATCCAGTTTGATGACTAAGATATATACTGATAGTCTGCTACCTGTTCTCAGCTCAGTTTCTGGAGATTGTATCTTTCTGTCTTACTCTATTTTTGGTCGATGTAATTGCTCTTCTGTTTTTCAGTGCAACCAAATCCTCTTCACTGCTTTATTTCTGCTTTGTACTCCTCTGTAAACTTTTTCTTTTACCCTTCTTTCATCACTGTTTGTTTTCTTCTCTTGATACCACACTTCTCCTACTCCCTTTCTCACACCACCATGCATGTCTGGTCCATATTCGGTGTTACTGCTTGTCCGTGGGTGCTCTGTTCCATCAGCCACATCAGGTGGGGCTTCATGCATAAATAGTTGCTGTCAGGTAACTTGTCTTGCAACTTATGCAATGTTTGTCATCACATCCATTCCTGGAGACATCTCTAATCTGCCTTAAAAAATTAATTAAAATTGCCATCATTGAATTTTTCATCCCTAACATTTTTTTTCACAGTTGTTGCAGGGAACTCTAAATACCCATTTTATATCCTTTATTCATTGTTTTCCTCTTGTTTGGCCCAGTCTAGTCGGCCAAAGAAAATCCTTTCCACTCCCTGTGTACTGCAGTTAAATGGCATAATCCTAGAACTTCCCCCAGTGTACTCACATGTCCTGCAGGTAGTGACAGATCCTGAAATGTGAGGAGTTTCCTCCTTACAACCTCTCCTTATTCCAGTGCAGCTGTTGTTTAGTGCCATACCATAACCACAGCCAAGACGCTTAACACCATGCCCAGGCTAGAATGCTCCTGGCCCTGGGTTTAGAAAGCCAGAAACATTAAACAAAACATTATTTGGGGGGATGGGGAGTCATTGCAGTTATTCTGCCAAATCTTGGAGTAGCTGATGCATTGCCATACAAAACATAATGTCTTTCTATTGAGTTAACAACATTAAAGGCATATTTTTCCCACTCGCTCTATGAAAAAGAAAATACCATTCCTTGCTGGTGCATCCAGGGATGTTCTGGAGCTTGCTAGTGAAAGGTGAAGTTCCTCCCAAGGTCAAGTACAGGCTTTTGTCATTGATGTAGATAATGGGATTCTGCACTCTTCAGAAAGTAGGTATTTCAAAGACAGCAGGAAGTACTACAATTTAAGTCGGCTTTCAGGGAACAAAACTGCATTTATCAGAACACTGAACGGAAGACCATATTCCAAATCTCATACACATGCTTTCGTATCTTTAAATACCCAAATATCTTTAAATGCTTCAGTAATGCTTCAAATTTTTTTCCAGAGTGTTTTAGCATTAGATTGCTGTATAGTGACATAATAAAATAACCACCTATTTTCTTGAAAAACTAGAGTAATCTTTGTATTCCCTTTGCCCTGGGACATCTTTGTCAAAGTAATCTGCCTATCTAATCCAAAATAAGTGACAGTATGGTGGTATAAGTGGTATAAGTGGTATTTCTGCATAGTGCCTTCCAAGACACCATAGACATTCTTCTGGATCATCGTTGATACTGGGAGCTTGGATGCTGCTCCAATCAATTGAAAAATACAGTCTGCCTTCTTCATGTGTGTTACCAGTTCATCAAAGGCTTTTCAAGTGAGTTGCCCCTCTAGCTGTAGTCTCCTTAGTGGACATTTAATGTTTTGGGGAAGTCCATTTTGCCATGGAGCAGACAAAGCAGATGATCACCTCACCTCAACATGTACGCATTGAAACCCATCAGAACTCTTCTTGTGGGAGCAGATTCCTCTAACTCTGCAGTTAAATCTAGGCTATCAAAGCAACAGGCAGGATGGTCCTTGTTCTCCTCAGTGTTTACATTTCTTTAACTTATCAGGCAAGTAATCAAAACATCAAGACAGATGCTGAGTAAAGGGAAAATGCAAGTTACACTATTCTGAGACGTCTCAGTTCCAGTGAAAAAATGTTCAATTTACAGAGGTCATTCTGCTAGAATTATCCTAGCAAGAGTGTTCCAGTAAATCTCCTAGTATAGATCTGCCCTATCTTGGCAGACTAAATTAAGACTTGAAGGCTGCTCTGTTATAATAAGGTGAGCTTTAATCCTGGAGGTACAAATTGCATTAGAAATCCTGGAACATGGACAACTTCTGGTGGCCAGACATACGAACCAGAGAACTGAAAATCTATTGACTCATGTAATACCTGAGATCAGACCAATCCACAAAGGCCTGCAGCACTCTGTTCCTTCCAGACACCAGTGGCCCTGTCTTCAGAAATCATCTTTGATCTGCCTTCCTCACAAGGAATGTAGCTGCTGACCACCATCCTTGGAAATGGATGGCTGCATGCAAGGATTCTCCACTCTCCCTTAGAGCATCTGGTTCCATGCAGTGTTGGTCAGAATAATTTCAGGCTGATTTCTTCTACTTGGTGGTAAATCCTTAGTCTTCTAAATGTCATTTTCAAATCTCTCTACACTGCTCTGTCATCTAGTTCCCTGTGTTGGAAATCAGTGTTAGGTGACACCGCTGTCTTCTGAAACTTCATCAGAGTGATAAGCTGTATACCTAACCCTTGGCCAGGCTTGCTCAGGACAATGCCTCCATGTCTTCGTTTTCCAGGATTGGGATTTTCCCTTCTTCCGCTCTGAACTTACTGGATCCACCTGAATCCTCAACAAAGCACAGCTGATCAGCCACCATGCCAAGGAAATTTGCCAAGAACATTTGCATTGCTTCTCTTCTAAAGCCCTTAATTTTTCAGCTGACATCTGAGGATTGGAAGTCCTCAAAACACAGAACTATTTGTCGCTGTTATCTGAACCTGTTTTCAGCTAAAACACTGTTCCATGCCGTGTTTTCTTGCCTAGCATTACAAGGCTCCAGGAAAGACTGTTCCGTTACACTGCTGAACTCTTTTCTGTCTGCTCACATCTCCTCATTTTCCTCTCCCATTAGTCATGGTCATGTCTCTCTTCATATGACATCTCCCATGGTCATGATGGATTTATAGTTACATAGTCCTTGAAACCCAGAGGGTAGTGCCACAAGCTCCCACATTCACAAGCTGGGGAGGGTCTGCCCAGGCTTTGCAGCATGACCCAGGATCTGTTGGAGACCTGCACTGTCCTGGCCCAGCACCACAGGCCAGGCAGGACACCCGAGTGCTCCTCAGAGCAGACTCAGCACTAGGCTTAGGGCTCGTAGGCATCTGACCAGCCTGTTTACCCTGCTCCATACACTCTCTTCCCTACCCTCCTGCTTTTAAGGTTTCCTGACATTTTTGTTACTCCAGACTGCTGTCCTGCTTTCCCATTGGATGCACCATGCTCAAGGCTCATTGGAGTTTTGAATCATGACCTGACCCTCAAATGTGCACCTGCCTTGTCCACAATTCCACTCTGGCTTTGGTCCCAGCTTGTTCTGTTGCAAGCCCTCTCTACTTCCATTACTTCTGCTTTCCTCCAATTTCAGCTGGCTCACTGTACATCCTTGGTAGCAGCAACATAAGTTGCAACATGTTTGCCTGTCTTTTCAGGTCACCAGTGTCTGAAGGCATAGTGGTGCACCCTGAGAAAGAGTAATGCCACTGGCAGGCTGGTTATAGTCATTCTGCTGACAAAAAATGGCACAAGCGGCACAAGAAACAGCATGATGATAGAGAACTGCTTTGTCTCCCGTGCATGTTAGTTTTTACAGCGATGTTTCTCATGCAAGTGTTTTATGGAAACAGTTCTTTGTTAAGACTACCGCCAGCTAATCTTTCCACATGCAAATCTGCACACTTTACAAGCCCCTTCAGACTATATTTGAGTTGTACCTCTTTCTATTCCTCCTGTCGTGTGCTTTGTGGCACGCTTTGATGCCTCTGAGGGAGAGGGAAGTCCTGTTTTATTCTGAAGTGCTAGAAAATGGGGCTTCACAGTGGGTGTTGGCAAAAACTCAGTTTTCAAATGAATATTTTGTGTAGTTGCAGCGACGATGGTGGGTAATTTCTGAAGAGAAGCCATAGGTCTTACTGTGGGAATTTTTAATTCTCTGCACAGTGGTAAAACACTGGTATGCAGTGCAGCAGAAAGCTAGCAAAGTTTTTTTAAAGCTTTTTTAAGGCTCTCAGTAATACGAAAGCTACTGACACTGGTTTAATAGCCACAGGCCTGTCTGAGGGGCTCAGAGATTTCCTAGCAGCAAATGAAACACTGCAAAAGGAAATGAATGTGCTTTGTGCATATACAGGAATGCACATCAAAGGCAGACCAAGGCTGGGTGATAGGCCCTTGCAAATCAAACAGGCTCTGGAGATTGCTAGTATCAATAATATTTAATATCCAGGATATCTTTCACTCCCAGTATTCTGGGAAAGTGGCTATTATCACAGCTCTGCTGTGATAACGCCTCCCTGAGCTTCTGGGAAAACAGCTCTTTCCTCTTCCCTGGAATCTGAACATCCTTTACGTGGCACCCACCGAGTCACTTGGCATCTCATTGTCTCTGGCCAAGCTCAGTGTCTCCCTCCCTCCCTCCCTCCCTCACTCCCCAGCATTAATGTTTTCCCAGGCAGGGCTCTTGTCACTTTGGGGTGCTCGGCTGGGGCACCTTGGGCCACCACTGCACTGCCACCATTGCTCATTGCTGCTTATGCCTGGCATTTGCTTAGTCTGTACAGAGCTGTCTTTGTCATCAGAGCCAGGGACATCATCCACACAAACAGCGTGGGAGGAGCTGGGTGGTGGCTGCAGCCTTGTGGGTGAGCTGGTGGCAGGCTCTGCCCAGTGAGGGCTCTCCGGGGGATGTCCACAGCCCCATGCAGGCGATGGAATTCCATGACTTGACTTGAAAGGCATTTCTTATCAGGTCTGGCTTTTGCCAGGCAGGCACCTGGCAGAGAAGGCACCTGCTTACAGCTTTCAGGACCTAGGCCTTAAAAAATGACACTCTCTCATGGGCTGATGACTGCAAGGCAAAGAAATGACCAATACAAGAAGGGGACATGGTATCATGCCCTAGCTTGGGGTATTCAGAGTCCTGCTGGCCCCAGGGCCATCCTCTCCTGCACCATCACAGACCTCTGGAAAGGCAAGAGACGTTAGCAAGTGACAAACCTACAAGCCCAGCATCCAGGTTGTTCCCAAAATACAAGGTATTTGTGTCTAAATGTCTTGTTAGTGCAGAATGGTTTACTGATGCTTAAACCCACACAGCCAGAAGAATGAGCAAACACAGTCACTGCCTAAGGCTTCACGTGTCCCCTTCACTTTTCCTTCATATTTTAACTAATTAGTTAAAATAATTCCTTTAGCTTTCTTTTGGCGTCATGTCCCCTGATGTAAGCACATAGGAATATGCCCTGTTTCTTATACATTCACCCAGTCCACCAGCCCACACTGGCAGCCTGACTTACACAGAAATAATAAACCCCTCTTAGCTGTGCCTCACTTAAAAGAAGTGCACTGTGCATCATGGAAAAAAAAAAAAAAGGAGCCCAGCAAAACACTTAACAACTGGGACCTAAGACAATAAACGTAAGGCTCTAAAAATTAGACTTGGCAAAAGTCTAATGCAGATAAAATCAATAAGGAAAGGATAAGAATATATTAACACAAAATATTTCCTGGGGAAATGGAAAAAGTTTCATAAAAGTAGATCTTAACATCAACAGAGTTATCCAAAGGGCAAGAAAAAAATCTGTAGCCTTTCAGATGTTGGCCAAAAATGAAAGAAAAACAGGCGCCTTCTCAGTCAGGTCTGGCAGAAGCAGCCACCAGCAAAAGGAGCTCAAAAGGGGTGGCAGCTGGGAATCTCTCAGCTTCTGAAGCCTCTGTCACTTTGCTGCCTCTAATCCTTCTGTGGCCACCAGATCCAGAAGGATGTATCTGCAACCTGAAGTTGACTGACATCCTTCCAGGTAGGAGGGACAGTGATGGTTCCGAGGAGCTGCACAGCCTTCAGGCCTGCCCACTCATTCAGGTCTTCAACTGGGGCTCAGAGTATGCTTCTGCTCTCATTTTTTGGTGTGTCTTGCTTGGTGCTGCCTTCCTGTTCCTTCTACCTGCTGATGCTCTCCCACCATTACCTCTGCTGGTAACCTTTTGCTGTCAGACTGAATGTGTGAAAGCAACACAGCACCAGCTATGCCAGTCCCCACCTCTCACTAGTTGCTCAGCTGGCTGGGACAAGTTATTTCAGAAGTTTTCTTGAGCTATAACTAAGGTAAATCAAGTCAGTAAATCTTTACTGGCATCACTCTGGTACTACTAGTCCTCCACTGCTTTTCCACAATGGCCTTTCTGCACTGAGTGAGCATAGACATGCCACTTTGCTGGGAAGGGACAAGCAGCACAGGTGAGCTCCACTGCACTGCACAGAGGGATGGGATAAACCCTCTGTGAACCTCGCCTGAGGAAAAGTCTTGTGGAATCGGCTGTTGCGTCACTTCGGCTTTGCCAAACAAAAGAAAGAATTTAAATGTAGGCATGTAGTTCTGCAGTGAAGGCCTCAGAGTGTGATATCTTCTAAGAGGCTGTTTCTGGCAGGTGGAGAAACAACAGAAAGTGTGTGTCTATGCTGACTGCCAGCGGCTGGACCACAGCTCTTTTCACTTGGTGATGGGATTAATGCACCAGAGGGATCTCCCCTGGTCTCCATCTTCCAGCTTCTACTCTTTCTGCTCACTTCTGAGAACCAGGAATCATGTGCTAGATCTACACCTCCCTAGAGGATTTTCATGTTAATGTTAGTCCTGAGGAATAGTGAACTGGAAAAGCAGGTTGTGGAAACACATTTCTTGACCATATTCAGCATTATGGAATTGTTCAGGAATGGTGAGATGGTGCTTGCTTAACCCTCACTTTTGATACTGATGTCATAACCAGATGTAAGTGGACAATAAAAGTTGTCATCTTTTTAGCTGCAAACACATGGCACGTCTTCCCCTTGAGCACATCTGTGGCAGAATATCTTTTTGCAGCTGTACCCATCACTCATCTCTGGCCCCAAAGCTGTAAACAGAACAGACTCAAGCAGTTTGTCTCCCTGTGCTGTACTGCCTTTCACTATCAGTGGAGGAACATGCTGTCCAGCAATGAGTTCAAAGAGGTGCTGCTGGTTTGCCTCTAATCTTCTGTTTTTCTTTTGGAATACGCAATCAAAACTGAAAGCGGTTTTCCTGGCTTAGGGTCCTTAACATGATCATGCTGTCCATCTTGCTGAATGTTTTTCCATGGTATTTTACTGCATTAATGGATTCTCATGTACATCTTCATAAGCCTTTGGTCACAGGCTGTGGTGCTTCCTTTTTCTGAGCTCTGTCCATAGACGATCACAGAATCACAGAATATTCTGAGCTGAAAGGATGGTCCCTTGCTCTGGCACAGACTTGTAGCTCTGGGACTTTGGCAATTGAAGCTGCAAATTTCTGAGTCCGCTGTTCAAGACCTAAAGTCAATCAAGAGGGAAGGAGAACTTCTCTGAGTGGGTGAATGGCATTGGAAACCCATTTAGAGACTGAGCACAAGATCTCTGGTGTCTGGAAGCAGTGGTAACTCTGTGGATTACATCTGTTCCTTGCTCTAGTTTGTATAAGCAATTGCTCATGTCAGGTCCCAGTTCTGGCAAATCTGTGGAAAATAACACTAAGAATAAATGTGTTTATATATTTTAAAGTGAAGTCTTCTCAGACTTCTAGAGAAGTGCATTTAGGATTAGCTGCTACACAGAGGGATTGGGAGAGCACCCATCTGCGTTCAGCCAAAACCAGTTGCTCTTTATCAGCCAGCTTCCTAATCCCACCTAAATTCCCTCTCTGCTCCTCCACATGGTGCTTGCCTAGTCCAACAGCACAGCTCACCCATTTTTTGGGTGAAAACACATTTCTCTCTGCATTCCCCAGATCTGGAGGGAGTCTGTCCCCCACACGCATCAGTGGCTCCAGCCAGCCACGTGGCACAGCCATCCCAGCCATGCTGCTGGCACACAGCCCTCCCCACCCATCTCCACATCATCAGTGTCTGCCTTACCTTTATCCCCATTAACAGGCACAGCAGTAGCTACATGTGGTGGATACAGCCTTGTGCGTTTGATCGTGTAAGCAGGGCTGATGAACTCTCCTTCAAAACGTGGATTAAGGACACATTTCCCCCCCTCCAAAAGCTGCTGTTCTGTGGCATTTGTTCTATAAACCCAGATAAAAATCTTGTTCTTACTTTTCAAGTTTATATTTACAAAAGGGTGGAAAAAGAGGCATAATGACAGTTTAATTAATGTATGCCATTAATCCTGGAGATAATCAGAAGCCTGATAAGTCTCTAATCTTGTAAAAAAGAATTAAAAAGCACTGAAACATCTTTTGCTGTCTGTAAACCTTGTAATGAGATGCTGCATGCTTGGAGGAGGAGCCATGGAAAGGAGCAGTGCCAGAGGACCTATTCTCAGCAGATTTCATCACTGGACTTCTTGTGTGATATTGTCCTTGGCAAAATCTGGAGTCCAAAGCCATAAATGTTGTTTTCAAAAATTGTCCTTCTCCTATCAATGTATAAAGTTATTCTAAGAATTTGTGGATATAAAGTAGGAGAGCTTTCGCTTCTCTACCATTTTCTTGTAAGTATCATGTATTTAAAGCACTACTTCAGTTTTAATGCTTGCAGACCTTACTGATTTCTTCCTAGTTAATCCTTCAGGTGTGAAAATCATGCCAATATACAATATCTATTATTCAAGCATAAAAAATAAATGAATAGAAGGCAGTATTTCCAAGGTGTTTTAAAAAGTAATTATGTGGCCAACTTCAGAGAACTGTTTTTTTGGAAGTCTGTATAAAATTCTTGTTTTAATTCTGTGTATAGCTTTGCACTTCTAGGTGTAAAGTGCAGATTATGTGTTGTCAGTCATTACCAATAAGTGTCAATGAAACGACTTTGGAGGGTGCAGTGACTAACAGACATTGTCCAGATTTTGAGAAGCTCAAAAAGACGTGCTCATTCTTGAACTCAGAGCAAAAGTGTAACATATAAGGGCAAAATGCCCTAATGTCTGCCACTCCTGCAGGGACCTGGGAACTAGCTGGAGCTGGTGGGAAGCATGGCAGGAAAGAATAATAATACTTATTATTATGCTTCTCTTCCTCTCCAGAGATGCAAAGACAACTGAATTTGTCCTCTGGAAAAGAGGCCAGCGGCAGCGTCTGCCGCAGCGGGGGGGTTAAGGCTGGGTGAGAACTTCTGTCTGGCTCCCAAAAAAGACTGAACCAATGAAGGAGCCAGAGCAGGACTGGGTTAAATAAACCCTGGAGGGTTGGGGGAGAAGTCCTGGCAGGCAGACAGGAGGAGGGTGAAGAAAATGAGAATATTTGTGTCAGGGTTGGAAATGAGGTTTCTTTCTTTTTTCTTTCTTTTTTTTTTCTTTTTTTTTTTTTCAAATTTTGTTTAAGGTTGAGCAGTACAAGAAGCACTAAGAAGCAGTGGTTGCCCAGGCACAAGTTAGCCAACAGCTGCATTGCTTGGGTATGCCCTTGCAAGTATGAACATCCCAAGTCCCTTGAGCTCAGGGGACTTTTGGCAAGTGGGCTGGGGAAGGGGGCAGAAGTGGAGTGAGGCAGTCGGGGTGCTGCAGGCCCTGGCTGTGCTCTGATACAGGCAGAGACATGGGCTGCCAAGGGGCCATTGCAGCAGCAAGGGCGAGTCTGCTCAGCCCCTGGGGATGTCTCCCCAGGGCAGCTGCCAGAGAAGGAGCACCCAAAGGTGGTTTCCTTCGGACTCTCTTACCCCACACGAACAACATTTAGTAAATACCTGCAGGAGAGCTGATTCCTGATGCACTGAGACTGAAAGGCTTCAAGACTGAAAGTGTGTTTAAGACCCTGAGGATGGGGAACTTTTTTGCTTGTCTGAGGAGCTCTGCTTTCTCCCAGCTTTCTCTGGGCAGCTGGGAGAGGGTGCAGTGAATTACCCCACGAGACACAAGAAACAGAAGCAATGTTAGGCTGGGGACAGGGACAAGGTTCTGCTGTCAAACCAGCCCTGAATGTAGGTAAAGGAGGAAAAAATTTTTTGACCCTTCTCCTGAAAAGAAATTGTTCAAAATAGGAGATGCACTTGAGTAAACTTAGCAAACAGAAAGACAGGTCAGGGAGATGGAGCAAAGTGGAACTTCTGCACATTTTCCCTGTCTTCAGATAAAGCCGTGTTGGTATACACAAGTACAACAACTCCTGAACTTTGGCTCATTTATTTATAAAACAATATACTAATCTTAATCCCTGGGCACACTGACGTAACTGAATGTCATACTTTCCAAATATAATGGATTGCATTCCCATCATAAAATAAATACATTCCAGCAGTGAGCCCCCCAGCAAATAACAGAGCTCCAACAGCTGGGGAAGCTGGGGCAAGAGGTACAACAATTGGGTTGTGTTGCTGAAGCCCAAAAGCCAAGTTTTTGCTGGCAGCATTCTAGGAAAACCTATTATAAATGCAATGCTACAAAAAAAGTGCTCTTTTCTTTCTAGTTCTGTGCTGCATGCAAAAACCATTAAAAAAATCCTGGGTAAACAAATATGCTCTTTTCCATATGACCTTTTCTTGAATATTTTCAAAAGTATATTGTCTTTCTGGTTTAACACAATATTCGTCAGCTTTTACTTATAGTTCAAAAGAAAAGCCTTCCTCAAACTGTTGCCAAAAAAGCTCTTCTATAGGCGTGCTGTCAAGAGAAAGGCTTTCTTTTTCTGAGTGTCACCCTGGGTTCAAATACATTTTACTGTAACTAGGACAGAAGTGGCTCCAGCAATCATTGCATCTTGAATCAGCTGGACACATATCACTCTGGCCTAAGAGCCATTTTTAATCTGTATTATGTGAAAGCAAGGGTTAAATACAATAGATAACCAAGCAGCAATGGTTTGCTCCCATGCAGTCTCTCCTTTTTTATTTATTTTATAAAATAAGCAGGCACTAAAACCTTTAAGAAACATTTTTATTCTTTTCGATGTGTAGGGGGCAAGAGCAATATTTGCAGCAGTATGATAAAACAGAATAGTACCCAACTCCACATGACTCAGCATGGGGTTTTTTTAACTTGGAAATTGTAATGAAAGGTTCACAAATTGGTTCTATTCTGTGGGATATCAAAAACGAAAAACTGAAATGTCACATTGCTAGTACAAATTCAGAATAATGAAAGCAAGCATGACCCAGGGCAGATTACAGATTGCAATAAGTTTGGGACCTCTTTTGCTGGGAGTCAGAGATTCCTATAATTTCATGGGGTATCTTCAAATGTAGCACAGGACTTTATTCTCCAATCTTCTATTCAGTGACCTACTGAGTTGGAAATATACGAATATATGCAGGTCGACAAAATATAGTCCTCTGTAAAGTCCATATTTACTTCAGCTGTCTAATGAAGAAGACTGGTCCCATGTATAGATCCCTGTAGGAGCTCAGCATTTGGTGTTGTCATAAGTTAACACTTCAGTCAAAGCTGACATGCTTATTAATGGCTGCTGCTGAAGGTTACATATATTTCATGCTTTGTGACTAAATAGTATTATGTACAAAAGTGAGGCCAAACCCCTAGGATGGGGTTTTGCTTTTGCATGTTTTTATCCTCAGTTTGTGATAGTAGACATTTGGGCTTTGGAAGCTTCAAAATTCACTCATTCACAACCCAAAGGGCAGTTTTGTCTCTTGATGAAACAGTCATTAAGCCAGTCTGTCAAGTTCAGCGTTATCTTTTGCATCTTTTTGATTGCTCTTTTCATTTTTCTCTTTGTATTTCATGTGGCAAAACGCAGCCCCTAAAATGGTACCTGAAAAACAGAGTGTTTGTCTGTAAAGGGAAGAGAAAACTTTCTGAAAAGATGTTCCAGCAAGGGCTGTGACACTGCACTGTAATATCCACGGTGCTTTACCTCTTGAACAGAAGCAAACAGCTTCAAGAAATGACCATGCAGCATTGGACCAAGAACACGGGTCTGAGGCACTGCCAGGCAGGATCAGATGCCCCAGGGCTCAGAGGCCTTCTCCCAAAGGAGAACTTTTCCTCTAGGATCTGACCAGATGACAAAGTGTCTATTTTAGCCCCCCTCCCTTTAAGAAGTGATTTGTCATGTTTGTCTTGAGACGTAGTCCCTCTTCTATATATACATACATATATATATATATAAAATGTGTAGCTTGACCTTTTAAAATCATGATGAGCTTGTTGCACTGTATATAAATTTATTTCCTCTTTATCATTGTTAGAATGAATAAGGATAATGTAAACCTACAAAGCTGAAATAGGTGAATAAAATGATAACTATAACCTACAGGTATAGATATTGTAAGTAGGAAGCTCCACTATCTTCACTATAATCTGGATGCCCAAGACAAAGCTCAAATCCCCTGACAAGCAAAGGGCAGTAAGTAGCAATGAAGTGACAAGATGCTACAAGTTCAGTAGTTTCTTCTGTCCTAGCTGGTTGTTGTGCCATCGGCTGTTTTTCTTATGACCAAAAACTAAGAAGTTTGCAGTGATCATGATACTCAATCGTGGGATCTTCCCTCTTTCACTCATTCTGCACACGCATGACAAATCTTCACCCAGCAAGTGAATTAGTGTCAGAAATGCAGCAGCACCATCATATCTCAGAGATCTGGCTTCAAATCAACCAAGAAGAAGTGACTTACCAATGATGAGCAGGACACCAACTAGAATCCCGATTGCCTGCCCAGGGGTTGGCCAGGAGTGCTCACGGTCTACTTCGATAAAACATGAATTTTCACTGGAACACTTGCAGATGCTTACTGCAAAAGGAAATGACATGAGGTTAATGAGAAATTTAGTAGTCACATTTGGTTATTTATAAATGTAACTGCTGTCTTGAAACTAATAATTCTGTGCATAGAATACCTTTAAGATTCACTTTGTTTTCCAAGGGCGGATTTCCATTGTCATTAAGTATTATTGGAACATTATACTCCTTCTCTTCAAAGTTAGCATGTTTTGGGGACAGGTAAGCATGAGTAGCTGTAAGTAGGAAATGGGACATTCATGTCAGCACGAGAAAGAAATTGAGTTCAACATTCAGACCAGCTGCAAATGTTCTTTTTTTAAAGGCTGCTTTGCACGTGATAGTAGTTTATGTTTTCCTCTATGACTTCTAAAATCTCATGGGTTTGCAGACATTAAGTAAAAAGGGAATATCTAGAAGTCTAGTCTGGCCTTCAGCATAATATGACTATAGAATTTCCTTTCTAATTTCTACTCCAGGCCAAATCTGATCTTGGGTAGCGCTACACTGAGAGCATCACATCTAGACCAGGAATAGTCCCCTACACTCATAGAGACCACAACCAGCTTAAATTGTTCCCAAGGAAATGTAGTAGGACACACCATCCTTCTAATGAACTTACACTGCCACATCTAAAACTCTTTAAAAACTGGAAAAGGTAATAATAGCCACTGGAATCAGAGCAAAGGTCTGTTGATATAAGTATCTTGTCTCCAGAACAAATGGAGATTATGATGAAAAAGCAAGTATGTATTTTATTTTCTCTTAATGCCCTCTCACTCTTCAAACATTTTCAGCTCGGGGACTTCTTGAGCAAGATGTAATATCTTGCTTTGAACTTGTAGAAAATTTCTGCATAGACAACACCCTGTGACAGCAAGTTCCTAAGTCAATTGCCTCCTCATTCTATCTGCACTGGAAATAACTCCACAAGATTCACTTGAGGGTCCCAGCTTTGTATACTGGAAGAGAGAACAAAGGATGAACCTTTGGCCATCCTGACCATAGCATTCATAATTTTGTATCTCTCTATTGTATTTTTTCCCTACTGTCTCCCTAGATAAAAAGTAGTAGCTTACTTTGCTGCTACTCTTTCTTATATCAGGCCACTCTATGACTTTGATTATCCTTGTCACCCTATCTAAACCCGTTTCCAGTTATACTGCATTTTTATGGAGATAGAGAGACTGGAGTTCAAAATGTGAACAAATTATGGATTTATACAGGAGCAAAATGATGTCCTCAGATTTCTTCTCTGGTTGTTTCCTGGTAATTATCAATATTTGATCTGCTTTTCTGAACAGTGCTGATAAATTGATCTCACATTTCCATGGAGCTGCTTACAGGTCTCCTTCCTGACTCATAATGGCCAGCTCAGCGCCCATGATTTCAAAAGTGAATTTCGGAGTTCAGGGTTCACTAGCACCTGCCAATTTTATTGTTCAATCAACTCAGTCTTGGAAGAATGTACTGAAATTCTTCACACTTGGTTCCTACTCAAAAAACTTTGTATAATGAGTAAACTTTGCCTCCTCATTACACACCCATCTGTATTGAGATATGCAGATCTCAGCAAAAAACTTCTGGAAAACCACACATCAACTCCCTTCACTGCGAGAGCAGACCATTTACTCCAAATCCTGAATTTTAAATTATTATTTATTCTTTCATAACTTTAAATTTGTGGCAACCCAGCTTTCTCTAGTGGGACGGTTCATCAAGCATATTTTATTAATTCAGACAGGCTCTATCAGCCAAGCACTTATCCATGTGCTTACTGTCCCCTTCAAAGAGCTCCACTCAGTTTGTGAGGCAGGACTTCCTTTTGCACGTGAAATGTCAGAAATGTACAGTTTGCAAACTGCTCTATTTCTTTTTCAGCAGTGATTTGTATTTGTTAAACACACATACATTTCATTCTTACATGCTTCTTCTCTCAAAAATAGTCATGAAATTGTAGCCTGCAACATACTATGTTTTATCTCTTGCAAAAAATAATTAATTACTTTGGTGTTCTTAACAACCTAGTTGTTTTTCTACATGGAACACTGAATATGCAATAATAAGATTGAAAAGGAATTCTGTAGTTCTTCTTATTTACCAGAGTACCAAGTGAGTCCCATATCACTGTAAGAATGGCTATATTAGCTTACCATTGAATTTTGACATTTCCCAATTATTTCTTGTATTCATCTCATCCGCAAGTGAAAAAGTAAATTTTGAATAAAACAACTGTTCATCAGCATCAGTAGCTTGAATAAGAGTTCTCTCTCCTCCGCTGACTGGGTAGCAGAAGAAAGCAGGATGATCCGTAGCTAATTGTGGACGGTTGTCATTCACATCACGTAAGTGTAGAATCAAGAATGCTTTGGATTTCTGAGCTACATTATCTGTCGAGTTTAACAAAATGTAAAGTTACACGCACATCTTGGATTTACACTCTGGGCTGTTGCATTTGCAGCTATCATAGACGTGCACCATCAGGTAGGCAGTGAGAGGTGGTATTCTGTCTCAGGAGGTCCTGAGGGATTTGAGCTAGCTGCCACTACTTTTTAACAACCATGGTATATTTACCACCAGTTCTTGCTAACTACAGAACACTAGCGAGGGAAAGGAGGCAGATCGTATGTAGTAATCTGTCACATCCATCATGTCTGGCAACCAGTCACATCCAAGTGACCAGTGCTCTTTGGAGCACTCTCAAACATGAAATGCCTTGAGTTTCCCACCCCTCTTCTATATACAGGAAATGCGAGTCAAAATTGAAAGATTCTAAGGGTTGGAACTAAAAGTCCTAATATATTTCAGACTTGATAGAGTATTAGTTTTAATTATAACAAAACGAAATTCTGTAGAAGGTTACAAACTATTCTCCAGGTATGTTTTCAGGAAGCCTAACCATACCTAGGAGAAAGACTAAAATCTTTATCGTTATAGAGAAAAAAGTGGCAGAATATATTAATACTGGAAACAGTGAAGAAATTCTAATCTTCTCTATATGTCACGTGGCTCAAGCAAATATAAGACTATAGCCAACTTCATGAAAGCTCTTTTAATCCTTGTTATCTACAGCATCAAGATTTCTTCAAGAAATTTAAAATCTTAAGAAATACATATTTCTAAGAATACATCACAGCATGTATATCTGAGATTACATGTTCCAGTACTTTTAATGAGTTTAGTCATGGTAGGTATGACAATTCCTCATAAAAGAGTAAGGACAGGGGATTCCCCTGTGTGTATATTTAGTTGTTTCATCACTTACTTAGCTCTGATACAACAACCTCTATTGAGTATATTTCTTCTTGTTCTCGATCCAAAAGGGAAGCAGTGTATACCTGCCCAGTGGCTGAATCAATTCTCAGCCAGTTTCTTACATCACCTTCCAAGGAGTATCTTTGGAAAGAAACATGGAAAAAAAATCACATATACTATTCCAAATCAGGAAGAAAATCTGACAAAGGAAATACTTCTTTGTTGATTTTATGCAAGCAGCTTGATTACAGTTGTACTCAAAGAGAGGGTTCTTGGAAGAGTCGCAGTACTACAGTACAGCCAGCCAGCCAGGAGAGATAGACAGAGTCAGAGAGGCCAAAATCATCCAGAATAAGAGTGAGAGCAGAACTATGGAAATGCCATCGCTACTCCAGCCTGTGTGCTTGTAATTACACTTTCCCTCTAAATGGGGAACCTGGGATGGCACTGAGCTTTTAGTCCAGAAGTGTGATTTGTCCAAACCCCATGTCCATCTCACACCATCACATCTCCCACATCCTGGTTTTGATGGGGGCACAAGCCAAAGGCCAGGGGACAGAGGGACCAGTGCAGCCAGGCACCCTATTGTGGATCAAGAAGGGGCCAGGACCCCAAGGTGAAGTATGGTGAATACATTCTGCCAGTCTGGAGCAGCCTGTAACTACCATTGGGGCAGCCTTGGAACAGAGAGTGCTTTAAGCATCACCACATAATTACGTTTATATCATTGTTTAAAAAATCACCAAGGTCTCTGGGTATTTACTTTTACAAATTTAACCACGAACATATGACCCAGTTAAAGCACAGGCTCTTGCTTGAGTAGAAGTGATCCAACCTTCTCATTCAATGTTTTTGTTCTTTCAGCACCCTTTACAGTAGAAACAGCATGCTTGTACATTTTCTACTTTTTTAGACTTTTTATTTTATGCCCTTTAACCTATTTTTAGCAGAAATGTGGTTTCAGTATATCTGAATTCCTGTCATCTGTCTCTGTCATCATCCCACAGAGCTTCTGGACTATGTGGCTCACTTTCAAACTGGTTTGACAGAAGGCCAAACATGATAAGTTCCCAAAAGTTAGGGACAAGTAGAAAACCAGATGAGAAATCTCTGGGAATAAGAATCCACAAGAGGCCTAAGAGTCATATTTTGCAACTCCGTTAACCACTTGGTGTTTTGCTGAATTTTAGTTAAATTTCAAGAACTGTTTGTTTTGAGTTGGTCTGTTCAGCATTCCAGCTGGGAATTGTACAGCAAAAGTCACAAATAATTCTTCTATCTGACTCTTCCGTGTAAGGTACATTTACACCATGCAACACAGCACAGGAGTTTTCTTGCACAGAGCTTTGCATCCACAATAGAAAGAGGTGTGTCGTCTCCGACAGCTAGGAAAGAAAATGAATTAATTTTCAATTGTAGACTTGAAGTTGTGTGTTTTGGTGGAGAAAAAGTTGAGGTTGTGTATTTTGATGGTTTCCTGTGTGACATGAAAAGCAGCTACTCTCCTGCTGGTTCAGGGGTGCACAGTATGTGCTTCATTTTTTTGTTAAAGGCATTATGGGTATGGAAACCTTGTTATTCTCAGACCAGCTCTACCTTTTTCCTGGAGATATAAAATAGCCTGCTTCCCTTGTGGTTTCCTGTTCCAAGGCTGATGTTTGTCACAGCACAGAGAGAAATCTGGTCAGAAAAGCACTGCCCAGCAGTCTGCTGCAGGTGGGTTGCTGGCCATCACCCCACCACACATCCACCTTCTACTAGGAGATAAGACTTCCGTAACAAAGTGTTTTCCCATGTGCCAAGTATTGGGCATATTTTCCTTGCACACCCTTAAGAACAATTTTTGAAACCCTAAATTCAATTAATTAATCACAGTCACTCTTTTTTACCGTACAGAATCCCCTTCAGGATCATAGGCCTCCACCGTCATGACCAGGGTATTGACAGGAATGTCTTCAGACACTTCTGTTTTGTAAACTGGCTTCAGGAAAACAGGTGGCTCATCCACATTTGTTACAAAAACTTTAAACATGGTAAGAGAGCTTGAGTTGTACTGCACGCTTGGCACCAGCGGTTCAGGGTTTGTGGCGTTGATCACCAGGTTGTACACAGGCATCGTTTCAAAATCAAGAGCCTGGATGAATTAGAAAAAAAAGGTTCTTGAAGCAATGGCCATGCTGCTGTGGGGAGTTCCAATGAGAAATTACAAAGTCCCTCTCTTCTCAAGGAGGAGTTTGCATCCCAGATACAGTCAAAATAAGGGAGAGCTGTCAGGAGTAAATGACACTTGGAATGGTCAATTTAAATGAAACCATATGCCTGTTTAGAGGCCTCCTCAGCAATTGCATTTTCTATTAATGTTGCCACCTGCCTAAGTTTAATAACAATATCCTGTTTACAGAAATAGTATTTATAGCTCTGTATGAGAAGGCCTCAAATGACCTCCGAGTGCCAAAAGTCATGCGAGGGTTGTTACACCACAGAGTTTCTCACAATTGCCTCCTTGGGAAAGAATGAGGCTGAGGTTGATCCTGAAGATGGTCCACCAAATGCTGCCTCTGCCTGTGCTTGGCCTGGTGGCAGCACACGAGCTAGATGGACACAATACGGCATCCCTTGGAAAATGAGTGATAGGTTTTCTGGACCCATAGTCCAGCCACCTTCGAGAAGGCTAATTTCAAAGGGAGAGCAATTTTGCTATTGAAATTCATGTATGCAGCAAAAAGTGTTCCTTATATTCCTGTCTCCAGCATTCAGCATATGGGCTGTATCACCAACTGCAGCACACGCTGTCCTTGGCTTTGTCACAGTACTGTTTCCCTCAGCAAGAACAAACTGCATCTCCATGCTGACACTGAGACGTGCTGGCTGCACTTGCACCTCACTTTGCAAAGGCCACTAACGGCCAGAGCAACTGCAGGGAGGAGAATCTGCCCCCTCACAGCCCATCACTATCACCACAGCCCATGGAAGCATTAGCTGGCTTTCTCTTGTCCAGACATGCTGCTGCAAAAGCACTCAAATAATGTCTTTTTTTTGTCTTTGTGGTGGTCTTTATGGTGCATAAAGACCTACTTCATTGGCCAGAACCTGCTTTGCTGGAGAAGCAGCCAGCAGCCGAGCCAGTGGAGGGAGCTGCTGGTGGTGGCAGGTGGTGAGGGCACAGCAAAGGCGAGAGGATAGGTGTGTGTGAGCACTTCACAGGCACAGAGTCTGAGTCCAAAAGTGAAGCCTCCTGCAGTCTGCACCATGCTTAGGGTGTCCCCACCCCACCACCAGCCAACACCCCTCCCCACAAATCATTACCAGGGCAATTACTGTGTATGACAAATAAGTAACACTAAAGGAGAAAAATAAAATCCATCTATTCACCTTGTTAACCTTGACGAACCCTCGGTTTGTTTCAGAGTCTGTCTCTATGACGAACGTGTTGTTTGGATCTCCTTCCTTCACTTGGTAAACTATGAGGGAGCTGCCTGTGGCAGGCTCGTCTCCATCAGTAGCTTGAATTTCTAATAAGACAGTTCCTATTGAGATATTTTCTGCCACAGTCACACTGTTATACTGAAGAGAGAGAGGTCATTGAAACATGACATACCAAGCACCAACTGTGGATAAAAACTTTAGCACAACCACAAGCTTGTGGCCCACTTACATGGATGTATTTTAACCCACAGCAGCCACATGAGGGAGGGAAGCTTTTTAGCCACACATTTATCATAAGTGATGGGATCTATGTCAGTGCCACTAGTACAGCACCAGTCCCAAATCTTTACTTCCTCCGTCAAACCAGCCCATGATCACATAACAGGGATAGTACAGCTCCTCTGTGCCCTGTGAGCATCCTGGCCACTCATTGGTAAATATTTGATTGCTTCATGCACCACAGGCTGTTGCTACATTGGCATCCCAGCTCTGCTGACTCTTTGATATGTGCCCTCGCCCAGAAGCCTTCCCTTGAGACCAGGTCCTGGACCGAGACCTTGAGGTGAGATGGTGTAAAACCTGCAGTGTAGGCACCTTGTCTGCATGTGACCGTGCTGCCATTGCCATCAACAGAGAGCTGGGCAATGCAGTCTGCAAAGCCTAAAAACCAACACAGCTTCCCTGAAAGGACACCTATGCCTGATGGGCCAGACAGCTCTCCTGAGCCCATCACCTACATGGCCTGCAGGAATGGTGGGAGCTGGGACACCTCTGTGCAGGTACTTCAGCCACTCCAGCATCTGCCAGGAGGCTTGGGCCATCAGGTAGAAGCCACAAAATGTCTGCAGGTCTCTGCCAGATGCCAGCACCTCCACCAGAGGAAAAGGCAAGAGCCTGACACCCGTTCTTTAACCAGGTATGTTTTTGGGCATGGATCACTGGACCACTGTCTCTGATCAAACCATGTAGGGCTTTTGATTCCCATTCACTTTCTGGCTGTTTTGGATACACTAGTGCTATGTTTGGAAAGGTACTTGGGAGATGCCAGCTTTTTTCCATTTAGCTGTTTGATTAATGTTAAAGCATTTTCTTCCCCCTTTCCCTTCAGGACTTGCATTTCTAGAATAAACTGCTTTAATAGAATAAGTTCTTTCTGTACACATAGTTTTCCACTGAGCAAATTACATTAAATTTCATAATTAGCTGTTAGTCTGTCTCATCGCTCACTGACTATATAGACCTTATATGTAGACTTGCAGCAATATTTTGCCTTTATTTTCACTAGTAGTTACTTTGTTACTTGTTCTGTAAATGGCTAGTTTCCCATTGACATTCTATAGACGTTGAAGGCATGCTCAAACACTTGTATAAAGTTATTGGAACACTCAAAATGTTGTTAAAAATACTCACATCTGATTTTTCAAAGATAGGAATTTGATCATTGATGTCGATGACATGTACTTCCACGTCACAGATTGTTTGGAATGCTGCATGGAAAGAGACAATGTCATACCAGCCCTTCTGCTGAAAATAACTTTCCTCCAGAAGGGTTCACTGTGAGCAAAAGTGAGCACTGCCAGATTGCCCAGTCTAAGCATTAAGTTGAGAGAAACACTTATCTCAGATATCTCCTAGTCAGTGACAACCTCACTCTCTATCTTACCATCAATCTTCCCAGTTTGTTCCGCACTGTCCCATCCTGTTTCATTTCCCTCACTTTTTAAAACGATATCCGTTTACCAGGATGATGATAGCTATGAATTGTGTTAGGCATCAGTATCCCTTTTCCATGTCAAAAAGTAAGCCCTGGGCTGTTATGCTACCTTGTCCTCTTGGCAGGTCATCAGGCAGCACCCTCAGTTTTGTTAAAGCCAGACTTAAACTTCAGATCCATGCAAATCTAATCACTACCTGAGCAGGGGCACCCATAGCAATGGCAGGTTGTGATTTTAAAAGCATAATATATCTGGTCATGTGCTATCCATATATAGATGGATTTCAGTGTTTTGTGTACACACTTCATGAGCTGAAAGTTAAGGAAAATTCTAAACAACATTGTTTGGATTGAATTCAAATAATCATCCAAAACAAGTCACCAGCTTCTCCCTCTGCAAGGTGTTCCATCATCTGCCTAAATGATGCTATTCCATTTACAGACATGTCACACTGCTTTCTCTACATGCCAGTTTCTTTGTGCACAAGTTTTGCCTGACTGTAGGGACTCCAGCATAAATCCTTAAGCTTTGGTATGGAGTTTGATTTCCTTTCCATTCAGTGAATCGCAAAGGATTCCTGGGAATTTACATAAGGGACACGATTATTTTTGAAGTTTAATTTCAGCTTAATTTTCTCCTAATGTTTTAAAATATTGTCTGGACTGTCTGAGCAGCTGTGTTTAATTTCTTGATTTTTTTTTCAGTTAAGTCCCTTTGAAAGATCTGGGGGAAAACCACAATCATGATCATTTTTTCCTCCCTGTGGAAGGAAATCTCTTACTGAAGTACTTGTTAACAAGCTTCCCAGTTTAGCCACACTCTGGCCTAGAGCTGGTTTCCTTCCATGCTTGCATGACGAATCATGATTTATCTCCCTGCATCTCAAGAATAGGGCAAGTACCATGCCAGAGCAAGACAGCTCTCAGTGCTACTGCCTGTTCAGCAAATCCTCCATGTTTCCCCACATCCCTTGGACAATGAACACAAGTGATATCAGTGTGAACAGAGTTATTCCAATGTATAACAGCAGGCATTACATACTTGAATCTGACACCAGGACCTTCAAGGAATACTTGGCTGAATCACGCTTGTTTAAGGAACGGCCAGTTAAGTGCAAATTCCCAGTATCTTGCTGAATATAGAAGAGATTATTTGTGGGCAATTCAGGTTCCTGACTTTGGATTTTGAACCGCAGACGAGAGTTAAAGGTGTCCTCCTTATCCATGTCCGTAGCAAACACGGTGCCAATATTACTTCCTGTGGCAGAGTAGAGGTCGGAGTCAGGCAGAATGCAGTGGTCATGTTTCTCCACAGAAGTACACAGTGACAACAGCGATACCCGTGCAAAGAGTAGAGAGTCAATAAAAATAAAGCTACATGGAAAACACTGCAATGGACACAATCATTTCACTTCTGGGAGTTTTTCCTTTAGCATCTCAACATACTGTTTTGGGGTCAGGACAGTAGACTGTGGACTGTGACAGCAGACTCTTCAGTCCTGAAACCAAATAACTGATGTCAAGGCTTAGGACAGATTTTGGTAGTGGTCCATTGAAGTCAAAGACATTATTCTGGAGGAGCAGCTGGCTGAGGGAAAATGGGCTCATGCCACTTTAAAACCGTAATTTTTTTGTATTGGTAATAGAAGGGGTGTCTTTCTTTACATAGTCTAAGCAGTTATCCAAAACTGTGGATGTGGGAAAATGCAGTTTTATGTTTTAAATGAAACAACATTTTAAAAGTAGGTGTTTAGAGCCTGTCCTTCTCAGGTTATTGAAATCCTTTTCACATGAATTATTGAAAGGAAAACAGAAGGGCTATTTGCACAGGAAAACATTTCTCTAGGGCAGCCACAGTTTACTCTTTAGGATTGGAATTTCTAGCTTTATTCACACACAGCTGGAAACAACAACAGGACTGCAATGAGGTGTATAAATTAACAGAAGCTCTTTTCTTACCTCCCATTTCATTTTCTTGAACTTCTATTACAGTGAGATCCTGCTGGCACACAGGGGGATTGTCATTGATGTCTTCCACAATAACGTGAATTTCCAAAGGCTTATCCACCAGTTCTCCCTTGTTATCTTTAGAGATCACAAAGAACGTATACTGCAATAAGAATATAACTATTAGATGGTTTGAACATCCACTGTGACAATATTTTGCATTAAAGTATGTAACTATGGGAATATGAAATATCCTCTCACGAGTTTGTTCAGTATTTTCACTCTGTTTAAATCAGAACTCTTCCATCACCCCTTACTTTCTGAGGTCTGAGTTTTCAAAAGATTTTAAAATTCCTTAATACTTCACTCCACTGTAGCCTTACTCTTGCAAAAATTCAGGACAACCAGGAATATCTAATTTTTGCCATTTTGCAAATTCATCTGTCACATACGGAGACAGAATTTTTCCAGCATATCTGATCTCTGACCTATGCTGTGCTCAAATTTCCTCCAAGAACAAAAGGAAACAGAGGATTTTCTGTCTGAAAGACCCCTAGATAGGTAGCTTCAAGGTGACTTTACAGTTGCAACTCCAAGTTAAACTCTGCTTCTGCTGTGTAGAGATACCTGAGGTCTCCAAGGTCTGAAGTAGATCTGAAGCATCCAAATCTCCTGCACTCCACAAATCCCACCGCCTACCTCTTACTCGTGCACCTACAACCCTGCCATAGCTGGTCCATGTTGTACATTGCACATATGCCATGGGCAGTGATTGCTACTGCCAGAGCCACTGTAGGGTAAGAACCTGAAGGCTGTTTACAGTATAGTACGTGGATGAACTTTCACATCTATCACATCATTTCCAAACAAAACGGACAAGAAACAAAGCATTTATTTATTCTCTCCTTCCCCTTTCTCCTTCCTTTCTATTGAGCTTTCTCATATTTACTCCTGCACCAATAATTAGCTTCCTGCTATGATGTCTGCCATCAGTGAAGTTTTATGTGTTTACTTACAGTATCCTTTTCTTCCCTGTCCAATGGTTCAGTCACATAAATATCACCATTCTTACTGATGGAAAATGGGAGCCTCGGCAGTTTTTCTTTTTCAAAAATGTCATAAATTACATCTGGTTCATTTGACTGCACCTGAAAAAAAGTCCCCAAAAAAAGTCAGCAAAGGAAGTCAGAAGTGTAGACTGAGATTTAACAGGGATCATTTCTGGACCACAAACAGAAACAATCACATTCCTGTTAGCTTCATAAACCAGAAATTTAACAGTTTGGCAGGGTCTTGGGATGAACTGCAGAAAATGAAACTGATAATCTGCCCCTGCTCTCTGAATTGTGTGGTGAAGCCACTTTACCTCAGTTTCTCCATCTGTCCAGATGGGCTATACCACTTATCTTTTTATAAAAGAGTTTTTTGATATGGAGATAAATAGTGATTATGAGAAAAAAAGCATTATTTGCATTTTAATATCTTGATACTAATTATTTCTGTCTCCTTACACTGTGTGTTCCTGCCTGTTGTTTTGTTTTATGTAATTCAGAGAAGTGGAACAACAAAACGACACTAAATTGGGAGGAGCTGTCAACTCCCTCCAGGACAGAGAGGCTCTGCAGAAAGACCTTGATAAATTATAGAGATGAGCAATCACCGACCATATGAAGTTTAACAAAGGCAAGTGCCAGATTCTGCACCTGAGATGGGGCAATCTTGGATGTACAGACTGGGGAACAAGAGGCTGGAGAGCAGCACCACAGAAAGGGACCTGGGAGTCCTGGTTGATGGCAAGCTGAATATGAGTCAGCAGTGCCCTGGCAGCCAGGAGAGCCAACCGTGTCCTGGGGGGCATCAGGCACAGCATCGCCAGCTGGGCAAGGGAGGGGATTGTCCCGCTCTGCTCTGCACTGGGGCAGTCTCACCTTGAGTATTGTGTGAAGTTTTGGGCATAACAATATAAAAAAGACATTAACCTATTAGAGAGTGTCCAAAGGAGGGCCACAAGGATGGCGAAGGGTTTGGAGGGGAAGCCTTAGTAAGGAGCAACTGAGGACACCTGATTTGTTCAGCCTGGAGGAGACTGAGGGGAGACCTCAACATCCTCATGAGGGGAGGCAGAGGGGTGGGCACTGATCACTTTCACACCCAGTGACAAGACTTGAGGAAGCTCACTTGGGGGAGGTCTATGTTAGAGATCAAGAAAAGGTTTTTCACCCAGAGGGTGTTTGGGCACTGAACAGACTCCCCAGGGAAGTGATCACAGCACCAAGCCTTCATGAGTTCAAGAAGCATTTGGACAGTGCTCTCAGGCACATGGTGTGATTCTTGGGGTGTCCTGGGCAGGGCCAGGAGCTGGACTCAATGATCCTGCTGGGTCCCTTCCAATACAGCATATTCTATGATTCTGTGATTCTGTGAAAACAAACACCTGGTACCTATATGTACATACGTGTATGCACACTCTTTACATTCATCAAAGCTTGTGATGCAGGAACTTTTTTGGGGTGCTGCACATTTAAAATGAAATTAAGTACACAGACTGTCAAAGTAATGAAGGAGTCAGTATTAATGTTTATGTTCTATATAGCAGCAACTGCATTTCATTTTCCCCTAGGAAGAATCAACATGCCATTGGCTACCACACTAAATTCGTATACAAGCGACTCCAAAATGGGTGCACCCTTGCATTACTCTTCCTTCCACCTGTTTTCACTCTGGACTTCCCTTGGGCTGTCACTGAGGCCAGTGGGAATAGCACCAAGCCAGTTACTCTTGTGAACAGGATCCATGGAATCCTGCCATGTTCAAGGGATGACAGCATTGGTGTTGCCATTGCCAAGGCATTTTTCAAAGTCAAATATTTCTGAAAGGCTGTTGGCCTGTTAGTTAATATGTACTGATGTATACACTGCTATTGGTCTACAGTTATCAGCAAAGTATTTTGTGCTTAAACTGTAAAAAGAGGAATACTGTGGGAATGCAGGATGTGAAGGAGGATGTTTCAGTTCTTTCTAGGTACTTTTGATGCAGAAGTTGTGCTGCATAATACAAACTGGTCACAGCAGGTGTCTCTGAGTGTGCAGGACTGCCCACAGGAGGGCTGTTGAGGAGCTGGTCCCCTGCCCCGCTCTTCTGCAGGTAGAAGAAGCTAACCTCAAAATAAGCTCCAACAAACTCTTGGTTTGCTCAAAGCCTGGAGGACCCATGACTGGATTTTGCTCCCAAACTGAAAGGCAAAGTCCAGTCACTCTAGTGTTTGTATTGACTGTACCTCAGTCACCTTCAAACTATTAACTTTCATACTAACAAAAGGTCAATGAGACCTCCACTAACAATCATTTCCAAAGGATGCCATATTAAAAAAATAACTGGGAGGTGTCAAAGTCCTTCTGAAGAGCCTGATGTTGAGTGCAGTGGGGACACCTTCACAGTTAGTTGGGAGGAAACAATTGTCTGGCACAAGGAGAAGTTCAGGGAGTGTGGTCAAGGACCCTACCTTGCTAATGTTGACAGGGTGGACCTGGGTTGAGTTTTCTGCGATGTGGATGGTGGGGGGAGCTTTCCACAGGCTCTCCTTCACAATGATGATCACATCGACACTGCTGGTGAAAGCATTTGCTGTCATCCCTGCCATGTCCTTCACAGAGACAACAAGCGTGAAGGTGTCCTGCTTTTGAGGATCCAAGTAATAGGAGCCTAGAGACAGAGCAAAGAGTCAAGAGAAATGACACAGAGGCTGTGGGGGTTGTTCATCTGCCCATTGCCTTCTACATGCACTATGGTTCTTTAACTGCTTCAGACTTACTTCTTAGATGGTCCTTTGCGACAAATCTCAGCAAACCACTTCCTCTGGCTCCTCTGAATGATGCTGCATAGCATCATGTGGATGTAATCATATGAGGCCTCTGTGCTGCGGTCTCATTTTCTGCAGATGCATCACTGAACAGCCCTCAGCCCAGTTAGGCACTTGTTCAGCCCAGCAGAATAGATGGGTGTTTCTAAATTATTGCAATTTAGTTGGGATCACATGGCCAGCCGAGCTTTATCTGCATTTTTCATGTTACTGCTTTTGGGTTTCTAGATTTCGAGGCAGAGAATTAATTCCAAGATATGACATAGTGAAGGCCAGAGGATCTATCTCTCTTCTCAGAGTACTTTCAAATCTCAATCTCCGTTTCTGTTAGCTTCCCTTGAATTTGGTCGGACAAAAAACGAGTTTCCCAAAACCAGGGCTTCAGTGGAGTGTGTCCCACTGACCACATTTATTCAGAATGTAGCATCAGACCTATGTTGTCATTTTGTTCCTATGCACACCCCAGAACTCATGCTTGCTCTTTGCAAGCAAGAATCTTTTTACATACCTGTCCTGCTTGGTGAGATTGCTCCAGTTGCGCTATCAATCTGGAAAAGCATTTCTTCGTAAGGTTTGGGAAAATGATGGAGAATGCTGTATGACAGCTGTGCGTGGGGAGTTGTAGGGTCATCACGGTCAGTGGCATGGACGTACATGAAGGGCTTACCTGTTTGCATTGGAGAGGAAACAGTGGTAAGAGAGGAGACTGAACTTCAACAGATAATCCATTTGAGCAGAGCTCTCAAGCCAGGAAGGCAACTTACAGGGAGCTACCATTGCTCCATAATGCACCTCTCATGGGAAGCCGTCTGTAGAGGTTACACTGATGTGTGCCATCGCACAAGTCAACCCTCCACCAGCCCTGCTTAGTAGGATCACAATAGGTGTGGAGACCAGTTGATGAAGAAGGTGACAGAGTTAAATCAGCTGAGAGCTATCTATCACACTGATGGATATACTATTCTGGGTGCCTGAACCCAGAATTCAGCTCACTTGTGTCTCTCTTTAAGGTCACTTTGCAGTTCTTACACAGATAAGTTTAACCCAAAGCACCTTGATAAAAGCAGCGTACAGCCTGTGACACAGATATAATTAAAGAACAATCATACAGTGAAAAAAAAATGGAAATACATGGTAATGTAACTCAACTTTTACCTTTTGAGCACCAGTGCAACATTCAAAATCTTTTTGGCTTGGATGCAGTTAAGAATACAGTAATATGTTTCAGAATGATTTTCTGACCCCATGGAGGTTTATATGCATATTCTTTAGCAAAAGTTTCTTCTTGAGTCCATAATTACAGCAATAACATCTGTATGAATCCTTTGTTTCATTTCCAAGATGTAAGTCTCAAACTGCTCTTTGATACTTGCATGACTCCTGGACTGGATCACTGCAATCCATAATCTAAGACTCTTCTAAATGCTAAGGTTCAGCCCATGTTCTGAAAAGCATCAGCCATGGTAAGCATATACCCCATATCTACCCTGGCACTTTATTTCATTGATATGTAAAGATTCACACAGTCTTAGCATTCTCTTTCGGTATAGTCTTTGGTAACCTTTAAATTTTAAACCCCTTCTAGCACCAGGGGATTTTTTACAGTGCAATGGAGAGAGGAGCAATATTTGCCTGTTAAGTGATACCTGCAAAGAGTAAGTACTAAAAAATATTTCTGATTGCACTCATCCCTTTACACCACATAGTGGTCACCTCTTTGCCCTTTCATTATATTATAGAGGCTTTCATCCTTATTTTGTACAGTCCTGTGGGTAGGAAAACCGATCATTTTCCAGCTTGTATAGCACCCACTTTACCTTCCTGCTTAATTTACCTACCTTCCTATTTATGATAATATTTAATTATGGTGATAATTACCTGGACGGGAGTTCTGCCTCACTACTCCAAAGTACCTTGTGTTGTCAAATTCTGGTGGGTTGTCATTGATATCCTCCACATATATTGTAACAGCATATGGACCTTTAACTACGTTTCCACTTTCATCCAGGCTTTCCACCTGATTTGAACAAAGAAGGAACAGCGAAGAAATATTTTCATGCAGATAAATTAAAAGGCATAAATTAATATCAGGATGTCAAATGCCAGGTCATTCTTACTATGATTCAAATCTGGTGAGAGCCATCACTGGGTAGCTCCTCATACAAGGACAAATTTGTCACTGTAGCTCCCTCACAAAAATTTGCAACATTATATAATGCCAACAAAAAAAATAACCCACTCCTGCTTCTGATGACACCTTTCAAAGGACAATTTCCCACTTCCACTTTCAGCAGACAACTTGTATTTTTTCACAGCCTAGAATTACTGTCTTTCTTTAAACAGAAATATATGCTGTCTAACAAACAAGGAGAAAACTCAACGTGATATAGCATTCATAACTAATTGCTATTATAAATCAGGTAAATAGCTTGATAGAAGGGTTAGTAAAGAAAAATTAATACTTATTTCTAATGACTTTTTTCCAAACAATTCAACTTATTTTACAGCCTTCTTTAAAGCACCAAGCATATATCTGTCACACTTCATTTTGTTTGCACATAATAGATAAAATCATGATTATTTATGCCTAACCAAGCATATTTTTTTTTTGTTCCGTCATCACTTCTTGTTTATAAATTATTCATGTGCTTAGGGTTATTAACTTCTGGGGCTAGAAAATTGTCCTCTCTGATTCCAATCCAAGGGTGCTTTAGAGCTGAGAACATGAAACCATGAAACCTGAAGTGTTAGACTTTAGAAAGACAGCTAAGGCTAGCTAAAAAATCATCATGTACTTTGTCTGTTCAGATACTGATCCTCTCATGATCACCTCCTTCTCAGCTGCTAGTGCCTCAGAAAAAGGCAATACCATTTTAATATAGTTTAAGAGCAGAAGACTGTACTGAGACCCAAAGACTGCCTATCCACTGCCCCATTCTCAGTAGTGTTTACACTAGTGAGATCCTCATGAAATGGGTATAATAGCAGGACAAGCACACAAAGTTTTTTCCTCTCTTAGAGTCCAACATCTGCCAAACAGCTTTCTGCTGTTATCTGAGAGAGGTTAGATCTGTGCCTCTCTGCTTAAATGTCTTTTACTCACACCGTTTCACAGAGCCACAGAATATTCTGAGTTGGAAGTGACCCACAAGGATCAAGTCCAACCCTGAAGCGAATGGCCCATACAGGGATCAAACCCTGGCATTATTAGCACCATGCTCTAACCAACTGAGCTAATCTCAGTTTGTCACCATATATATTATAAGCTTTCTAAATTATTACAGTAGTTTATTTTTCCACTCCAGACATGGAATTCACACTATCAGTCTTCAGGGATAACTCATTCATGAGGCTAGATTTTACTTCCAGTCAAGTATTCCCTTCATATTAGGAGAGTTAAAGGGTTGGTGTTGGCATTACAATTTTTGTTTGCTCAACATCGCCTTCCTCTGCTGCGGAGCATTTTTCTGTTCAGTCTTCCAGAACTACAAAACCGTATGTCTTCCAGCAAATCTCGATATTAAAAATTAAGAAGCTGCCGGTAAACATAGGCAAAATAAAGAATTTGAAATTTCAACCGATTTCTATTAATATCATCAGGTTTACCAAAAGAGGGTGAATGTGAATACTTCTCCCTTCCTATTTTTCATTGAGTTTTTACCTGCAGCTTGTGCACTTGTTTGGTCTCCCAGTCCAGAGACCCATTGATATACAGGATGCCTGTCTTCGGCTCAATGTCAATAATTCCAGCTTTTTCACCAGATGTTCTGAAATTCACAGCAGGTGGCTCAAGTGTGAACTACAATGGCAAAAAACAGAGGGAAAAATCGTCATTTTTTTCAGCATTTTCACCATAATAAAAATAATTTAATGCCTTTGTGACTTTTGAAATCTATTGCCAACAGTGTTTGGCTGGGAGAATGATATTCCAAGAGTTTGCTCAAACAAATCTGCTCCTTTCTGATCCTCAACAGAGGAGTTTTCACATTATTTCCTGAATGCTGCAAGAAATCCCAACTGCTGTTTTTTTCCAAAGCAAACATCTGCTTAGGACAGGGCTTTGTCTGAGCATAGGAATGGAAAAAAATGACACACATCCTCCATTTGCCTGGGAGCTGGATCTGTCCTTCTGTGGTTATGGCTTTGGGAGGAAAACCTCCGAGCCAAAGGAAAATGATGACACAAGTTACATGGAAAGAAATTCTCTAGGAATGCTGATTTTATTAATCCCTGTCTTAGGATATCCTCCTAAAAATGTGTTTGAGAGGGGTTTGTCTCCTGCTCTTTGTATGTAGACTCTTGAATTCCCAGAGAGAGGAATTAAAAATTAATTTCAGATCCTCTCAGGGGACTGTTCTTCCCACCAGCACAGAGGACAATACTCTGTATGTGGTCTCTGTGTGCAGGCTATGGGGTTTTTGACCAGAGTGGATGACACGAGATACTTAATTACCTGGTGAAGGATGCGTGGACCCCCTCCTTCTTGAACAGAGAAGCTCATGTCATTCAGAGGCCCACTTACAAGCAGGCCCTCCAGATTAAGCCACATAGCCTGTGAGAGAGAGAGAGAGAGAGGGATGGAGGAAAGCAGCTGAGGGATGTCTGCTGTCACCACACACAAAGAGCAGCTCTCCACTGCTGAGCCTCCTGCAAGTTATTTTGCTATAGTAGAATGGCAGAGACTCTCCCAGATTTGCACTGAACATCCCCAGGTTCTTTAATGCACATAATTTCTAAAAGCAGTGTGATTTATTAATTAATTTAAGAACAAAGCCTTGTGCCCTGCCCTTTTCTGACCACTACATAATTAAATGAGATCGGATCTACCTTCAAGAGCAAACAGAAGAAGAAAACAGATGAAGGTAGACTGGGAGCAAAAGGGAATTCATAAAATCATTGCTGGATCACCTGTGTGTCCCCAGCAGGACCATCCACATCCCATTAAGGAGCCACAAAGTCCTGTGACAACAAATGTGTCTGGAAACTGAACATCACACCTGGAGATGGGGAGGAGCTGTGGCTGTACCCTTTGTAATTTCCCAGTAAATTCAAATCTTCTTTTGTATGGGAATGAGGTGACCCTCTCTGGTCCCCTATGCCACCCCCCTCAGTGCCACAGCCATCTGGGCAAGGCACTTGAGCCCTGTGCCTTCACATCAATTGCATCTGAATGCAAATCACAGAGAGAACAAACACATCCTTCTGATCTTTGGCTTTTACCTGATGGCAAAAATTTCATACAAATCTGTCTCAGCCTCTGCTTTCTTCCTAATGGCTAGCAGTGTCTTAACATCATGGTTTTTTCTGCCAAATTTTTATGAGTTTTATGACCACACACTCCCCAGTGCCCAAAGACCTCTACACTCCTGCCCTAACATTTCAGGGCTCTTCTTGCTTCCAAACAAAAAAAGCAAAGGGAAAATCAGCCTCTCAGGGCAGCCTTTGCACATGAGAAAATTCACACTGTGGTCCCAATAATCGACCTGTTTCTTCAAAGGCAAGACCAAGCTCCCCCAAATTCCCTGTCTTCACCTCCTATCTTGACAACACTGAGGAGCTGCATGTCAGAATTAGAGCTCCATTATTTGGCTGCACAGGTAAAATTTCTTTTCTTCCATAGTAAAAATTGATTTATTTTGCTTTACAGATTTAGAGTACCATTGCCACCCTGTCCATCACCCCATAGAGTTGAGTGTGTGTTCTCTGCTGCGTGACTTTTCCTCTGGATTTGATCCTGTTGCTGCTGGGACAGCCATTCAATCTCTCACAGAAAAGCACAGTCTGCATATTACCAAGGGAAAGCTTAATTCTGCCTATGACAAAAACATAGCTAAGTTCAGCACAATTTACCCTGAAGTGCTGCTCTGTATGTGTGTGTCACAAGTGGTGTTCCAATAATTCCATGTTCCATAATTTCGTATTAATAATAGCCAGAGATTCTGTCTCCCTCGCCTACAAGGCTTTGTGACTCCTTTTGAAGAGAGGAAAAGCAGAGAGCTGGGGAAGGAGAGGGAGGGATGCTAGTGAACACTAATGTCAGCAGAAGAATATCAAGAAATGCCATCTGATAGTTATGCATCCAGGAAAATGCACTTTGCAGCTACCTTTGATTATTTTTGCAAGATACTGACTGCTGGCCTCTACCAGAACCCTGAATCTGACCAGCTATGGCTATTCCCATGTCACACAGGTTGGCACAGCCTGGCTCCTGGAGTCTTTTCCCAGGGTCATTTTGCAGACAGATTTTGCTTTATCGTGTTCCCTGCCATGGAGGAACAAAGGCTGATGCTATAAAATCCAGCAAGTTCAAAGTGCAGCCTATGAAGCAAGTAAGTGATATGACTTCTGTTGATTAAAATTACTTTATGTGGACCATAAATATTTCCAAACGTATTTCTACAGCATGAATCACTACTCAGGAGCTTGAAGGGGAAAGAGGATTTGCCTCTTGGCCCATATCCATTGTCATCCCTTCTGAAGATGGCTATAATGCCTGCAGAGTGGCTTCATGGGGGAGCCAGCACTGCCACAAGCAGCAGCTTGTGAAATGGTAAGGGAAAAGGAGGTGCTCACTGTGGCACCCCTCCAAGTCTCCATATTCTGAGGCATTTTTTACTGAAATTGAATTTGACTCATTTTTTCAACCTTTTCTGTTAATTTCAACTGTGAAGTAGAAGTCACCACTGTTGAAGCCTTTACAAACATCAGTAAATCTATTTAATTTAATACACAAGGTCCATAAAGAGCACAATTAATACATTTCAGTTCCAGAAAATCCTCTGAAAAGGGATTCACATAGACCAAATAATGAGGATATATAATTAATATGCAGTTTAAACTATGAGCCATTATATGTCTTAGAATACATTTAATATGTCAGGACATGTATGGATTATAATGCAGAACATATGATACTGATGTCTTCACTATTGGGTGATTTGTTGCAGTATTTTTAAATCTTTTCTAGCATGAAATTCACATATTGGAAATAGTGATATCTAAAGATGAAGCAGAAGAGGCACAATAAGGAAATTGGTGACTTCTAGGATTTTTAAAGTTTTTTTTACATAATGACTGAGATGTCTTCTTAGTCTCCTGTGGGGTCACACACATATGCTGGGGACACACTCCCACACCCAGAGTTACAGCCGTTCTGCTGGCACCACTGCCAGCCTGACCTGCGGGCTGGCACACCCCATGAGCTCAGAGGCTCGTAGGCAACCTTTGCCGTTTGCTCACAGATAAACAAAGGGAAACCTGTAACTCACCGAGTGAATGAGAAGCAGAAATTGAAGTCCACACAGCTTAAGCATACTGGAATATGCTTTGCTTCAGCTCCTGCAAAGAGATGACAGTCACTTTAACCCCATAGAGCTGGCCCAGTCTATTTGCAAACTAAGGCAACAGCTGAGTTTTCCTGAAGCTGCAGGGAGAGAGCTGAGGAGTGAGCCCCGAAGGAGCAGGTGCAGCTCTGCCCATGAGAGGCGAGACCACTGGTGCCCCTGGGCTGCCAAGGAAGGCTGTGCCCATCAGGTTTGTGCCTGACAGGGCAAGAGTTGCAACATGTGGGAGCCTCAAAGAGTTGTCAAAGACTGAACCGGGCACAAAAATTCAAGCCATGCAACCGCACGGTTACAATGATTGTGTCACGCAAACCCATTTTCGTTTCTGCTTTACTGAAAGCAACGAGACATTCACAGGAAATGCTATAGCCACAGGACAAGAGCCTTGCAGAGACCATCCTGAGGTCTCTGTCTTCTAGCTCCAAAAAACTGTTTCTTGCAGATTGCAGAGGCAAAGGAAGCCTAAGGCGTCTGCACCCTCTAAAACAACATGGCTGCTGGAAACAAAATTCCCAAGTCCAAGGGGCACTCTCTGCCTCAAATTTCAAAGAAATTTTGAGCACACACTTCCACCGTTTATGTTACATCCTCCTGAAAACTAGATGTCTTTCTCAAAATGAAATCCTACTTCCTCACTGCCTCTAGATTTTAACAAAGAGGATGATGGCCAGTTCTGGAAAGAGGTGAAGTTGGCGTATCGTGCTGCTATCTCTAGTGGTGCTTCATGTTATATGGCTCAAACCTACAGGTGTCCTTCCACAGCTCTGTCCCATGGAGGCCCCCAAGGGGAAGAACACAGTGTGGAGGCACAGCTCCCTCCAGATGCCTTCCTGCTTGTGCTTGCCATCATACCATTTTTCCCCCTGCTTTTCTTTCCTCAATGGCTGAACAAAAAGGCGACCTGTAAATATAGAAACTGCTACCCACGCTGCTGTTCTCTCCAGCACTCATTCATTCTAGGACATGCCACAGGACTTTATCTTCCAAATCCCATTCTGAGCTGGGTTATACTGTGTGTGCAATTACACCCTTCGAAAGTACTGCATTCTTTCCTTGGGCTGGAGCTAACTGTGTGGGTACTGAAATAAAATAATATGACACGCTTTTGAAACCAGAAGTGATCAGGAAGATCATTAAATTTGTCAGGAGACAAGGGCTGAAATTGAGCGCCCTGTAGCTGTTTGGTTGTAACACCTCCTTAGCGGGTCCTTCATAGCCCTCCTGAAACCAGACGAGGTGGCACAGGCAGGGCAGAGAGAAGACACTTTGAACCTCCTGGAAGGACACTTTGAACCAAAACTGTTGCTGATATTCTGGTTACACAGTCAATGAAAATTCTTTCAGTTCCTCTCCCTGTACAACAGACTCTCCTCTCCCCTCCTGCCTCTCTCTTCTGAATATATTGGCCAGTTTCAGCTGCAATTAATAGCCAGGTGGGAAATTCAAAAAACTCATTCCTTGTTAATTTGGAGTGGCAGGTAGGACAGAGTACCCAAGGTGTGCCCTCCATCCTGTAAGGCTGTAGTCTGTGCCCAGGGGCTTCCTGCAGGGTTTTGTCTGTCCCTCTGGAGGAGGCACAGCTGGAGGTGCCCCTTTGCCAGCCAGTGGTGGGAACACCAGGGAGTTATAAATACTGGGGGAGGCCATCAAAAGGGAGGAAAAACCGTACAGGGTGGTCTGGGGTACCATGGTCTGCATTAAGGGAAAAGAAAGGGAGCAAGACCTACTATGGAGAGGAGAAAGTTTCGGGAAGGGACATATCTAGCTTTACTTTAGGGGACAGAAAATGCTGGAAAATTAATTCCTAAATGTGGCTGTGTCATGGCCAGATTATCCTGCCCAGAACTGACTACCAAATGCAGCACTGGAAATGCAGCCATTTCACAGTTTGCATGACAAGAGCCTTTGATCTTCCCTTCTCTTTGAACATAAACCTCATTTCCTTATGTCATGCCATTTGTGGTGCCTGTTGCAAGTCTTGATCAGTCCTTGAACATTAATTTTTGGCTGAAAACTGTTACCAAGTCTCATGAAGCATCTCACTGCCAAGGACCAAAGCCCCAAAATCCATATTCCTCTGTCACTCAGAATAGAGTTCCAGTATATATAGATTCATACAGAAGTTTTCAGCAATAGGCAGTTTCAAGATTAGAATAGCATCAGCTTAACTAAAAGCAGCTTGAGATCTGGCTGAGGACTGGAGCCATATTTTCTCCTTCATTTCTTAGCCTCATCGCAGTGCTATATCCCTAATAATCCCTCACGGTTTCCATGACTGAAGAGAAATCTCTAGGATAACAATCATACAAATATTCCAGCCACTTTCAGTCATAAACATTCAGAGAACAAAGAATATTCCCAGAGGTTAAAGATCAGTAACAATCACGAGTAGTTGGTCCCATGGAAAAAAATATTATTTTCTTTAGTTGATTGATTTCAGATGTTCAAATTCAGCAAAGAGAAAACAGAGGAAATTGATCCAAATCAAATATAAACCAGACTAAGCCTTAGCACAGCAGTCATCCATTTTACAGGGACAGCTGAGTTCCTAACACTGCCTGAAAATCCTTTAGCAAAACCCTTGCTTCAGCTTTTAAAATCTTTCTGTGAAATGTCAGTTAAATCATCCCTTACCTGTAACATGAAAAGCTTATTTTGCTCGAAAAATGGTTCTTTCTTTCAGCTGTGGGAATCACCTTTGCACAGGTTGGTGATGTCTGTCTATGCTTATCCAGTTTATAGTTCCTCAGACTTGCCCCCAGAGATTCAGCAGCTCAAACATTAACTGCATGGACAATTATTGATTCTAATGACTAGGTGTGGTATGAAACAGCAGCCCTGTAAGGAAACAACATAGCTCCAAGGTAATTTACAGTCTTCAATATTTGTATGTCCTTTATGATTTTCTTTCTGATTTCATTTTTTTCAGTCAGGCTGTGAGAAAAGAACATGCAGGGCATGGGTTGGAGCCACAGGTGAAATACAGCCTTTCTGTAGGAGAGCAGGTGGAGAGGAGAGGGCATGGGCCTTGAGTGGAGAGCATGTTTGATACTTGCTTAGTTGCAGGAACAATTCACTTTCAGAAGACAAGAATTTGACCATATAGGTGGCTTGTTTTCACAGCAGATCCTTTCACGGGAAGGACCCAGACTAGTTATGAAAATAATTCATCAGTCCTTGACTCAGAAAGTTCAAATTCTCTCTGAGCTCCGCTAAAAATTTACTTTGGGTAACTTTGGGCAAATCACTCTGTCTTCCCTTTTCCAAGTTCTTATCTCATAATGGATGCAATCATTCCTTTCCCTTGCGTGCCATCTTTCATGTCTGTTTATGTTTGCAGCCTTTCAAGGGAGCTAATCCCAAATAGTCTCTGCATTATGACACCTGCAGTAAAGGGAACTGAAATCAATTGGGCTGTAAAGGATGATGGTAAAACAAATAATAAATAAAATATATTTGGAAAAAAAAAAAGTTTTTTTAAAAATTGCGGTCCTTAAAATGTTATGCTTTCTGTATCTCACTTTTAAATAAAATCATGCTTATTTCAGAAGTTTTGGACAGGCTGATTTTTTTGTCTTGAGAAATGTTACTTTTCATCTAGGTTCTAACTCCTGCTTTCAATTTCCTCAGTCTGTCAGATTGCTCTTGAACAGTGTTAAATTTTTTGTGCAGCACATTATTTTCTGAATTATTCATCTAAAGAAAGAAGTGTTTAGAATTGATTGCAGCTCGAAGGTGTACAATTCTGTGAAAAGTCAGGCCTTCTGTTTGTGTTTCAGATCACACTTTTCCCTTGAAATCATTGTTTGTTTCTCCAGGAAAAAACCTCTAGGCTGTGCTTTCAGCATACTTTAAAACACAAGTGTTCTCCATTCGCTCATGCTCTCAGAATGATTCAGACTTTCTCAAAGCTGTCTGCTAGCAGTGAGTTATCTTTAGAGCACAGCTCAAAACCAGCTTTGAATAAAACATTAAAACTCGTTGATGATTTCAAAATAAATATAATAAGGGGAGGGAAATTGACTTTCCTGAAAATATGTTGATTTTAAGTGACCCACATGCGGATTGACTGTGTACTAGTTGGATATGAATGATCAGTACTTTCAACATGAAGTGGTAATTTTAAAACAGCGAGACTTCATGTGGCAGAACTGAATTCACATACACAAATTCCTAATGACATTTTTAGCCCTCCTTCACATGACAAGTGCAGAGTAACTCAAGTCATGATGTCAGAAGTGCAATCCATATAAACAAGTCAAGCGTTTGTCTTTCAAGTGCTGGCATCTCTGCTCGGAAGTTCAATTACTAGGAAGTGCAGTGTATTACTTCAGCTACAAATACACAAATGTAAAATACCTAATATGCTTAATTGAATGTCTGTATTATTTAAAGTCAGAGGTGAGTCTGTCATACCCAGTAAATTTCTCTGGCTGAAAGAGTTTCCCAGGCACAGAGCAACTACGTACAGGTTGCATCCACACTGGATAAAAAAAAATCTCCCGTGTCAAATGCATTACAAAGTCCAGAAGCACTTAAGGCTTTACAACAGTCATAACATGGTGCCACAGATAAAATCACAAGAAGAAACTCAGCAGTGAAACCGGGCCCTTGAGCCAGCTGTTTCTCTGAGTAAATCCAAAGAAAAAAGGGCAAATGTCCAGGTGTTTATTTTGTGAATCATTGTTCAACGAGTCAGTTTTTCCAGAAACAACTCTTCTCATATCATTAGTCACATCCATTTCACCCTTCCCATTTATCAGCTTTGTCACTTCTCCCTTGCTCCTTTTTAATTTTTTCTTTTTGTCTTTTTACTTTTACTCCTGGTTTCAACTCAGTTGATACCTCTCCATGTACCTCTTTCACTTCCCAAACTAGCTGGACCTGCCTGACCTCAGCTTCTTTTCCTTTCTGTTTGTTTAGAAAATATCTTTTATGGATCTAGTAGGGTACAATAATTTCACATATAATTAATGTGTGTCAAAATGAGCTAGTACCACCGGAGGAAAAAGAAGCATAGAAAAGTCATGCTTAAAAGAAACTCAAGTTTCTATTGACCTAATTCCTTCACTTCTCATAAGACAGAATCACCTGCACCTGCAACCTCCCTGATGGTAAAAAATGCAAATAATCATCAGTCTTAGTTTCCGTAGCTAATCCACTGTGGTACTTTCAGCGTCTGCTCATTCACATGGATGCCCTCTGTACGCTGCTCAGTCACTCCACCTTTGCCGATGACCTGTGCCCCCATATTCTCCCAGGTGAGACTTTACAAACGCTGCTGAGGAAAGGTTCCTACAAAAAGTATCTCCCAAACAATGCACCTCTTACCAATGCACTTATAATGTATTTTCATGTTCTCTTCATTGCATTGATAATTGCACTGACTGTATATGCCTACTCTACTTACTCACTTTAGTGGTGCAACCTACCTATGATTGTCTGAGCTTCTTTGTGAGACTGAGAACACTGATGAGCTCTGATTTAGCAAAGATTAGCTCCGGTTTAGTTTATTCTTACTAACTTTCCTATCACCATTTTTGCATTGGGACATATGTCATTCGGTCCATTTATGGAGAGATCTGGTCATTCCTGCTAATGCTTTTCTTTGGTTTGTTTCTTAAGGAATTCTTCTTATTAACAATCTTATTTTATGGAAATCTGCTTTTTCTGAGTCCACTGTAATTTTTTTACTTTTCCCTCTTTTCCTTTGTGAGGACTGTGGATTCTCATCACAGTATAATTACCAGATACTTGTATCATTGCTATCTCTTGTACCCAGCACTTCAAAATAAGTACATGCATCCCCATCAACATTTCACTTTTTTTCCTGACACTTCTATTTTCCTGACAATTCTTTCTGAAACGCTTTACCCTTCTATACAAACAATTCAGTCTCAAATTATCCAGCTAACTCTCTGCAGTTCTCATAACCTTGAGAACATATAAACTGTTAAAGGACCCCATATTCCTTCCATTTAAGGTGTTCTTCAAACTTTCCTTTGACATCTCTCACTCTCTTTTGGTAGCTTTGCCCTTTCTGCTGTTTGTACCCCAGTTCACATTGAGATAATTTGTCTTTATCCAGTGGTGTGAGAATTGTGCTGGAGAGAGGGTACCTAGACAAAAAAGCACAAACCAAGAAAAGCAGATGAACACATTTTTGTGAGCAATCATCCAAAACAAGAGACATCATGGTAAAGGGCATAAGGGGGAGAGGTAAACCATGTAAGCACCTGTTGGGATAAGACCAAAGCATAGCACTGACTGTTTAGCAAGTTCCACATAAAAAAGGGAAGGCAGAGGTATCCAGTAGTTCACAGTATTAATGCTTGATGGCCAGAGTGAGTGAACCTACATCATTTGTGCAGCCCTGTTCTCCTGTCCAGGAGATATGGGTTTCTAGCTGGCCTATGTGTGCTGTGCCTTGGATGATGAAAACCTTACCTGAATCATCCCTGCTCCCAGAACATGCTCTTCAGTTTTGACTTGCTAATCTTAATTCTCAGTTGGATCAGTTCTCCTGCCTGAGGTAGCAGAAAACAGATGACCAGGCGCTCAGAAGAGGTACCTAAAAAGGTTCCCCCACACTGTCTTAGAAGCAGAGCTAATTCCTGCTTGCTTCCTTCCTTGGAGCAGTCATTATGAATTGCCCATCTGCTGGAAGACATGGGGTCTGTTCTTTCTCAGGGAAGTTCATAAACCATTGTCACCCCACTGAGGGGCATGGTCATTCCCTCTTGGCGCTGCCCTATATCTCCATCTTCTGTGTTTGGCTATCCTCAGAGTACTCCTTGTCCATTATATTGATGTAATTCCCCTAGTCACTGTTGTGTCTCAGCCTAGTCACCACCTCTAGCAGCCCTTTACCCACATGGTACCTCATTCTTGGCTTTCAGTGACAGAGATGCCACCTTGCAGCTCACCAGAACTTGGACAGATGTCTCCTAAGCTGGTTTCATTTGTTGCTAGGTGTGGCTACCCTCAAAGCAGGAGGAAGCTGGATCAGCAGCACATCTGACTGATGAACAGCACGTGCCCATCTTCATTCCCAGAGGATCTTCTCGAAGGTCTTGGTCATCCCCATCCCTGCAGAAGTTGCCTCACACTCTCAGCCCCTGTCCCCAGGTGTGGCAGGGTGACCTCTCCCACTGCACACAGGCAGACTGCACTGGCTTGTCTTCTGCACCACTGACACAAGAGGCCTGCTGAGAAGTTCCACAATTTGCTGCCGCTGGGTCCTGGTCCCTGTTAGGTGCTGAGCTAATGCTGTTGAACTCTGCAGCTATTAAACTTGCACAGGTCGAGATGATAGATTTTAGTTTTCCTTTTTCTTCTTACAAGCAATGACATAATGGAACCAAGTGGCTCTTCTGGAATAAACAATGCATATTCTAGAGATTACTTGTGTTTACTCTACATGCAAGACCTCCAAAGAAGATTAAAACTTGAGCTCCATACTGTAGCATGGAGATATTCCCTTTCTTTCAGGATGCTGGTGTCCTGTAACTAATTCTCATGATGTCTTAGGGTGGCATACGCATTAAAAGTTATAAACTGCATATCTCAAAATTACATTTTTTTTCCTCATAAATGCAGTTGAAACAATTTTTTACCTCTTGCATTCATAAATCAGTGCCTATATAGGCATTTCGAAATTTGCACAGCTCAAAATATATAACACTGTGTAAAATCTAAAAATGAAATGCAGGTCTTTTCTCATCTATAGTCTTTTTACAAAGCACGATAGTATTATGACATGAAATAACCATCAAGCTGGCAGACTGATACTTCTTTTTTTTTTATTCACACACATATGTAAATGCAGATGGGCTTAGAGGAGTCTATCATCTGGATGTATGTGCCCACCTCAAGGACACTGAAATAGGCACAAACTAGTCTCTAGGGCTTTGTTTATCACTGTGATCACAGATTCTGCTGTCTGCACTATTATATAGCAGTCACTGCATGAAAATCAGAAATAAGCTCAGGAGCAGAGCCCAGATGCCAGGATTCCTCTTTCAAACTGAAACAGGACTTAGGTGTTCTTCATTCTCTTTCTCTTATCAGAAGTCACAGCCAGGCAATCCCCTCAGATCCTGGGCAGGATCTGCAGCTCTGGTTCCCAGGTGTAGAGACAAACACTTTCCTGCAGACATCCAAGCCTCAGAGTTAAGGCAGGTGCTCAACATCAGCCCTGTGCCTAGCCTTCCCTTGGAGGGAAGTCCCTGGTATTGCAGTTGACTGCTTTACCTCCTCACCTTCTGGGTTTGCCCTCCTGAACGTTCTTCTGGCCTTGTTAGCTGGGTCAGGAGTAAAGGCTTAGAGCTTTGGGAATGGATTTTGCTCTGTGCTTGAGAAAAAAAGCCCAGCGGTGTTTCAACTTTTTATTATATCTTTTTCTCAATTTCTTAATTAAAAACTAGTATTATAATATGCATTTTGTGCATATGATACATGAAATATGTTAATGGTGACTAACTTGCAAAGTAAAGGTAAACTGAAATTCAGTGGACCATATAGACAAATCTCAAGTGCCTGGGAAGTCCCATGTCCCTCAGCTTGGAACCTGGAAAAATGGCCTTTGAATGAAAACAATTTTCAAAAACCAGCACAGATAACTGGAAACTGATGCTCTTTGTGACCCTCCTTCCCAACCTCCCAGCTGTGAATACAGAATGATTTTCTGCTGCTCAGGCTTACCTGATTCTCCCTTTGCCATGACTATGTAAAACCAACAACATGATGGAATATCAGTCCAACACCCTCATCTCAAATCTGATGACTCCTCTAAAGGGCAGGATTTATTGTTGCCATGCTAGTACTAACCTCAGAAATGCAGAGCTTGACCAGTGAAGACAAGATTGGTCAAGCTTTATAGTTTATAACCAATCAGCTTGTTGTCCTGGGATAGGTTAAAAAAAGATGCTCTTTTCCTAAGCAGAGATAGATCAATCCTGGCTCATTTTCCCCTTGGTTTTAGCTCTTCTCTTCCCCATGCAGACAGTATTCATACTGACACTGCTTTACATCACAGGGTGGAACTTTCAGAGCCTGATAAGATACCAAGTGTTCCCTTAAGCACAGCACCTCTCACAAATACTTGTACCAGCAACTGTAATAGCAAGAAGAGAGCAAACTTCACCTCATCAGGAATTCTTACTGATAGCTGAGTTCCCATAGTATGTTTCCCTAAATGATATTTTCATTTCCAACACTGAATTAGCTTCCTTGAAACCTTTGACAAGGGTAGGAATAGATAGCAAGGGACTGTATATTTGCATTGATTTTAACATGCAATGAAGGTACTTTATGTCTAAATATCAAACTCGGAGTTCATTTTAGCACACATTCTTTTCAGAGGAGCTTCCAGGTGTCCCTAAGTGTGATTCTTGCTGGAAAAATTGCCACAGATCTGTTGTGTTACTTCTCATCTCAGCATGACCATGAGGTCTGGTTGCAGCTGTGTCTTCCACTGAAAGTATTACAAACTTCCAAAGAAGTGACAAAATTTGAGTTGAACCTTCTAGGGTTCTGGCAATTTCACTTCAGAGTCAAATTACATGGCTCACCTGATAAACCTGAATTGATGTTGAGACTGACCTTTAGCTATTGGAAGGAATTCTACATGCATTAGAGGCCAAGCCAAGCATAAATAATCTCACTTATTTCAATTACCTACTTTGGTAATCCAGACCTAGTCACATGGACGAGCCATTACAGAATGAGGCCTATGGTCTGCAAGAGAGGAGGGTGCACATTTTGTGTTGCAACCACCTACAACGAACACTATTTAAAGTACTAATTCCTGTGCTTAGAATAGAAAATGTCAAAAATACCACATAATTTTAACTGCTGCCAGCAATGGATGATCAGCTTTTTTGGCACACCATACACAAGCTACAACCTCAAGGGACTGTTTCTGTGACTAAATAACTGTGGTATTGGGCTGTCAGTGTATGTACTTTGTGTTCACTTCTGTACTTCCAAAGATTGCAGTGCAACCATTTTCACTCTTTCCCTGTCTCCCTTGTGGCTTATATGGAAATGCCTCCCTAAACATACACCTCTGCTTGACATTTATGGAAACTCCATGACTTAATGCCGTACCTCATCTCCTACCTTAAAGCCTCAAGTGTGCTTATGTCTCATTACCTTTCAAGTTAAAAGGACAGCCCTTAGGGTAAATTCATCAGTTCAGAGATATCTCTGCCTTTTTGCATCTCAAGGTCATCATAGACAGAGAATGAACCAGTGCCTTAACAATGCCCAAGAGAAGAGGTGCTGTGGTGCTGGCCTTGGCAGCTGGCATCAGTATCCATCCTAGACCCCAAAGATCCCAGCCCAGCAAAGCTGAAACTAAACACTGTGCATTCAGGGGTTAGTTTCATGCTCAAAGACAACAAGACAGACTTCCTCTCGAGGAGCCCAAATGAGGTCAAAGGTTTCACTTAGAGAGAGAGGCACAAAGCCACTTCCTTTTACCGTCGACTCCAGCAAGGTCTTGTGATTGGCTGGGCTCGGGTGAGAGCAGCGCCTCATGTCTGCTCTCAGGTTTGCATTTCCTTCCTGTAGGTGCTGCCCGGACCATATCACCAGCACAGGGCAGGGCTGAGCAAACAAGAGTCCCGGTGCCCAGCAACCTCAGTGCTGCCGGTCGGATTCTCCTCCCAGTCCAAAGGGAGACCAGCACACTTTGCAGCACATCTATAAAATAAAACTCAGCCTGATGAAGAACACTTTGCCTGAACTTCTTGGTCTTAATGGGTCTTCTCTAAGTGCTGAGTGGACACAGCAGTTAACGGGATATTGAATAAGTTGCATCAATTACTGGTTAGTAATACATTTATGTTTAGATAATTCATTATAGGAGTTCCAAGTATATTGTAGACTTGGATTGATCCAATTCTGCAAGATCTCTAAGAAAAACCATGTCCTTTCCATAAAAGTGTTGCTGCCATCAATTCCAGGAATTCAAAAACAATAATTCGGGCCCCAAAATACCATGGTGGTCTTAAAAAGGTCTCAATAAGAACAACAATGTGAATGAATGAATGAATGAATGAATGAATGAATGAATGAATGAATGAAAGAATGAATGTCTTTTTATTCACCTTTTGCTGTGCAACTTGTAATGTTTCATTATAGTTTTGGAGATTAGAGGGAGTTTTTTGAACAACAGAAACCTTCTCACATAGCCGTAAATTTGTAGAAGCTATCAAACAAAAATAAGATTGTTTCAACACAGTGTGCTTAGAAAATAAAAATATAACTTTGTCTGAACTCCCTATGTACTTTTCAAATGAATTACAGAGCTATTTGGAACTACAGAGATATTTATCTCCTATCTTTAATTAATCTAAAGCACTAAGAGCTTGTTATCAGTCTCAGGACTTGGAGTTATGTTCATAAAAAAGTAGTTCTGGTAGTAAGACTTTGTGCACGACTTGCTGGAAAGTTAAACAGGACACTAAGCAGCTAATGCAGAAAGAGAAGCAATACATGTCCAACATCTTTGATATTCATGCAACCTACGGTGACTAGGTCACAGAGAGGAGAGATGAGATGAGATGAGATGAGATGAGATGAGATGAGATGAGATGAGATGAGATGAGATGAGATGAGATGATGAGATGAGATGAGGACAGGATTTTGCTCTTTGTAGTACGTCTACATTTTATAAAACTGCAGGGTTTTTTTCCTTTGTTGCCCAAAATGTGTTTAGCTGCACTCCTATTTTTTAAAACATTTTACTTTCAGTTCAGTCCTTAGATTTCTGTGTTTTATAGTTCTTTGCTGATTTTCTCTTAGAATCATAGAATCACAGAATTGGTAAGGCTGGAAGGGATCAGACCACAGTGGGTTATCTGGCCCAACCTTCCTGCTCACCTACAGTGAGGGAGACTCCACAACATCTCTGGGCAATCTGTTCCAGTGCGTGGTCACTCACACAGTAAAGAAGTTCTTCCTTGTGTTCAGGTGGAACTTCCTGTGCATCAGTTTCTCCCATTGCCTCTTGTCCTATTGCTTGGCACCACTGAGCAGAGCCTGGCTCCATCCTCTTGACAGCCTCCCTTCAGATACTGATAGACACTGATGAAGTCCCCTCTCAGTTGTCTCTTCTTGAGTCTGAACAGACCCAACTCTGTTGAGAGTTTTAAGAAATATGCTCCAGTCCCTTAACCATCTTTGCAGCCCTTAGCTGGACCTGGAGTCTTGATCTATTTGCATCTTTTGATTATGGTGCTTCACTACTTATAAAAAAGTGTCTAGTTTTTTTAAAATTATATCCTGTATTTAAGAGGTATGTCCATCACTTTTGCCCTTGTGGTGGTGGTGTAGGGGGACAGGCATTCCCCAGCCCCATCCACTGCACAGGCACTCCCAGGTGGATGCTGGTGTGAACCTTGCTCACCCCAGCCAGCTTTGCTGGAGGGAGGATGTTCCCATTAAGACTCAGCTGCAATGGAATCAAGTACCTGCAAGACCACCTTGACCAGACATTAACTCTTTTGTTCATTCTTTCATTAACTGTAGTTCTGTTTTAAAAGTATCTTTTTACTAAGAATTGAATTTTCTTTGCATAAAAAAATGCAAATTGTTTTAACTCAGAAGGAAAGAGAGAAGTACAAGCGTAATAATGCATTTGATATTCTGGTTATTTTTCAAAGCAGCCTTGAGAGAAGTAGCAGGTTTTGACAATGATGTAGCATTTCAGGTAAAAATAAAAGCTGAACTTGTGTGTGTATAGTTCTACTACAGTGGGATTTTTACAGTTAATTCCTACTAAGTACTGATTACTCTTAGAATTGGTAACTACATCTCTCTGCAAGCTTTTGCTGAATTCAACTTGGTAAGAATGACAGAAACAAATTTATTTTCTCCAGTTTGTTTTTGTTCTTTATATTTGGCTGTTTATGGAGTCCTCTTTTAAATATGCCACATTTGCAGACTTCTTGCTACTCTTTAAGAGTGAATGTCAGTTTTAATAAGTTTAGGTTTGTTTTTCTTTGCATTTTTGCTACTTTGGAAGTTATGTGTCCATATTTTTCTGTAGATATGTTCTAGGTTGCCTACAGAAAAAAAGTCAATTTGTTGAGTAAGCACAAGTATTTGACATAGTAGAAATGCTGCAAAGGACACATGTAAGGGAATGTTATGTTATGTTAATATGAATATTAATATATGTTATAAAAAATAATGAATGTTATATATGTTAAATAAATCCTGTTTAAATAGCATATCTTTATTGTCTATTACATATAATAAAGATTTTATTCATATAACATATACATTTGTAAGTTCTTAATTTATTTTTACATATTTGCTCTTTATCTCATATGCGTAATACAAATACTTCATGTCTTCAGCACAGTTCCATGTACCTGTAGCACTGTTCTAAATTTCTATTATTAATTTTTACCCAATCTGAAAAAAAATCTAGCATTTTATCAGAGGTCTTCTAGAAATATATTTTCATGCCATTGAGGATCTCTGTAGGTGACTTTTGCTTCAAGGGTCAGCTTCCAGCTAAGCCTGTTGAGGAATACATTCAATGCAGGTAGTTCAGGCCAGGGGACCTATGGTCAGCCAGGTGAGCAGACACTCAGAGAGACGCAGAGACAGCAGGAGTCAAGAGCTCAGCAAGGAAGAACCCAGAGTAGCACCCAAATAGACTGTCAGGGTATAAAAGCCCAGGGTTTCCTTTGTTCAGGGTCCCTCTCACCCTGAACAGCTCTGTAATTCTGTTTCACCACCATTAAATTACTTAAAGGAATCAGAGCTCTGAGATGCTGCTATGGGAGATCTGGAATCAAGCTGCTAAGGAAATTTGGTCTGACTGCATGGGAGTGGGATGTGCAGGGAGTCAGAGGTGAACCCGTTGGGTCACTGGCGCTGCCCGCTGCAAAGGGGCTTTGGTCCCAGCACTGAAAATCGCTGGTGGTGGGTGTGTGACTGGCAGAGTGGCAACTCAGTGCTCTGACAGGGAAGTTTCCTTAGCAAGCTGTTGGAGCCAGGGGGCTGTTCTCAGACCAGCTGAAAGTAGCTGGGCAGCTGGGCAGCACCACTGGCTTCATGGTTTGCTGATAATTTTGATGCAAAGGACCATTGCAAAATAGCAAAGATGGCAATGGAGAGAGCAGCATTAGAGCTACTGACACCACCCGAGAGGGCAGGACCGCAGCAGGCAGAGCAGGGGCACAGTGCTGCCTGGTCTTACAGGGGATGTTCAGAGGTGCTGTGCTGGGAGGCTTAGGCTATGCCAAAATCCATGCAGGTCTGGGGATCTACACAGTAGAAACACTGAAGTGTTTTCTTATTTAAAGTAGTTTAATTTTCTTTAGCTAGACTGTTATTTACCATAGATTTTGGCATACATGTAAACATTTGACTATGGTATTTTATTTTTGTAAATGTGGTTAATATTTCTGAAACTGCTTTAAATACATATTGCATATGGTATTTTATTTCTGTAAATGTGGTTAATATTTCTGGAAATGCTTCAAATACATATTGCATGCAGACAACAAGGTGACTTCTGAAGACAAGCGCAATTTTTAATCTCATGTTTCAAGGTCAAAATCCCAACACTACATAACTCTATGTCTTACATGCATTCATTTGCCATCATGCTAAATTGTTTTTTTAATTAGAGAGGGAAGAGTTTGTTGATTTACTTGTATTGCAGTAAACGTTGTCAAAGACTTTGCCAGGGATGGAGAGAATCATTGCAGTAATTGCACAGTGGCAGAGCCTGCGTGTTGTCTAAGAATACAGTTCTGCAGAAGCGTTTCCTTCCTCTACCATGTAGCATACATCACTCTAGAGTGTTGTAACCAAGATCTGACTCCCATAGGTAGACCAGGAACAAGGATTTTTCCTCTGAAAACCAGAATTGTTACTGATAGCTTGTACTTCAGCAGCATTGCAGCAGGTGCCATCCACCAGGGATTCAGATGTGCTGCACAGACCCTGTGGCACTCATAGAAAATCCTGCTTTCCAGGGCAAACTGTTTAAATCTTTTTGTGGATCTGAAGCACTCTGGTCATTTGTCTCTCCTGTTTAAATAGAAATTCTCAATCACTACACTGGTGAGATACTGCAGGTAGAAACTGTGAAAGTAATGGCCTTCAGATGTGGAGCTGGGCCATAAATAAGGTTTGTCTTGACCTCTCCCAGCAGCAGATCTGTAAGTCTTCAGCCTTCTCATGGCAGAGCCCTTGTTTCTTATCATCCTCATGTCCCTGAAGAGCAAATGCACCATGCTCCACATGTGGCTGTCAGGGCTGGAGGTCACCTACTTCTTCCCGAGGAACATGCTTCCCAAAACACAGCGGGCAGCATTGAGTCCTACATTGGCATTCAAAATGACATCTTTCTACCACTTACGGTAGGAAAGAAGGCAGTACTGCTCTCAGCATGAAGAGAGCATGAAGAGATGCACGTTTGTTAAGCAGACTGTCTATAGTCGGATCTGAAGTCAAGGGAGGGATTACAACTAAAATTAAGACATCATCCCTAACGCTGAAGTTGCTGTAAGCTCAGAGGGATCTCTCTCCAACCAAATTCTATTAAAGAAATTACTTTTTCAGAGAAAATGTGAGTCAACTTGTGGATCTACGTGCTATTACATGGATTGTAGCTCTATTTAATGGTTTTTAGTAAGCTGGACCACAAGTTATTAAAGAAGTTGCCTTCACAAACTAAATGGAAAATTACACTTGCACAGAAATTTTATTTTTCTTCATCCAACATACCTCCACTTCTGAGCAGTTTAGAGAAAAGTCTATGCTTATTCTCAATACAATATCTTGTTTCTAAGTGTGCCAAAGTGCAGAGCATTTCCAGGCCCCCACCCATGGGAGATAAGAGCACACCTTAAAGGAAGTGGCAGATGGACCAAGTGAAACCATGACATATTCCCTTCTCATGCGGGAGAATGACATAACTTCTTACTCACAAGCAAAGCAACAAATCCTTTTTTGGCACCTAGTGCTTTCTTGATTCAATGAAAAGGACACTGTCTGGTCCTCAGAATGCCATTAGTGTGAGTAACATCAGCTGGGCTACCCGCTTGAGCAGAAATCTGCAAGCGTATTTGCTGCAGGCCTCTGTCTTCCTCCTCATTTTATGATGCAATCCCAAACACTGGCAGGAGTGGCAGAGCTGTCTTTTACCAACTTGTCACCTCTTTTCAGATTTACGTATAAGATACTTATCTACAAGAAGGTCTTGATCTGATAATAAGTATGAAGAAAAGTCTTGTTGCACTCAGCACATAGAAGCTGTATCCTGTAACCAAGCATATGTATTTAAATCCCTAATTAGAACAAAAGCTGTGCATTATAAATTGGTAATTTTTTAAATATTGCATGAATGAGATGCTCAATTCATTTAAATGGAGTGTAGTTAACATAAAAACTATTTCTGATGATGAAGGATCTCATAAAACCAAGTGGGTAAAAAGATGGCAGGTGAAGAGTCACAGCTCACTGTGGTCTGAATATGGTGTGTAATGGCAGCCAAACGTCAACAAACACGGGATTTGACTGCTGGCAAAAATCCTACCCTGGGTGCTAAGGGAGCATCTCAGCTCCAGTGGCTTACTTCTGAACGGAGCAAGGCGAGGAGGAGCAAATGCAGCCATTCGTGACACAAGATTACATCAAGAGGAGGCGGAAAACCTTAAAGACAGAAGACTGAAAATAAAGTTAAAAAGCAACTAAAATGGCATTGTGGCGGCAAAGCTTGAGGGCATCCCACTGGGTGCCGCTCAGGGATTCAGGTGTGTAGAGGGGGAATACATCCTGAGCAATGTAAGAGCAAAGCTGTGAATTGTAGAAATACACCCATCTTACTGAAAGCCACAGGTAGACACAAAAATGTGTAGCCTGGCCATGCCAAAGTTATTGTGGTCCATTCTGAGCTCAGTGGAAGTTGGACCACTAAGCAATTCAGTGAAACCCACACAGCACCAGAGAGTGGGTGCAAAGCTCAGCGGAGCTGGAGGTCCTTCCTCCAGAGGAGCAGCCACCAAGCTCCCTCTCATCCCTGCATGGGAAGGCTGCCTGCCCAGTGCCTTCCCATTGCTCCCCTTGCTCTCCCACTGCTCACCACGCCTCAGGTGGCTAGTGCCAGGTCTGGTGCAGGACATGGTGTCCCAGGCTTGCCACACCCACTAAGTGCAAGTGGGGAAGAAAGGCTAGTCCCTGCATGCAGTAAGTACAGATGCAGGAGATTGTCAGGCATCCTTCAGTGTATCCATGTGACAGTCCAAATTTTCTCACTGAAAATTCCCACCTGCCTTTCTCCTGTTGGCCCAAAGAGCAGTCAAAGGTCTGCTCTGGAAAACCCGTGTCTAACAGGAGGCTTTTAGTACAATATGCAGAGTATCAGAAACAACTCCTATTTAGAAAGTAATTGCATTTTAAAATTACTCATGCATAAATTTCAAGACTTGGAGGAAGTGTGTTACACTAATCGTTTTCTCAGCAAATTATTAACCATGTTCCAGGTAGCACTGGAAAATGAGCCACATGGGACCTGTTTGCTTTCTCGTAGGTGTGTTGTCCCCACTGTCTGACAGCAGGGAACCTGTTGCAGCAAAATTGCTAAAATCACAAGTAATTTGCACACGGAATTTCTCTCTAGGCTCTAGGCAAAAAAAACCCATTACCTTGATGATCTCACCTTTGTGATTACAGAGGATAAATGCAGAAGTATTGCAGACCCCTGTGTGAGGTGGTGGCTGAGGGAGGAGTAGGGCTTGCTGCAACATCTGTGGGAGATTTCTGGAGTGACAATACCAGGAGGGGTAAATGGGGAGGTTGTCAGGTTGCACACTAACATCGCGGGTTCTCTGGTTGTGACATATGGTGTGATTCACCCTTTTTCCTGCAGCCATCCCTACCCTGCATTGTGCCCCTACATCTGGCCTGTGGTCCCTCCTGGAAGCAATGTCAGAAACAAGGCTTCTCCACAGCTTTCTGGAGCACAGTGAAGAGAATAATATGGTGTTCCCTTTTTTTAACTGCAGGGGGTTACATTTAGAGACTTAGAAGTCACTCTATAAACCTCCCACAGAATCTGCCACCTTTAAAAGTGCTGGCAGAGTATGACCAGCAATGTGACATTTTAGCAAGAATTTAACACAAGATGCCATGTGTGTCTTGGGTGCTACTGCAAACCTCTTGTTACATGGGTCCTACAAGTGAAAAAACACAAAAGAAAGTGTTTTGTCCTGCCCACTCTGTCCTGTGCTACCACACTGAACCAGAACTGGTGGGCACTGAAGGCAAAGCAGACAGGTCTCATTAAGTATTATTTGACACACCTGGAAGCCACATCTGATAAAACCTACAGTGTGCTGAACACCACCTCGTCCCACAGCATTTGCCCTCCTAAGTGAGCAATGAGTTAGTCCAGGAAAGGGAGCCAGACGAGGACCAGCCCCATAGCTCACACTGGCATTTATCTCCTGTGCTTGTGAGTCAGACACAGGAATGATTTACATGATGCATTCAGCTCTACAGTCTTCAGAGGTGCTGCAAGAAATGAGTGGCAGGGTTCACTTTTGGAGATTCAATAGTTTATTAGCTCCAGGGATCTCATCAGTACATCGTCTCTTCTCTGGGTGCCACAGCTTTCTCTAAAAAGCCTTCCCAGGGAGAAAGAAGAGCTGTTGCAGATTGTAAAGACAGAACTCAACTGCTTCCTTCCTCTGCAGCAGCCCTCTGTAGATCCTGTTATCATCAGCAGCACTGCTGCTGTCAGGAGGCCCCTTCTCCCATTCGTATCTGAACCCCAAACAGCCCAAGAGAGAGAATTCAGGTCTTTAAAGCTTTCCAAGGGGTTGATGTTGAAAGGCTTGTGAGGGTCAAAATATGTGACGGTCAAATCCACAGTACATCCATTGATTTTATTGAAAATATCTTTCTTTTACTTGACTAAATTTTATCAATAGTTCTCCCAAATCCAAAATCCTGTAGCACCATGCAAATCCACATAGTGAGATATTAACCAATAAGTGTGTTTTCTCCCAAAGCATAAGTAAACTTTTCTTCATGTAGTTCATCTGCCATGATTAAAGATTACAGAGCTGGACATGCTCTGTAATTCTTCTTACAAATCTAATCTATCTTCTTGAAGACAGCTTTTTATAACAGCTATTACACTATAATTGGCATTTTGTGTGTTCTTAGACTTTTTTTTTCTGTATTTATTTTTTTTGGACTCTGTGAGTTTTGCCGTTTTGGTCTTGTTGCACTCAGTGCCATGACTCACGTATTCCACAGCCACTGCCAGATCTCCGGGTCCAGCACTGTAATTATCACATTAGGATCTGTCACTGTAGCCCTGACTTAATAAATAGCAGAACAGTGATTAGAATCGCTGATTGATCCGTTCCACAGTTTTGGATGCTCACATCTGAGATGAACAGAGGGACTGTTAAAGATATTAAAGACTTGAAATGTCAGCATTCCAGATTAAATTAGTATTAATCAATCATTCCAGGTACACTAGCTTTTATATATAGTAAGGGCTGCTGTATTTGGTAATCTGGCGATGATCAACTAAAACCATGACTCAAATTAATCTCATGAGCTGCAAGGGAAAGCCCCAGCCCTTCCTCCATGCCCAGCTTACTGGAACCATTAAGATCAGAGCAGATGATTTGGGCTCCTTCAGGAGAAGCTCACAATGCCGTTCAGGAGAGCATGTCAGGCACTGCAGTCCCAGGTGGACATTCCATCCACAGGACCAGACTAGACCAGGCTCAACACAAGAAAAGCCTTGAAATATGCAAAGTGTAAATGCTCAGCACCAGCTCTCTCACTCCACATCCACAGATCAGAAGTAACACACCCTGATGGTGTCTTAGCTACAGCTCCATGGAGGGGATGCTGCTGCTTGTGGATTTTCAATTTATGACTTCCCCCATGCTCTGCCTGGAAACTTAGGGCAAGCATGGAGCATGCAGGTGAACCAAAAGGGCCAGTGAGAGGTTGACTGGGACATGCAAGGTGGTGGTATATATTTAAATTGGTTTTGTCCAAAGGCAGTACTGTGCTGTTCAGAGACCAGCAGCAGCCCCAGAAGATAGAATTGCAGTGACGTCTGCTTGATGTTAACAGGAAAAGTCAGGTGACATGCCCACTGCACAGCTCCTTGTGGCAGCTTGTGACATCTCGGGGGAACGGGCCTACCTCACTGGTTTTTTTCTTTGAAAAATCATATGTTTTAGAAAGAAATTTTGTTATCCTGGAAGGAGATAAGCGAGGATATGAAAACTTACTAGGCAAATCTAAATTTTTATCATACCATCTATGTATCCAGTGATGCTATGAACATGGATGGCTTTTATTCCTAAGGGCTGTATGATCAACATGGACATTTTACATTTCTTCAAAACCTGCTTGGTTGAGATTTGTAGCTTGACAGATATAGAATAGACTAAGGAAATGTGCTGGTTGCATAGAGCTATACTTTCAATACATAAATATAATCTTAAAAATTACTTTAATTTGTGCAATTATGTTTTCATTTTTGAATGGGGGAAAGGTTTGAGGAGTTTAAAAGTTCTGAAAACTAAATTCTCTAGACTGCTCTGGGTTGACCTTAGGTTGAGTGCTGACAGCTCAAAAGCGTTCATCCAAAATCCGGCAACATCAATCTTGTCAGTGCTTGTTTCAAAACATTTCTTTTTTCTGTTCTTGTCAACACTTTATTCTAGACCAGAAACTCCCTTCCAGGGAGATCTTAATACCACACAAGCATGGAGTCATTCTGCAATGTGATGTTTTACCCCTAGAGAACTGCTAGAAGTCAGCCCATTAGCAGAGGAAATTGTGGGCAAACACTCAGCATGTTCCCTCCTTTCCCGAGCATGGAAACCATGGTGCATGAAAACTGCGTGGCCCAAAATGGGGAATCCAACTTTCACCTTATTAGTGTTGCATCTTTTTGCCTTCATCGTCTGGGAAGATAAGCTGCCAGGCTGGAGATTAAGCTTTTCTGAGTCATATGTGGGCAAAAATGTAATGACTGTACCTCTGACCAGCATAGTCAAGAGGAAAATAGTACAATTACGCCCAACAGTAAGTGAGGATTAGGGCACACCATGCCAGCTACCTGCTTTCTGCCCCTAAATGTATGATTTCACTTCTCTTCATCTCCAAAACTGGGGTAACAGTCCTCATCTACATTTCTAAAGTGTTTCCAGGCTAAAGGTCAAACATCTTTGCTAGGAGCGATTTATTTTTAACTCTGTCACCGCAACCCCATTTGTACATGAGGGATATTGTGCACTCGTATCTTTGAGGCTCCTGGCTTCCTGCCTTGAGATCTTAGGTTGCTATGCAGCCTGTCTTCAGAGATGTGAGGAATCCTCACTGCACTTCTCAAGCAGCAAACTTGCCCAGCGTGCACAATCTTTTCTCTCCTTAAAAACATTCTTAGGGATTTCCTACTGGGGCTAAAAGGCAGTCATATGTTTTATTTATTTTATTACAAGGCATGTAAGTAAAAACTTGCATATCTGAAAAAAGATATTAGATAGAAAATGGTAATAAAATTAACATAATAATCTTAAGAAAATTGGTAATAAATACATTTCCCCTCGACATTAAAATGCTTGTTATTTTGCACAACAATAAATACAGCATGGCTCTGGCATAGAGAAAGGCCAAGGATGGATACAAGAAATCCATGTGGTGCCATAAAAAAGCTCAGGTGATTTTTAAAGGTTTGGCATCCTGCACTTGATGCACTTTGATACAACTTGCATTTTAATTTTAATTTCACTATGATTTTTAAACGGTCCCATAATATGAAAATATGAGTGGAAAATTTGTTTGACTATAAGATTTTTCCTTTAAATATTTTCAAAGTAAGAGATGTGTAAACTCGCTGAAACTAATCCTCAAAATAAAGAAAAAATACCAAACAGGTGTCTTCGTGGTTATTCTACAAAAATAAAATTCTACAAAAATGCATTTCTTTTTAGCTGTGGGTGCTCAAGCCTGACCAGCCAACTGACACAGGACCAATCTCCAGTCAGTTCCTCAATTCTTTACACAGTTTTAAAAAAGAAATATTAATAACAAGGAGAAATAGTAAAGACAGTAGTATTCACTTCCCCAGTCATGGCATTCAAGGTTCTTACACTATTATCCAAAGGTGAGAAGAGAAAGTACGGGTGTATTCCAGAACAGTTCCCAGCATAATTTTGGGTCATTCTGGTCTATACTTTTAAAACTACTGACAAAAAAAAGAGGAAGGGAGACATTTCCATGCACTGTGCTGTTCTTATGCCAGCACATATCATCACAATCACAACTGTGAACCTAAGTCACTGATAGCCCAATCTAATATAGATTGATTGATTGTCCCATGACAAAGTTAGATAATGTCCACAAAATGCCACAAGCTCTGGCAGAGTCCAGTGTTCTTAAAGTACTGATAGGTCATGGCAAGACTTGGACTTGAGTTTGAAGGCCATGTTCTTGTTGTTCTTGGCAACTATTTTGCCCCAAAACCGCCTGGCTTTCTTGGGGATGCTCTCTCTCCGTTTCTGTAGTGCCAGTCGCTTCTCGTTCTTTTCCTTGCTGTCCCTCCGGAGCCGGACTTGCCGCACGATGCCTTCGAAGAGCTCTTTCACATTGTGCTGCACAGCTGCTGAGGTCTCAATGAACTTGCAGTCAAACACGACAGCACAGGCTCGCCCCTCTGCAAAATCGCAAGGTGGACATGTTACATGGGGTCACAAGCCCCCAGGAGGGGGCGGAAGCAGAGACAAGCTGCCACGTGTGGGGGAGTCAGAGCCACCAGGGAATTCCTCAAGCTTAATATAGGCACAGATAAGCCTTTAATCATCTGATGCTGCCTGCTAGCCCATGATCCATCTGCTCTGTGTCACAGCTGCTTTCCAGAGGAAGGGGGGGTGGTAAATCCCCTCCCAGTAAAGCCCAGACCACGCTGCGAAGGTAGCGTGGAATGACTGACTTGAGCTGAGACACTGGAAGCTGGGAGGCCAGCAACGCCTCAGTACCACCTGGCCATCTTCGATGCAGACTCCCTCACGCTGCACTGAAGGGTGATAATGGCCCTCTCCAGGCATACAGCACAGCACTGGAGGCAGGGCACATTCCTCCTTCATGGGCCATGGGTGTAAACCACAGCCTTGGAACTGTAGCAATTTCAGTGAGAACAGATGCATGTACAAAACCCTTAATAAAGGCAGAACTGTGTCTATGGCTTTAGGGGTACGTCTGAAGTTACCATTCTTATCCCAAATTACATGAGCCTAAGCTAAACCTGAGAGCTGTCTTTCACACACAAGTCAATTTATTGTCTTCTGGCTTTCTGTGAATTCATCGCCAGGGCCACTAAAGTGACATGAATCCACCTGCCATCTTTCTAAAGAACTCTCAAGCTGGGCAAAGAGGAATGAGAAGACAACCCTGGGCTCCCTATGAACCCCTCAGTTCAAGCTCTTCACTTGGGGCAGCTGTGACAGGAGCCAGAGGAACTGTGCACATCCACAGAGAAAGGAAGAAAAAGTCTAGCTCAACTGGGAAACAGAAGAGCAGAACAGCTGCAGGGAGAAGGAAATGCTGAGCAGAAGGACCCATGTTTCTAATGGGCCTAATGCACTGCTGTGTATTACGATGTGTCACCTCAGCCTTAGGGAAGAGATATCCAAGAAGAGATTTTACTGACTGCAGATGTTGAGAGCCAGTAGCAGTGTCCCAAACAGTCTCTCTATTCCAATGTATGAGCTTAGTGGTTATTCATTTGTGTACAGCCAAGGGAAAGCTGATTTAGCCTCACAAAGCAAGGCAGTAAGGAGACCTCTTCCGAAAGGCTGCACAGTTCCTGCCCAGAGTAGCAAAATAAAGATTGAGAGGGAATTTTAGTTCATCAGGAAGGACAGAGAACTGGTTATAAAGAAGAGAATTTTTGGCAGCAGAATAAAGGGGGCTAAACTCATTATGCGTAAATATGCATTGGGAATCTAAAGGGTTTCCAGCTACCAGAGAAATCACATATTGCAGTGGTCTTACACTAGAAGCTGGAAGGGAAGAAATCTCATTTATGATGGTACTTAATAAATACAGAGAAGGGATTATCTGACATATAACAGTATTACCAAGGAAGGCTTAAGGACCTGGCAGACTCTTCCCAGTCCTCTGCCCTCTCTTCCAGTCCTCTGTTGTTTTATTGCTCTTTTATTGCCCAGTCCTGATCACAACGTGCTCCCTCAGCCAGAGCACTGCAGTTTTTCCAAAAGCTACTAGATGACTTCTAATGTTTATCTCCGGTTTATGCTCATCATTTCCTTACCTGCCACTGACACTTCGCGGCACCTGACGAGGTCACTTTTGTTGCCAACCAAAATAATGGGGATATCTTCTTTCTGGCGTGCCCTGCGGAGCTGTATTCTGAGTTCAGAGGCCTTCTCAAAGCTTGCTCGGTCTGTGATGGAGTAGACGATCAAGTAGGCGTCTCCCACTTGCATGCAGTGGTCTCGAATCCATTCTCCCTCACGCTATTCAAATTAAATGGTCAGATATCTTTATGCCCAGAGCAGGTTTTACTTAGAAAGTAAAACATTAGAGAATCCAAATGCATTCCTGCTGTAAACTGTAATGGGTATGGTTTGAATCAGTTATACTACAAATAATTCCAATGTGGTGATGGTATGAACGCGTCACCACAAAGTAGGGCAAAAACTTGCCCCAGATAATTTATTGTGCTGGCTTTAGGCTGGAATGAACATGGTCTGGAAAGAAAGCTCGAATGTTTTGTTTTATCATTAAAAAATGACGACTTGCACTTCTCAGGCTCACAGTGCAGAGCCATTAGGCATGCTAGCCTTGATGTGGGGTAGGGTTAATCCTATATGTTCCCTGATTCTGCTGTATGGAAAACACCTATTTTCTTTCCCAAAGGAAACTTACTTTTTATATTAGCAGTTATTCATATACACCTTCCCTTCAGCACTTGACGAGAACAAATTAAAGTACCTTATTATCCCACATGTCGAGCAGTATAACAGTTGCACTTTCCCCATCCACCATCAAGGTTCTTTCATACGTGTCTTCTGGAAAGAAAAGCAGAAATGTTGGTAATATATTATTTTGTGTCATCATGTGCATTACAAAAATCCAAGTTGTTGAACGTGGGTGATTTTTTCACAGAGTTATTGAGCCAAATTTTAGGCCGGCTCACATCCAGTTCTTTCCTCATTTCCATCAGCACTGAACCTGCACTCTGTTCATTATTGGTTGGCTTACTTTCCATGATAGATGAAGGAGGCTGAAAGATCAGGAAACAAAATGTTCATTATTTTGGCTGATACTCTCTTTATCTTATGTGGGAGAGAGAAAATAGAACCAGTGGAAGAAATAACCAAAGGCTGAACATTTGCCCCATGGGAGCAGCAGAGTCCAGCGAGGCTGAGTAATGGAAAATATTTGCTTTCACTTTAGCATGGACAATTTACGGGTGAACAGTCACTGCTTCTGAGAGCAATACAGCGAACAGCCTACCAAGTGAGGAGGACAGGGTGTTGTGAGACAACAGCTGTTGAGTTTGAGAAAGACTGAGACTTCTGTTGCACACTAGTTTCTCTCCTATTACAGAGTTTCCCACATCACTTTTGATGTTAAATAGCAGAAAAAGTGAAAGAAACCAAAGAAGGTCTGTTATTTTGTACTGCAGCCACAAAAATTCATACCTAGATTATAAATGTCATGTGGCAAAATTCTGCCTAGATCTAAGGGGGCTGTTGCCCCTCTGAATTTTGATCAACACTTGCTGTGAAACCTCCGTCTAGCTTCTGCTTCAAATACCAATCTTTCTTCTTTTCCCAAAAGCTGGGGACATTTGGATGAGCAATGAGGGGTTTGGACCCATTTCTAATCTTGCGCTAGTGGTCAGTGAAAAGAAAGCTAAATTTAGGATACTGCAGCATTTAAAGGATCTATCCCAAACACACTTGAAGACAGGGCTGTGTCTAACCTGTGCCTCATAAGACTTCTGCTGGGCACTGATGAAGTGAACTTTCCCCTAAATTGTAATCAGAAACTTTCCTCAAAGCTAGGAATCTACATCCCAGCAAAAGGATGAGCCAAAAATATTACACATTTAAAATGAAGTCAAATGGAGCCCATGTTTAAAATGTCAAGACTAAAAAGACAGAGCTAATCACTAGGAGTGGTCTCCCTTGAGGTCCCAAGAGTATGAGACTTGTGTTCATGAGTTAGCTCCATCTTACAGTCAGTAGCAAAGCCTCTCCATAAAAGCAACTGTACTCCTCTGTGAGTTGGCTATCCTGAAACTATCCTCTCATATAATAAAATTTCCAGTGTGTAGGATGAAGTTCTAGTTTGTAAAGCTAAAGTAAATAGTTTCTTCAAGTGACCGAGCATCTGTGTGAGAACAAGCTCCGTGCACACCAGAGGACAACATCCAGAAGACTCCTACTACACTGCATTACATATAGAGAAGATATAAATGCATAATCACACTCCTTGAAAATACTGTGCCTAAACAGTCATATTCAGCACCAATTTCCACCTTGGTCAGCCCTAAGGAACTTCCATAGAATATAAAACACAAGCGCTTATTTAATTTCATGCTTTTTTCAAAGCCGACACTAAAAAAGGAGAGAGATAACAGCAAGACTTCCAATTACCTCTGCAGAGCTGGCCTTGAAAATCTGTCACTGCTGTACTCCAAGCAATGCTGCTGGGAGTGTGATGGAAAGAGGAAATAACACGGCTACACATGAAGGAAAAGAAAACGGCCTGACGGGTGTGCAAAGCGAATCAGCTGCACTTTCTGATGGCTTGTCCAAGGATCCTACTCTACTTCACTCATTTAGCACTAGGAAAACTTTCATCAGAGATATTCCAGGCTGAGAACCTGTTAGAACTATGGAAAAAGATGGCGGCAGAAGATGAAGGCAGAGTGCACCTAAATCAGTGAATTTCAAATCCACTAAAGGCACGAATCTCTGTGTCTCCAGTCCAAGACAGCAAGCAAGGAAAATGTGGGTCCAACCTTCCTGATACCGAGCTTTTTAAAATCCTGGGCAAAACTTCCCCTAACCGGAGAGTTAGGGGCCTATGTCCCACAGAAGGTTGGAAGAAAAGCGCAGAAATTCTCTGGGGTAGCACTGCCACCATCACACCAAGGGAATACAGGCAGGAGACGGAAGAGAGACAAAGAAAGTCCTGCATACTGACAAACAAAACCAGGCAGCTAACTGCACGTCTCCTGAAAGCAACAGCAACTGCATCCTTAGAGACACAGCAGATTTCTGTGGCAGCACAACCCTTCCACATCAACATCTTGCACACAATATAGCTCAGGAATCGGTGCCACAGCATCACCTTCTGCATGATCTGATCTTTGGTATTAAAGAACACTTTGCAATCCTAAACAAAGCAGGGGAGGATAGCAAGGGGGAAGCATCAAAGAAAACCCTACAGCTTTCCCCACAATGCGCAACAGGAGTTTTCCTACTCTGTTGAAGGACCTTTATCTTTTTTCCTCCTGGAGGAGGCCATACTGTGCAAGTAACATGAAACAAGGTTTTTACTCAAAATTTTATATATTTTACTCAAACTACATCCAGCCTGTGCTAAGGCAATGAGTTTATACAGAAAGGCTGAGATGACTTCTATTGGCAACAATTTTGGAGGTGACTTTTTCTTTATATATAAGTTTAAAGTATTTATTTCTTGTAAATCATGAGGACCTTCAGTTGTTTTCTCTCCCATAAGTAAAGCTGGAGTCAACCCTGTGATGCCAGTAGTGACACAAATGTTGGACCAGCATGAAAGCTGAAGCAGACTCTTGTGTAGCGTCATTGCAGGCAGGAATGAGGCCGTTTCCAACAGGTATTTTGGAATGAAATAGCATGGGAATCTGAATTGCTTTCTTTCATTAGCTTTCAATCATTGTTGGAGAGTATCTTACTCATCTTATTTTGCTTTCGTGTTCTCTTAAAATTGGTGCTTGCGTTCAGTCAGTTTTGATGATCAGACCCAAATGCTTGTTACCTCTGGTTTACATTAAACCGCCTCTCTCTTTCTCTGTGCCAATTACTACAGGCAGACCTGACTGCAAGCAAACACCAACACCCTAGGACATAATTACCTACCTCCCAGCACCTCACAGTCACTGTCAATGCTGTCGTGCACCCCCGCAAAGATGTTGGCTAGCGAGGACTTCCCTACGCCTTGCTCCCCGATCAGCATCACCCGGTAGCAGTTGCTGCCAGACTCGGAGGAGATGACAGAGTCAGATGACTCTGAGGACCAGCTCCTTCTGTAATATTCATCAGGACTGATGGTGTATCGTTTCTGTGGGTTGTACTCGTTGGAGTCCTTCTGGACCAGCAGATTCTTTCCATCAGCAGGGATGCTCCATCGCTGCTGCTGCTGGTGCAGACTGCTGTTGTGGGTGCGACGCATGGTAACATTGTTGAGAGTCATTTTTAACCCCTAGTGAGAAATAGGGAAATCACAAATGTTATCCACAAAATATTTAGAAATGCTCTCTTACTAGCTTCAAGGCAGCACATCATGCTCCTCTATGGAGACCTAATATGTGAGAAAAGAAAAATTAACCTTTCTGCACTCTTTTGTACTTGGCAGTACACAAAGAAATATTTCCCATTAGTAACACACAGCCTGTTTCCTAGGGATAATACCACCATCACATGCTAAATCCTATCTTGTTTAGCTTTTACAAGCTCAGGGCTGTGCTAGGTGCAGCCCAGTCCTGGAAAAAGGGAGGCATTGCTGTGTCCCAGGAGGAGAAGGAAGGGACAGTACTCACCGCATCTGTCCTGTCCTACACAGCAGCTGCAGCTCTGCCGAGAGACTGCCTGTGGTACAGAAAATGTTCCCCATCTTTTGGCTTGACTGGGGACAAAGAGAGGCACTGCTCTCAGTTGCCTCCGACTGCCAGTGCAGCTGGGTGAGGAACATCTTTCTCATTGTCTCAGCTAAGAGTTGAAACTCTTGGGAACGCTGTAAGGCATCACTCACTGCGCTCTTAGACAACCCTAATGCAAAAAGTTATGCAAGCAAGTCTTGCTATAATGGGGTGGATTTGGGTCTTGTCTGTGGCCAGGAAAACAAAGGGTGATTCTGCCTCAGACAGTGACTTTTTGGCTGGTAAGAGGGAGGACATAGTGAAGTCCAATGGCTTTTCTGAAGAGGTACAGGTTATAGCTGCTACAGGAGATATCACTGGGAGAAAAGGCTCATTAATTTATAGATATTAAATCAATAACTTCATTACTGCACAATTAATTAGATAGGTTGACTCTTCTTACATAAGCATGGCTCTTAATTACATTTTACTCAGCAAACTCTATTTTGCCTTGCTTGGAGGCAGAGAACAGTGATGTCATTCTCAGAGACCAACAGCTACCCTTTTTAGGAAAGTTAATTTGATGCATTCCAGCTCCCAAAGTGACCATTATTTAGACATTTTTCTTTTTTGCCCTATATCTGATGTTTCTCAGCTCTTGCCTCCATATCAGTAAATAGGATAATTGTCCATAAAATTCACCCCACCACTTTCAAAGCTCAATAATAGGTGGTGAACAATAAAAAGTACAGCAAAGCAACACGTACAAATTGCTATTCTTATTCATATAAAACTCCCTGAAAACTTCTGTGAATGAATGCCCAGCAGGACATAGGACAAATACATAGATAAAGCACTGTCTGAACTTATTACAGCACGCACAATAGTTTCTCTGTGATGTGCAGTACTTTGGGGCAAAATGAGATTATTTACATAGTCCTAGTCACTTCTTCAGCAAGAAATACACCTAAAGAAGAAATCATGCACTAAGCAAAGGCTGTTTCACAAACAAAATTAAATATTTACTATGGTTGAATTTTAAAATGTACTTCTTCCTTGCAGTACCCATTGAAAAGACCAGATGAAAAAAGCCAGCTCTGATTCAGTCAAACAACAGAGTAACTCACAACCTGCAAGAAGCAGTTGCTCACAAAACTGTCACAAACATTTTGCGATTTAGCCTCTAACAAATTGTCATCCTTCATTAAACAAAGCCAAACGAGCCCCTGTCACACACTGCCCTCAAAGTTCAAACTGCTTTTAATATACTCCATACTGCATTTATCTGCCCAGGTCTCCAGCACCTCCAGTAAAAAGCTAGGTCCAAACCCACTCTTACTTGTGCCAGGCTCCTGCAGCCAGTCCAGTCCTTTGCTCCCACTGCCCTTCTGTCTCGGTGGGCTGTGACACACTGAGAAGCTCTGCTGAAGTAAATCCTCTCCTGCTTTGGGGCTGCCTCTTTAATTCTTTCTCAGCAAACCTGGTTTATATTAAGCCCATCTGATCAGAGACAGGGCTTTTCCGTGACGTGGCTGGCCTTTCCATACAACAGCCAGCCCCCAGCTGGGAGGAAGCAGACATGCAGAAGAGAAAAAACTTGCAAACAATCTCAAAAGACTTACTCAAAATCATATGATTGTTTTAATGTTGCCAGTAAAATAAACACTTTTGGTTCTTGCATGATAAAAACAGGAAAGTGGAACAAAAATAAATAGTACATGCCAGCTAGCCTCAGACAGCTTTTAATTCAAATGTCATCAAAATTAATGATGATTTAAAATTTATCTAAGTTTATTTAATGCATGAAATTCTGTAAATGTGTTCTGTATCTGTTCTCTGTCTGCAAAACACACTTAACTGCCTGCTGGACAAAACATTTCAGTGGAATAAAATATCTGAATGTTATTTTGAAATTTTCTTAGAAGTAGGAATATTATTCTAGGGGTTTTGTTGGGGTTTTGTTTGTTTCTTTGTTTTTAAAGCACTAATATTTACAAACCTGTTATTTTCTGTCAGCCTTCAAGTGACCCTACCCAGTCTCCTGAACTGCATAACCAGCTCTTTCTCACTTCTGCTTCAATATTTTACTACCAAGGGCTTGAAAAGATGTCCAACTATGTATTCAGTGTTACTGGAGCTGGATGTTGGCAAAGATGCATCAGAACACACAAAGTCTGCACAAAGTCACACAGTGTTGATGCTGTGCACGGGAACAATCACTATATAGTGTACATGCCACAAGCCCAGGGTCTGGTCCTTAAATTTTTATTCTGCCTCACAGCTGATTGGCAGAAGAAATTTTGTCAGAATCCAAACCTGTTGAAACTTGCAACAACATACTTCTTCATTTACAAAGGAAGAGTAAGAAACTGTGACAGAACTACTTGCTAGGGCTACTACAGCTTTTATATAAGTATACTTAAACTCGGTAGTCAGCTCCCAATTATCCAGACTTTGGATTAAATATAATGAGATACTACAGCTTTCTTTTATATTGACATATTTACGTTTATATTTACAATCTCCTAGTCCCTAAATCTAATAGGACTAGTTCTTATCTTAGCCTGAACAACTTTGGTTTTAAACAGGGGAAAGAATTTTTTTCCATGCTACAGGCAAGCAAAACTTCAACTGACAATGTACCTTTACTGAAGGGAACACTGATATGCAGAAAACATCTCTGGTTAACACTGCAATTGAAATCTCCTTGCTTTGTTTCTCCTTTGTCTTTATTGCATTCCTGTGTCTTTCATGAGGATTTTCAGGGACCTCCTGAGCCATTCTGAAGTTTTAAAAGCCAAGAGCTTTTCACAAAGTAATAGGCACTCATCAATGTACATGGAAATTATGCAGATCTACCAAGGGTATAACTGAGAAAAATATGTCCTGATTTTCCTCCACCTGTGTTTCAGTGCTTGGCAGCAGCTAAACTGGCCCCAGGTCCTGCATCTTCACCTCACCTGTCTCTCACACATCAGGCTCTGGGCCTCTGCTGCTGAGTGATAATCCCAAAGAGCACAAAGTGCCACATCCCTCTGTGTAGGATGCACAGAGGGGTTTGTAATATTTATTGCACAAAATGTAACTACATCTCTCTGTGGGAAGGTTTGTGGCATGGACAGTACCTTGCAAAAATACTTTTCCTGTTGGCATACTCAATTGAAGCTGCTCATTTTTCTGAAACATGCTGGAAACCATGACGGTGAGTGGGTGGTTGGAGTACTATGCTCTGCACCTTGGGTTTGCTTAGCTCTCTATAAGTTGTCTGTTATTTGTCACTGCTGAGTAAAAAAGCAAAACCTGTCCACTGCAGGACTGGAGAGATGTATGGCCAGAGTGATTGCAGCAGAACTGCAGGCTCTAATGTCTCACCCAAATGTTTAACATATATCATAGCAGAAAGTGCAGACAGAAGAAATAAACCGAAGTCAGAAAAGCCTTTATGTTTAGTTGTAGTTACCATTAGATTAGGAATTGCTAGACGTCATCTTTCATATCCTCTTGGTAAAATTCAAGGCAGACAAAGAAAGCACGTCTCTCCAGAACCACACGATATATCTCTTCCATAAAGCCATCCAGAAGGGTTGTCCCAAAAATGGCATGAAACGCTTGTACCTGGGGAACTTGCACATGTGTTTTCCTTTGTCCTGTCTCTTCTGAGCCTACTCTGGTTTTCCAACTGGACAATTAACTCTCCAAGTCCCATTCTGCACTACACATCCACAGGACAAACATTGTTTCTCCTCCTCAGAGAATGCCATTAGCACTCATGAACTTCACTCACTCCATCTGTGGGGAGAAACACTTTCTAACCTGTTTTAAAGCTGGGGAGAGATGTAGCCTTTTTAGCCTCTGGGTACTTACTTACAAGGGGTAATAGCAGTTGATTACTGAAATACATAAACTGAGTCCTTCTCAGGGACAAAAACAATCCCATAGGTTGATGGAGACTGGTGCAACCCTGGTCTGTTGAGCCCTTTTGCACTCTTTGCTGGTCAACACTTCCGCAAGTCTTGTGCCTGCCCAAGACACAGGCATGAGAAGAGACAAACCATAAGGCCAGTGCTGTCGCAAAGCACACAAGTGCTTGAACCTAACTGCCTGGTGCAATATTAAAATTCAGAGGCATTGTTTTTCATCCATTTTATCCACTCTCTGTTTCATTAATCACATCTTAAAGGAATTCTCCCTGCAGCCAGGATGAAATAAACATTGCAGAGTAGCAGCTCTGCAATCCTTCCCCAGCCAATTACAACTGGACCAGGTGATGCCCAGAGCAATCAGGCAGAAATTTTCCATTGGATATAAAAGCAATGCTTTTTAGCTGACACTTAATTAGCCAGTTTGTATTTATGTATATGATGGCAAAAGTAGTTCCTTGAACCACCTTCTGGAGTAAGGGTTGTCCATAGAGAGGACATAAATCATCTTGGAGTGGGAGGGAAATTCAAGGGAGGAAAAAAATTTAAAAGGCAGGAAAAACAAAATTCAGATTTCTTTCAATGAAAACTGAATGCAGCATGTCTGAAAGTGCACTTTCTCCCTACACATCCAGCAGAAGAGTTCACCTTCATCTTTCCCCTCAGAAGGCCTGACTTAGTAGGCTTTGTTCCCAAGAGTTGCCTGCACAGGCAATGAACGAGGTCTGCCCGCCTTACTCTCCTCCAGACCATTTTGGCATTTCACATTTTGCTCTGCTTCTCCTATCTGGCAGTACTGGCAGGCCCCTGCCTGTTCCCAGTGCTATCAACAACAGCAGCTATGGACAGAAATTAATTCAGGTGCTGGGCTGGATGTTGCTGGACACACTGGGAGTGCCCAGAGTCACTGCATGCCCTAGGGAAGCTGCTCCATTGTCACCATTCATTCCTACTGCACAGGGCGCCACAGGCAGCGTAGTGAGCAAATGCAGAACAAAAGGCAAAAATAGATGTGGGATGAAGCAGCATTAGGCCCACAGCAATGGGGCCGTTATATTATTTACACCAACTTATCCACATCTTTGCCTTTGACTATCCCAATTCACATCCAATGACTGTGTACGAAGCTCCATGATGACTGAAAAAGGTACGAGGAATCAAACACTCTGAGACTGGGGTGTATGAGGTAGGGAAATGAAGGATTATGTACCTGAGGTAAATTACTGAGGGTCTTAAGAGGGGGACAGGGCAGAGAAAGGCACTGAGAAATTAAGGAATAACAAAACAGTGATTCATTTTGAGGGAAAAAATCAGGAGCACCTGAAAGTTCCACCATCCAATCTAAAAAATAGCCATGCTCTCTCCAGTGGAGTAGATTTGGTAGACTTTGTTCCCAGCAGCCGCTTGCAGGGAGTACTGAATTTGTTCCACCAGCTTCTTTCCCTCCACATCACAGCAGCATTTTTACAATTCTTTAACTGAGCACTAAAAGCAGGACATGGTTGTTTGGTGATGAGCACAAGGATAGGGAAGAAGCAATGATCTGCACTCCTTGTGCACAAGTTAGCTGTAAAAGCCAGAATTAGAGCTCTCAGAGAAGAGGATTGCCTTTAATCAGCTGACTCATTGGAGAACCCCTTATTAGTCAATTACTTGCAGATGATCTGGATTCTGATGTACCAAAAGGAAAGTGTGTTCTATATCTGTGAACTGCAGAGCTTTGTTGTCTAAAATGCGTGTCCAAAGGTATTTTCCCCATCAACGCATTAAGCCAGTAAAGTTGAAGACTCAGCAGAAAATGAGAAATGAGCAGCCAGGGGAAGAAATGCAGTTCAGTTCATAATAAAATACAAGTTACTTTTTAGTCTAGTTAACTGAAAAGACATTAAAACAACTGTCATCTTTGAGGGGCGAAAAAAGAGCAATGATAACGAGCAAATGGCAAAACTGGATTATTTCAGCAAGAGTTACTTAGCAAAAGGACTGCCTATTTCCCATTCTTGCGCTCAATGACTGTAATGAATTCTGCCAGTAGTTGTCCAGGGAACGGGATTAAGTCATATATGACATAAATGAATGTGCTTTTCAATGCAAATTTTAAAAAAACATAATATACTAATAATAGTAGCATGCGAGTTAGCCATAAATGTTTTTCGAATATAGAGTTAAAAAAACCTTCAGATGAATGGCACCAGCACAGAAAATTTTTTGCAGTATGCCACAGTCCTCGGTACAGTCGGGTTCAGGAGCCACTGTCTCCTTTGCAGCTACAGGATTCACAGAATTTTATAGCTTGATTTTATAGCTTGATTTTATACCACTGAAGACGGTAATTTAACAATAGGCAACTGCTGCATCAGCAGCAGCTTCTAACCTTTCTAATAGGTTAGAAACTTCAGCAGAACAATGATCTGGTTCTGATCTTCAGAACTGTTGAAGGGACACCTAGAAAAAGGTCTTTTGCTCCAAATGCAATTTCTTCTTCACTGTGGTGTCCAAGACTCTTACACTGAGTGCAGCCAACAATAATTATCAGTACTCAGGCATACTCACACAGAAATATAAAGGAAGCCCTCAAAACTTTGCCAATAGAAGCAAATCTACTTTAAAAATATTCCATGTAGTGGCCAGATCTTGACTTTCAGGTCCTGATTACATTTAGCTACTCAATAAGCCAGCCTGGGATGGCAAGAGAGCACCAGTGAGCTCTCTGACTCCCCTTGGCTTGCAGAACACCCTCTGTTTTACATCATCAAAAAGTGTTTTGGACTCGTTGTCTGAGTGGAGGAGTTCATTATTGGGTCGAGGCTGACATGGGGTCCTGAGCAAGGTGGAGGAGCCTTGGGAGGGTGGGCAGGGCTGTGGGTGTCTTCAGGACTCCAACCCCCTCTTGGTGCACTCCTTGAGGAAAGGTGGTGGCACATAATTGGGGCAGAGCTGAGTTTGCTTGGGCTGGTTTCGGTCCAGGTCACACCAGGGTTGTTACTCTCATTTGCACCAGGAGAAAAGTGACATGCTAAAATGCATGTCACACAAAACACGTGGCAGTGGCTAAAGCAGCTCTTCTTCCAAAACACTGGGCCACAGCTGGGGTTTGGTGTCTGGGTGTCATATCCTTCCCCAGCTCTCTTTGCTGTGCAGTCAACCAGCAGTAACAAAACCACAGCTAAATATGGTGTTCTTGGAGGGAGCTCTCATCTCTCCCCGTTTACAGTATCGTCCACCCAATGTCCCTGGTTCAGCGTTTGGCTGCCCGCTTGCCACACTAGCACCTAGTAAAGTGATGCTTCATGTGATTGCTCAGTGATTCACTGCCTTGTTTGGATTTTCTGGCTCCTGGGCTCATGTTTATCAGTAAAACACACATTCTCCAGCGTCAGGCTTTAAGCGGATTGGAGCCATACAAAATGCCTTTGAGCAAGATGCTCTACACAGTCAGGAGTAAATAATGTCTATTTAATTGAACAACAGCACCCCTTTTATTTACATGGCTTTACCCTCATGTCGTTCATCACATACTTTCCACTTCCCAAAATGTAAGATGTGATAATGAACATGCAGCTGAAGATACGTCATTTATTTTCTTTTTAAAGATCTAATTCTTCATCTCTGTTGTACTGTGTTCATGGCAGGTCAACTGATCTCTGGGCCCTGCAGGTAGGATTCACTTCACCTCATTTAAACTGCTTGCCTTGTTTCCCAGAGCAAAGCAGACAGGGTTAACCAAGTAGCTCCAGGGTGATTCACCTAACACAGGTTACATTAATCACAGAGATGCCTCTCTCCCCACTGACAACAGAGGGATGGGGAGATGAGTCTCTCTGCACTAATGCTGGTTTTAAACTGCACTGTCTGAAAACTATACTGGTAGTCAAATGAAATGATGGAATCTGTAATGGCCTAAAGGCTAATTTTTACGACAGTTTTTACTGATGTCCTTTTCAGGTGGGCAATAAGTAAGACAAGGTTTAAGATTTAATCATTAAGCATGGTTAGAACTTTTCTGCTCTAGTACAGGAGGTGCATAAATACACAAGCAACATGGCTATAAAACCGGAGAAACCCGTACATGTGCTATGTTCACCATGGATGGCAACAGAGGCCTTTTCCCAGCAGCTGCTGAGACACTTCTGGGGAGGAATTACTTCTGCTGCCATCCACACTGACCAAGCACCAACTGCTGTTTCTCCACAGCCTCAAACATATGGCAACACAGCTTGTGGAATTTTCTGCCCTGCTTCTGCAAGCCAGTGCATGCTGTCAGTGCATCGCTGGAGACATGTCCTGCTCCATCCAGCCAGCCTCCTGAAAAAGGGAGATCACAGCCAGCACGTTTTTCAGGGAACATACTCAATAAAATAGCAGCAGTTACAATGCTGTCAGCTTCAATCTTACTCAACAAAGCCAGTTCCTTGGCACTGAAGGCTCTTGCATTCTGTAGGAGCCAGAAAGGGGTGGCACAGCTGCAGCAGGATCTTCTTGAGCCCTCTACCTAGACACACACATGCAAACACATACGATGATGCTCAAGCTGCTGGGTGACCTCCTACAACAACCACTAGTTTGCCTTTTTCTTTCTCTCTGTTGTTTTAACCCAATTTACTCATTTTGAAAGCAGGCAGTAAACAGAGGAGCTGGGCATAGAAAAAAAAGCTATCATTAATAACTCCAGTCAACCATTTTGATGACTAGAAGAACTTCCAATAATTTCACTGCATTATGGTCCAGTGCAAATCATGTTTCTACGAAATGTACACCTCTGTGATAATGTGTGCAACACCTCCTTCTCAGCAGTGGACTCTGCAAGGTCTCTGTCATGGTTTTCCTCCTTCATGGCAATTAACACATTATTTAATACGTTCTGAGCACTTTTTACACTAAAATTTCCCATGAATGAGGGAGGACTTGTTCTTATCATCTCACTGAGCGTGCTACTGATTAAAAGATGTAAGTGACTCAAAAAGAAATTGTGTCACTTGTGTGTCAAGCCCATTTCTCAGGTGAGCAGCTCTGGACTGGGTACCTGACATGCATTGTTCCTGTGAAGTACAAAATTAGAGAAAATGGTAGGAAAAAGTTTTGATTCCTTGAGCCTGTGGACATAGATAAAGCTCTGTTTTTCACAAATCCTCTGCGTTACTAGAAGTTTCATCAATGGTCAGGCTAGCAGTTTTAGAAGCTAAAAGCAAAATAGCTAATTCAAAGTCACAAGCTCAGGGAATGTATTTCTAGCATGACTTATAAATTACATCTGATTTTTGATGCTCTACAAATCTCAGTCCCATGAGCTCGCATTTGGAGCTGAGCGAGTGAGGCGGCCGCATGGCCCCACTGTCCCTCCCACCACACTCTGCCCTCTCTGCAGGCCTGGTCTGACAGATTTTAAACAATTCTGTCATACGGCAAAGTAAGACCCACAAACATGAACTGAGATGATAAAACGTATCAGAGTGAACAAAGAGAGAAGCAAGGTGGAACAATACAGACACGTCCCACTGCAAAAGGCAGAGAAAATATTTTGATTTCCTAGTTACAAGCCCACTCCTGGTTGACTTCTGACCCAAGACTCTGCTGCTGACAATTACATCACCACTGCTGGCCAGTATAATGCTGCCTCCAGTAGCTCTTTGCCTCGTTAGCAGGGTATGCAGAAGAGCAACTTCAGCTCAGTGAGTCAGTGGAGGAAAACGGGCTCCTTCAGCAAGGAGAGCAGAGCACCTAAGGTAGGATTTGGCACTGGATTGCCTCCCACACTCTCCCTCACTCACAGCTTAAGGAAAAGATGAAGATAAAACGAGCAGCACCCTTAGGGGACAAAATGTTCTTTTGTTAGAGGATCACATGGAAAAACTCTGTCTGAGAGCATACCTGAACATCTTCTCCTATGAAATACCTCTTCCTTCTCTCACACTGGTATACATCAGAAGCCACCCTTAAAATTAGTCAGAGTCAAGCATAACTGAGATTTAATAACTTGTCCAAATTATGGAAAGGCAAAACAGCAGTAAAAGTCCACGTGTTCCACAGGGGATGAAGACCTTGTGCCCTGTATACCTGGACATTTCTGGTTCAACAATACTGCACAACGCCTGTGCCCGGATGCTTCTCACATTTCTCACAAAGAACAGAACGTAACTACCACCTTTACTACCCTGGACTCTCTCTGCTGCCTTCACTTGCCTCATAGGAGGCCTTCAACATCACCATTGGGTTATTTTCTGAGTGACCACGTGATACGTTGCATGTAGCTTGTTAACTTGCTAACCTTCTAGTTAAATTAAAAAAAAGGAAAACTGATGAGAGAAAGATTGAGAGACAGAGTGTCAGAGAGACATGTCTTACTCTCTGAATAGACTTCTTGAGACCATGTAGGTTCAAGAAGTGTCCCTTATTTGCAGATATTATCTCATTTGCAGGGTGTCATTCACACCTTTTACATTGCCAGGATCCCAGTAAAGTGCTCTGTTTGGAAGCTCTTAGACTCCGAGTTCCCAGTGTCTCAGTCTTTTATTGCTTACAGTCATGTGACTGTACTAAGGAACCAAACCTTCTCAGCCCAAAAGAACTAGAAGAGACCTAAGTGTTGCACCAGTTCAGCTTTCCAAAGTGTTCTACAACCATCAGTAGCACAACAGTCTCTTTTCACCTAGCATACAGGCAGGGGAGGTATTTCTTCAGCTTCGTGATAAACCAGAAGTTTCCCCATGGGTGCCCTTGCACTGGCTGACTCCAAAACCCTTGCAGCTCTACCTGAAGTGAGCATCAGCTACTCTGTTCACATCAGGGGCTGTGGAGCAAATGTACAAAGTCATGTGTGGGCTTGTTCAAATCGACAGAAAAGGGACCCTGCACATTTGATCAACTTCAGGCTGAAAGTCTGTGGAACTGGGATAAAGTGGGGATGAGGATGTGGAGATGAGGACAGCCTGCATCAGCAGCATTTTATCAGTGATGAGAGTTGAGACAAGATGAGGTTACTTGTCCCTCACCCAGGAAGCAGTCAAGGTTTGGAGGTATCAGACACAAAGTGCAACTTTCTGTGAAGGACATGCCTGGCTTGCATGCAACTGGTTTTTGGATTTTTTTTTCCCATGTCTGAAGAACACTGGAAAATATTTTGCACAGTGAGGAAAAAAGTTCCTGAACTTCAAAAAAGTGCAATAAAAAAGTCATGGAAGTGAAAGGGCAGACACTTAACAGACAACATGTGATAAGTGAGCTATTTCATGGGTTGCTCCACATCTTGAATGTACTTGGTAACGCTTTGCTGTTGGTCTTACCACTATAATTTCACCTCCAGACCATTCCAGTGTTTTCTCAGTGGCAGCTGCATGTATCACTCGTCCCTGCTGATGATGCTTCTCCACCTTCACCAGTTCAGTACCCAGTACTGGGAGCTGCCTTGTCCTGGTCCTGGCTTGGTCTAGCTGTAATAGAAGTAGCAATCACACATAATTAAAAAAATAAATAAATTAATCAGTGACAGTCATAGCCATGTGTGAAGACTGACAGCCACACCAGCTCTGTGCATTCTGTAACAATGCAAAAGACAGAATAAATCCAACCTCAGACACGAGAAAGTAAGATATAGTGCCTTGCAGAGTCAAATGCAATACACTGTCTCTAATATTAATTACTAATTACGTTAAAGCGGCACAAACCACCTGGGAGTAACCTTTATATTTATTTAATGTCTGCGTCACTACTTCAGTTATTGCCTTTCCATGATGCACTTGTGGAGTATATACTTCCACTTGCTGCAAATTGAGCAGCAAGTTCCCAAAACCCACCTGTTTAAATACACAAACTCTCCTATATGCATTTGTAGGAAAAGTGATTTGTCAAACACCAACATACATGGAGAAATTCCTGAGCAGGTTGAACAGATCCTCCTGCTTGCTGTCACCTCGCCAGCTCCAGTGGAGGGAAGGAGCTGCCAAATTCAAAGCTTCATGAAAACACTCACAGCTGCCACAGGAGCTGTCTCCTGCAGGGCTCAGGCAAGCCAGGTACTTCAGCTGCCACCCCAGACAGGGAACATGCAGGAGGTCGCAGCTGAGCCAGGCCAGCCCAGAAAATTTGGAGATCATCATCACCACATCGTTACATATTCGAGGCAATGTGGCTGTGACAGCAAACATAAAAAAGCTTAGTCCAAGCTTTTATTGAATGCAGCAAGTCTGAAACATCTCAACGATATAAATAACCCCTGCTAATACTTGGTGTTACCCAACAGCTGAACTAGGTTATACTATTTTTTTGTTTAATTGGGGATAGCCCAATATATAAATAGATTGTTGTTATGTTTAGCTGGGAACAAGGATTAGAGATTGGCTTAACACAGAAGTAGATCCTGATTTCCACTTTGGAAATAGAAAGAGATTAACTTGACAATAACAACAGAGCTCACACACAGTGACGGATCAGCGCATCATGGATTCCCCTACTCAGGGATGTTTGTCAACGACAGTGGTCTGACCCATCTGCTGTTTGTGTCATTTCCTGTGCTAAAAAAAGGGCATCCCTTAAGTGTTACGAGACAGGTAAATACTCCAAGGGAATAACGCTGAAGATTAATTATTGCTGACACTGAGGGCATACTCCAGGTATCAGAAAGCACCTGCTGTACTCCTTGTGCTGCCTCTCACTAGCAAGGCACTCCTTTCAGAGCAGCAGCACTTGGTTTTCAGCGGTTGCACTGTGCAGTTTTATTCACAGACATCTGGAGCAGAACTCTGTATCATTAGGTCTTTGGCTTTAAATCAGTAAAATGTCACAGGGATGACAGTGCTTGTGAGTAGTATTGGAAAAAGGACTTAAATTATTTAAAGAAATCATAACTGATGTGGAAAATATTGTTTAAATAATAATTTGCTTCTAACTGTTTAAAAGAGGACTTCTGAAACAATTACAAAGCTGGAGATTGAAACAATTGGAAACAACATCATTATTAGTTGACATGCACAGTCAGAGACCAAGCTGCATTGTGCCAAGCACTATACAAACATATATCAAAAATATAACCATTGTCCCAGACAACTGTCAGCCTCATTATTAAACGAGAGGAATTAAACAGAAGGAATCACAGAATCACAGAATCACTAGGCTGGAAGAGACCTTCAAGATCATCGAGTCCAAACCATGCCCTAACACCTCAACTAAACCATGGCACTGAGCGCCACATCCAATCTTTTTTTAAACACATCCAGGGATGGTGACTCCACCACCTCCCCAGGAAGACCATTCCAGTACTTTATCACCCTTTCCGTAAACAAAGAGAGAGCACTGGTCAATAGGAAAGGCAATGGCCAGAGCAAATCAACATCACAACAGGCATCAAATATATCCAGAATAATCAGTTACCTTTATGCAAACTTTAAGAGAGAATGAAATAGCTCTGTGATATATAGAGATCTTCTCGGCACAAAGGACAGCAGACAAAAAGGTATGGAAGAATGAAAATTGTAGATAAATTCTCCTTCATTGCTACAGATAGATTTTTGGTGAGGGGGAGCAGAGTTGAGTACATTTTCTAACATAATTCTAAATAGCTTTGAGGCTTTTAGGACACCTTTACATTACCTATAGAATTTATCATCCAGTTTCAGGCTATGTTTGTAATAATAAAACATTTGGCCTCAGACAGTCTGTTAGTCTGAGTCATGCTTGGATTTCTCAGAAACAGAAAGCACAGAAAAGAACACCTTGCCACTACTTAGGTTTTGTCTTTTTTTTTTTTATTTTAAAAAAATGTTTGGAGAAACTTAATCTAAGCTTCCAGAAATTAACAATAATTTCTTGATGTCCTTGTACTTTAATACTTTCTTCAATTCCTTTCTTAAATCTTGTACCATTGAAAAAGAAGTGTCAGAAATCGAGTTTCTTACCAAGCCTATTGAGCTGGGCACAAAAACCTGTGCCTGGAAAAAATAACATCTTTTCTATTAAAAGACCAAAGACTTTCCTATGTAAGAGCACAATGAAACATAAAAACAACCACAATGGAAAAAATGGAATAGATTTACAGTTTTAAAATAGCATGCATGATACAAAAGTTCATGGGTCTATTTAAATTTCAACAAAAAAGTTGGGGTTTTTTTTCATTACTGCAGAATCCATTCATTGTGGGTTTTAAGCGCCTCAATTTAGAAATTGAAGGCAATTTTTATTAATAGCACATGTAATCCCAATACAAGAGATTCCTGTGGCAGATTCATTGGCTCCTTAAACAGACACCCTTGGCATCAGTAGAAAAAAGGGCTGCGTAAGAACTGCTTGGCAAGTGGGGATCCCCATGGCAGCAAGGTCCCTGCTGGCAGTGCCACCTCGCTGCTCTCCCACAGGCAGGGTAGGCTGGAAACTTCCGGAGGACAAGACATGAAGGTGCATCCTCTCCCATCTGGAAGGAGATTCCACACAGAGATACTCATGAGCCATGGGTCTCCCTGGCTCTAAAACACCTGGGGCACGAGGACCTCAGGATGCTGTGCTCCTCAAAAGGACAGACTCAGCCATCGGGAGGCAGAGTGAGCACAACGCTCAGAGGAATGCGAGGAAGGAAAGGCCACCTTGTTGGCTGTCACTGGCTGTAGCTGACAGCTTTAATCTCTTTTGAATAAACCCTGTTTATTCTAAGAACTCTAACATACAGCACGTGCTGGCAGAATAGGACTGACACCATCACTGCGGTCCCTCTGGTTACTACGTACGGAACCAACCTATGGCAGCCTTTTCATGGAAATAGTTCTTGCTAGCCAAGCAAGAAATGAAAATACACTCCTCCCACCTTCTTGGGAAGGCAAATAGCCACCAGGAAAACCCTCTGTCCAGTAGAGCTTCATATTATGGTAAAGGTGTAATCAAAATAAATGTCCCACAATCCACCTTATCAGAAGCCCTGGGAGGTGTGTTTCCTGAACTTACAGATCCCCAAACTCTCCCTCTCAGAGAAAGCTACCTTCCACTGCATGGCGACCAAAACAGGAAACCAGCTCAGGAACTGCAGTGGGCAGCCAAGGGTAGTCACACCTCCAAGGCAGCTCACCTCTTCAAAAAAAATGACAGGATTTCATTAGAGAGCCCTGAGGTTAAAAGGGAGCCATTAGTCCATGAGGCATCAGGAAACTCTTGGGCAAAATCTTTAGAAGGGCAAGGAAGAGTGAAAAAGCAAAGAGAAGTCTTTAAGAAGAGCATCACACAATCACAGAGCAGGGATGAAAGAGAGCCCAGAGCTGCAATGACACATCTGTCCCTCTGACTCTCCTTTGAAAGAATTTAAGGAATGCCAAAAATTGGTCTGATACTGTACTAAATGCTTATTTTTCTTCTTGTTATAAATTCCATGCTAGAGTGATTTCTGGCCCTAAGAGATGAATTCCAAGCTGTCCTGAAGGTAAAAGGACGAGAGCTGTCATTACCAGTGGAGTCTCTAAAATGAGCTACATAAAGACTAAGACAAACAGATGATAAATTCCAGCTGCTGATGGTCCCAGTACACAGAACAGAGCTGTCATGAGCTACAACAGCTCTCAGGAGAGGGGAGAGGGATGCCAGGATTGCAGAACCCCTTTACATCAATAATTTTATATAAAGCTTCCAGTGGAAACATTTTGGCACATCTACCCTTGAAAATGTCCATAAAAACCTTTTATGAAATACGTTTATGCTTTTCAAACTTTCTTTCCTTTATATGTTCTCCTAATATCTTGATAATTGCCAGTGACCTAACTCCAAGACCATGCCAGTGTTCCATAAACCAGCAAGCAGTGGGAGTGAAGGAGTTTTTCTGGTGCTGTTATCACAAAGAGAATTAAAGGTAACTGCAACTCCCTGGCAGGGATCTGAATTAATGTGGAATGCTTCTACCGACACTCGCTGCCCAGGCGTGCTTTGCTCCTTAGCAGCACAGTTACCTTCTCTGCTCATGGTATATATTGGCATAGGCAGTTCTTGCTCCTGAAAAGCCAGTTCTTAAAACATGCTTTGGAGCATCTGAAGGCACAGGATGTCCTTGTGACAGGGGGCCTTGGGGAGAAGACACCCTGCAGCCAGATCTGCAGCAATGTGACGGAGACTGGAAAGCAGTGACAGCATAGGGAGCCCCAGGGGCTTGCTTGGCAAACAGGGGAGACAGCAGAAGGAAAAAAAGCAAACAGCTAATGAAAAAGGCAGCTGCTGCAAACTAAGCATTAAGCATGGCATAGCATGGAGGGCAGTCCCTCCTCACCCAGTGCAAGAACTGGGCAGGGTCAGGGAGGGCCCTGCAGCCAGAGCACACAGCAGGGATTTTATCTTATCATATATCAATATATGCCAGATAAAACCTGCTGGTAGAAAAAAAGATCCAGTGTCATGAGCATGACACTATACTACATGTATGCATCATTCTGCAAAGCTTTTCCGAAAATGACAAATGATCTCAGTGCAGATGTTTCTTTATGTATTATTCCCTTTTCAAATGTCTACTTTTCCTCTTACAGGCATTTTCTGGCACTTAGGTAAATGATTAAGTAGATTGCAGAACTGTCAAAGGCCCAGTCAGCTGTCATGATAATAGGGATAACAGATACTACATATTCTTTTATCACACAGATGGTCCTCATGGACCTCGCTGGTGAGATGAGTGTGAAAATAATTACTGCACAATAAAACTAACTGTAAAAAAGGCGAAAAAAGGAGGATGACAGAAGATCAGAATAAATTATGTGGAATATCAATAAAATGTCACAACAGAAACACTTTTCTGTGTTTGTCTTTTTATCAAGAAACATTTTTACAGGCAGTGGAATGTTGCATCCTCTGACTGCTTCTGAACCAGTGCTCAAGCACATGGGCTTTGCATGAATTTACACGTGCAGCGGTGAATGTGTAAAACAAGATTTACATACAGAGCTACACTACTGTATATGCTTTTTTTTCCCCACAGGGCTAAAAGATGAGCAGAAGAATCTGTTGGCATTTTAAAACAAGTAAAATGAGACATGTAAGTGAGCTCACAGATCTAAAAGCTACAACTGAGGGCCAGAGGCTGGAACATATGCAAAAATATTTGTGTATTCATGTAGACACAATCAAGTTTCCATTCTAGTTTTTTCTGTGTCAGAAAATAAAGAATTGCAACCAGTTATATAGACATTTAAATAGTTGTGCACTTTATAGCTTTCCATTTTGTGTGGTCTTGCTTTATTTCATGTGTGCCGTTTACCACCTCCTGTTGCCAGTGGTTTGGAACCCAGTTCTAGGAGCTTTCTATTAGTTCACTGCTGCAGCAGACACCAAGCAACAATGTTGGCTGTAACAGCACATACACTCTAGTCATGATTCATTATTTTTGGTTCCTAAGAGCGTACATGATCCTAATCAAATTCATCTGTGAGTCAAGTGTGCTTGATTAATGCTAACAAGGAAAATCTGAGGGCAGATAGGCATGTAATTTCTGCTACATTTAAAGAACATATTGGAAACTGAAAACCTACATTGGTGCAAAGCCTATTTCTAAAACATTAACTATATTTTGTATTTCTGCATCTGTCATCTGTAAGTACTGACAGGTTAGGAGAATGGTTTCTCCATTGCTGCTGCAATGTGATTTTTCTTGTGGAGATGTATGTGTGCCTAATTTTGCAGCCACATCACAGTTTGTCCCTGAGGCCATAAAATATTTATAGAGATCCTTCTATGTATTTGAATTGCAGCAAGCAGAACAGTCCCACATTCTAAAAAATTAAATTTAGACATTATGTCCCCACAGATTTCAGTAGCGGGAACCTAAATAACTTGCAGAATCGGGGCTACCATCTCTCTTGCAAGAGGTACAAAGAAAAAAACAGTTTGTAACTGTCTGCATTAAAAGTCACCAGTAACAGTGACTAATAGACCTCACCAGCAGCACTGATCAGAGTTCCACAAGCCCCAGATGTGCCATGACCCTGGCATGCCAGCTGATATCTGCTAACACAAGTGGGCATGCAGAAATAAGCCCAGTAGGTGTAGGTAACCTACTGGCCATAAGGTGTAGGGTATGAAATAGAAGCTTGTACAGCAACAACTCTCTTTTGCAAACCTTTGCTAGAAGCTACAGTGCCCAGAGAGAGGTGCCAGCACCAGTGGGGAAATGTGTTATTCTGGCATCAGCATAACCTTCTTTTCCTGGAAGCGCACACGTGACTCCACAGCCTGATTTACCATCACTCCAGTGCCTGCTCTGCAGGTCTGTGACTGCTGTCTCAAAGTATTCCAGTAACCCTGTTCACCATAAATAGCAGACAGTGTCGCTGCAGGCTGCAAAACAGCTCATCACAGGAGCAACACTCTGCTACACCAGTGCTGCAGAGCAGTGAGAGCAGCAGCTGGGACATGATCCTGCAGTGCCTGGGCTCAAACCCCTTGAAGAGAACAAAACAAAACCTGCTCAGCCTTACCCCCTCTCAGCTTTAGGCAGTGAGTGTTCTGCCCTGAGGCTGGCGAGGAAGTCTGCAGCACATAGGAAGGGAAGTTACTAGGGTGACATCTAGAACCTGTAACCTATACATTACTGTGAGTACAGAAAAGGCAATGACTGTACCTGTCCTCATGTCTAGCACTGGTGCAAGGGAGCAAAAATGTGTGCATGAATTCTTTAAGTGCAATACAAGTGGGAATTTGGGTGATCAACACTAGTAAAACAAGATACCAAACCCCACTAGAATGACAGTACACCTAAGGGGTTATAGGCATATAGGATTTTGCCTTAACAATGTTTTCAGGTGCTTAAAATTCTGCACTATGCCCTCAGGTGCCACTGCTGTGGCCATTATTATAACTCTTCTGCTGAGAATCACAGACTGGTCACTGTCTTGACAGCCTGGTCCCTTAGGGACTCTTAACACATACCTAGAGTATTCAGCAATACCCATTTAGCAAAAAAAACCAAAAAAACCCACCCCAAACAGTAGTCATTTCTGTCCTGAAATTAATTCCAACAGAGTTTTCATAGCAGCCTTGTGGACAGCACTCATGCAGGAAAGGGAAAGCAATATGTATTCCTCTCTTTCCCTGGGAGGGACTCAGAGCCATGTACACCCTGGGCTGCTCCTGCACTGTACCCGCAAGGAAATGAACAGTCCCCAAAGAGGAAGCTCAAGCCCACCCTCCCAAACTGAATCTTTTGACCACTAAACTACGTTCCTGCATTTATATATTAGAATGTTTCCATGAAGATTATCAGCCCAGTGTGTGAGTTTTGGCAAGCAGCTGCTCTTGGCCACCTGCAATCCTTCTATAAACCAGGGGTTCGGCATGCTCCTGAGAAGAGGAAGCTGCAGGGCTGAATTCCTTCAGAATATTGAGCTCCTCTATGGAAGAATGGTGAAAGGAACAGACTATTAACCAAAAGGTTGCCTTACCTTCCATGCAGGCCCCTCTTTTCACAGCTGAGAGAGAGACAATGATAACAGAACGCAGGCATTAGGTGTGATTTTGTGGGTTGTTCTATTAAGGCCCCCATGCTCCCCCTACACTGCAGCAGAAGAGCTCACATGCTCATATTTGGATCCAGTCTTCTCCCTTCCTCACACTCCCAACAGGTGCTGGACATGCTGCTGTGATTACACCCACTGAGCTCTTCAGGCACCAGAAAATACTGGTGGGGGACTCTGAGCCCCAGTCTCACACAGCACTCACTAGGCATCAGTCCTGAGAAGCATTAGAGAATTAGAGCACTCATCCCTACTTAGGGGCGTATTGAATACAGGACCCTAGGGGCCAGTTGTCTTGAAGTTCCTTATGCAGGGTCACCCGCAAAGGACTTTTGGAATCTGAACACTGTGCCTGTCTTCCTTTTACACTCTTCTTAAAGAGCTGAGCAAATATCTGATTTCAGCTGAGGGGAAACTAAATATTTTTGTTTGGATAGTACCTCCCAGGGAATGGATGCTTGGAGACAACTAGCAGCAAGCTTGCTTGTCCAATGAATTTAATGTCTAAAATCATTTAAAAGCTGTGCGGATTCAATCCTCTGTGCGTGCGTGTAATCAAGACTGTCTTGTGTCTACTACAGCTTGGAGCTTTGGGCACTCACCACTGTCTAGCTCAAGAGGCTGCTCCAAGCTCCATTAGGTTTTATCACTCTCTTCATGGATTTTCTGTTTGGTTTGCTGACTTACTGTTATCCCATCTCCTTCCCATCTGTTGCCTTAAACCATATGGGTGGAACTACCTCAGAAAGTGACCATCTGGGCAGCTCAACCAGTTACAGTAAAGGAGACACAAACTGAGGTAGCATCCCCTGCTCTTGCAAGGGGGAAGCCAAATCTCTTACTTGTGCACTAAGAAAGTTCAGGATGTTGCTTCAAAACTGGACCAAAAGTTTTTCAGCTAAATACCAACCTTTTTAACCCATTTAGTGGAACAGGAAAGTCTTTTGGTACAGTAGTCTCAGCTGTTTAAGTGTTGCTGCTGCCCATAACAATGCGGACAGAGGAGCAGCCTAGAGCAGACAGCCTCTTGTGGGCCTCACAGTTTAGATTTTTCCCTGTGAAGTATTTTGCAATGACTAACTTTTGCCGCAACTGCCTTAACGTGTGTTTCTATACGCAAATCTGTCAGCCTGACAAGAGTCCATCACAGCTTTTGGCTTTGAAAATCTCTCTTCTATATCAGCAATGACAGCAAACAGAAGGCACAACCATCCTGATTAATTAATCTCCACACAGCACCTCCTAGCAACCCAAGGCTGTTATGCTAACACTTCCAGCCAGAGCTCGTAAGTGTATAACTTAACCACATGGGAATGCACTATCTCACTCTCATGAGCTCAGAAGGATTTAAAGGAAACATTACCTACCTCAACGCTTTCGCTGAGATGCCATCAGAGGCTGGACACACAGCATGACCACAGCAGGCAGGAAGAGAAGGTCTGATACTAAAATATGTAGTTAATTAGCAACTCTTCCATTCTCCCAAAAGGCTGATGAAACCACACACTCAGGCCTTAGCTCTGTGTCCCCTACAGCAAATGACAAGGAATTCCAAAGATGATTGGCCTTTTTGCAAGGCACCTGTGTCAGTGAGTTTGCATAGCGTTAAGTGCTGATAAACAACTGGAGACATGCTCGTCCAGGATGCAGGGCAATTCACAACTTCCATGGATTTTTGTCACTCTGACATACACTATCTGTGTGAGACGAGTCTTCAGGCTCCTTATTCCAACAGCACTGGAGCTTCCACCACTGAATCTTCTCAAATGCACTGCTGAGGGCAATGTCACATCCCACCACTTCCTGCAATATTACATTAAATCCCTCTCCCTGACTTGGCATCAACAGGTTTTTAAGGTGCTGCTTCAGAATGTCTGTAACCTTGTGTTTTTAAAATGTATCTTTTACTAGAAAATCTTAGCTAAGCAAAGTTAGCAGAGAGGCATCTCAGCCATCCTGAAGTAAGAGGAGAAAAGTATCTGTCTCCAGCGTTCATACTTGAGACAAACCAGGAGACTCCGCCACCAATGCTGTTGATTTACCTCCAGCAACTGCTTTTCACTGGAATGCACATCCACCTGCTGTGCTGCCCCAGCTACAGGAGGTCAGTTTACACATTCTTTGCTGAAATTAATTATCATGAGGAGCACAAATTTATATAGTAATTAATTAATTTTCGACATGCTACGTTACCAGAAAGCTCAAAAAATTTTTATAATCAGTGGATCTCCGGGAAATAAGAATATACACAGAGACCATTTGAGATTAAGGCTCCTGCCTGGCATCACATACTGGAGCACGAAGTTGCACCTGATAGACTGGAACAACTTTAACAGCTGTAGATTAATTCTGTGAGTCCAGAGTGGATAAAGGGGTGTCCCAGGAGTTCCCCACCCATATTACCACTGGTTATAAATGGATGTTTCTGTTCTAACACTTGCAAATATTTTTAAATTCTAGAAATCTGGTTTTTTTGTTTTTCATTTAAACATGATAAAATGCATTTTATTGTCACTGAACTCTTCTCTGGTAATGAGAGGCACGTCAAAGTGATCTGGGAAATGCTGGCACTCCTCCCTCCAGGCAGCACTGCACTACCCACTTAGGAGATTGGCATGGTTCCTCATCAGACTTGTCTCCTCTGAGCAGCGTATCACATCAGTAGCCATAACGTCATCTCTTCAGGTCTCCTCTCACACACATTTCTAGCACCACAAATATGTGTCTCCCCTCCTAGAAAAGGCAGATAGACCCTTTATTGAGGATAGCCAGCCGAAAGATTGAGGAAAGTTGTTCTTTCTCAAGTCCAACCCCTCACAGCAGCATTAGGTGGAAAACTCGGGGTGGGAATGGGAAGACACTGGGGCGGGTTTTCACAGGGACTCAGTGGGGTGTCAGAAAGCAGCAGGCACTGCACCTGGGCTGGGGTCGCACCAGCAGCATCTCCACGCAGCCTCCCAGTCCACAGCCTGGACAGTCCTCAGGAGCTGGGCTGGGGGACTGCTGCCCTTGCTCCAAGGCAGTGCAAGATCAGAATTTCTTATCAGCACAACTCACCAGCACAGCTGTTGTTCATTGCAAATTGCATACTGAATTCTTTCAATCAGACTCTGTAAGGACAAAGGTCCATATGTTTCTTGGCCTGACAAATCAAGTGGGAAGCTGGAGGAGGGAGGAGAAATTACTTTGAATATTGTCTGGTTGAAAGGAAGCCATTACCCTTCCTACCCTTCCTTAGTCTGCCACACCCAGGGCTGACGTGGGTATCCATACCCTGACCTAGGTGCAGCTCCTTGCTGGCCATGGCCACAAGCAGGAGGGGTGCTCCCACAGCCAGAGAGGGAACTGCAGAGTGTCAAAGGAGCTCAGCACTGAGAGTGCATTATTTCCAGTCTAAGAGGAACACTTTCTCACTGTAACTTCTCATCTTCCTTCCCAGCTCCTGATTTTTTCTTCCTGACTTATTTCCTTGTAAGAAAGGAGAAAGGAGAGAGAAAGTGTTCCTATTGCAGATGTTCTGCATGGCTCAGTAGAAGCCTGTAGTGGGTCCAGACAGCTCCTGCCTCTCTGGCAGCACAACCACCCTCAGCCAAACCAAAACAGGACCTGCTGTTGACAGCTGCTGGTAGCAGCCAGGGGCTGGACATTGGGTAATTAATTTTTAACTTTTCATTAAACTAGTCTGTGCATCAGTCCCATTGGCAGAGACTGTCTAAAAGTTGTACTCATTCAAACATAAGCTCTCATCAGTCCCAGCTCCAGGCAGCTTAGCAGTTTCTCACGGGTTTGGGCAAAGCAGAGCAGCACACAGCTTTGGCTAATAATGAACAACCTCTGCAAGGGATTTCTGGTCACCGGAAGTTATTTGCCCAGCATATTGCCAAATGAAATGGAAAGAGCACCCACTTTGATAGGCAATTATCAGTGATGCAAGAGAATATTTTACCACATTTTACCAGACTTTTCCCTGTGGCCTTTCTCAGGTGGTACTTCCTTGGTTCTTACAAATGCACTTCAGATGTCATCACACTGGAATCAACCCAGTCAGTTTTCGTTTGGATGCTGTAGAAGGTGTGTCTTAGTGGGACATGTACTGACCACATGGTGAGCACCTGGAGGTAGAATAAAGTGCTCATATCTGAAGAGACTAAACAAGCAAGACACAGCAGTTTCAGATACCTTCCACAGCAGGTCAGCCCCCTGTATCTTGAAATCTGTTCTATTTGCAGCTGAGCACTTCTAAGGTGCAATGGCTCACAGGTAACAGGGAAAAACAGCTGGAGAATGCTAGGCTTGCTTGAACTGACTCAGGGCATATTCATGATTCAGCAATAAAACAAAAGGCCAAACTTGAAGCATTGATCCTCTTTTGCTCAGTTCTTATCCAAGGATTTCAGAAGTGTGGTCTGAAAGAAATTTTGTGTGTGGTCTCAAGATTTTATTGCCTAACTGTAATGCAGTAAGAATTAATTACATCCCATGGGACTCTGACCCTCCCAAATGAAACTCCAGGATCCTGGATCCTGATAGAATGATGCAAAGTGGCCAAATTCGGTAATGAATAGAGCTGGGACCTTCCATGGTCTTAACCACCACTGAGGGAAGGTTTGAAGGTTATAATGTTGTGATGGAACAACTTCTTCAAACTATTACAAGACATTGTAATTTAGAGAAGTGCTCAAGCTGTCTTAAATCACTTACAAGATCCTACAGACTTCTGCTGGCCCTGGAAATGAAAGGAACAGAACAGTTCTATGCAGTCATTTCTAGTTTTTCCTCTTGGCTTATAACCAAACCTTGGAGAAGGATGCCAGCATCAGCCAGATGTGCAGAGACAAAGATGCTCTGAAAGTCAGTATTATGGCATCAAGCTTTTCAGTGTTCTCCCCATGTTCAGAAATCACAGCCCCAAGCTGGGTGCACAGGCATACTCTGCAATGCCTGGGGAGAGCTGAGTACCTCAGCTGGGGTCCACAGATGCCTACAGCATCAGGAGAAAGGAAAGACACAAGGGCATTTTAATCATGGTGCCAAGTCTTTAACAACTAACACCAACCTGAGATTATCCTCAGGGAATTTGTTGTTTGGGGTAGGTGTTCAGTGTGTTCAGATGTCTCACAGCTCAGCCTGCAGCTGCAGAGTGGTTTCAAGACTGAGTTTTTCAGTGCCTATAGCAGCACTAGGGCAGTACTTAGGTACCCAAATTCCTTTGCTTCTGTAACCCACAGAGCCTGCACTTGTTTCCTGGAGCTGCCAGGTGCCCATGGTCAGGTGTCAGCTGCAGCTTTGGTCGTTCCCATCAGTTATCAACCTGCATGGCTGGACTATTTCTCGCCGGGAGGTATGATCACCAGACCAAGGTCACCAGACCAAGGTACCGAGATACCTCACTGATTTCAAGGCAGAAACCGAGAGATTCTGCCTTACTGCTGCCTGGAAGGAGCGATCAGGGTCACACAAAGTCTCCTTTGTAGCAAAGTCACCTTCCTGGTAACAGGCGCTCCCGATGCCTGGCTGGTCTTTTGTCACCTTTGCCTTTGCGTGTTCCCCCGGGACAGACCCTATAACCCGGCGCTCCCCGGCCAAGGCTCTGCAGCCTCCTCGCTCGCAGCACTGGGACCGCCGGACCGTGAGCAGCTGCTGCCACCCTCAGGTCACGTTTCAGGAAACCTCGCTTTCTGCCTTTGCTGAAGGCTCTCTGAAACGAAAGGAAATGAAAAGTGAACACCAGAGCTGCCAGATAGGACTGTCACACCTTATTGGCGTGTTGGCACTGCTTCCTGTGGATGCGCCAACAGGTTTAATCCAATATGTTCTAAGTAAGAGCAGGAGCAGAGGCACCTCTGACATAAAAGGGCAGAGCAGGAGGACCAGCAGGGCCACAGGCATAGAATCATGGAATTGTTTAGGTTGGAAAGACCTCCAAGATCATAAATTCTAACTATTGATCTGGCACTGCCACGTACACTAATAATCATGTCCCCAAGTGCCACTCCATCACTTTCCCGGGCAGACTGTTCCAGTGCTTGAGTCCCCTCATGACTGAGTTTCAGGTCCAGGAACAGGGCTGCAGCGCAGACCTGCAGCCAGGGAGCAGCACACAGTCCCTCTGCTGCACGATGCCTCAGCTCCCACAAAACCCTCCCAGCCTAGCACACCTGGGCAGCCAGCCAGCCAACTGCACCCAGCCTGCAGGAACACATAGTTTAAAACAAGCTGTGCCTGCCCCAGGAGCGTGATATCTGCAAGGACTGGAACTGCAAGAGGGAAACTGGAAACCAGAGCTAAAGAAGGAGGTGGCCTCAAGTCACCTTAATTCCCCACTACCACTGCCCCAGGTAAATCCTCAGCTGAAATTAGACACCCACACCCTTACACTTCTCTTGCTCAGGAGTAATTTTGCATTCGCAGCTAGAACCACTGCTGTGGCCAAAGCTGGACAAAAGCACAGCATCGAGCAATCCTAATTGCTTTTTAACAAGTGTTTTGCTTGCATTTATGCCACCAGGCACCATCTACATCACCTTGTACCAGCTGAGGGGCATAGGCCTCGACACAGATGAGATGAGAGAGCAACAGGGCAGAAAACTGTCAGCGCTGCGAGGCAGGACATAGCTCCAAAGGTAAGCAGTGTGCCTTCTCACTTCCAGAGCTGCTGCACTGCAGCAGGAGGGATGAGCCTGGTGGAGAGAACTTGGCTTATGGCAGTTCTTTGCAGGCAGGGCCTTGGCTTTTACCGCCTAGCCAGTTAAACAAAAAACAGCTTGAAGGTGGGCAAAATCTTTGGTCTTATTGCTCTCCTGCTATACCTATGGTCTTTTCAGCTCTCTGATACCTCTGCAATTCTAGAGAGAGGAAAAGAAATTGGCTGAGGATAACTTTTACAGGCACATCTCAGTGCAGAACTAATAAACCGTGTCCTGGGGGAAATTTTATGTCCTCTGGATGATGTACACTCAAGGTGAATGTTGGTGATTAAGATTTTTCTTGGAAACTTCTTCCCAGAGGTTGCTTGCATGCCGAAGTAGGGGTAAAGCAGAAATTATTTTCCAAACAAGTTTTGTTCATAGGAGTGTCAAGTTCAGTAATATTTTCATCTCCAGTGTGTTCTTCCTTTCTAATATATTGTCTGTTGGATTCTGAGACCATCCAGGTAATTTCTGGGCTGTGTTTAGCTTTCAAATCAAAGGTGATATTTCAGAACTTGCAATAGTTTAACAGTTTCTTCAACAGCTTCTCAGACCATTAAATCTTGCAACATCTTTGGGAAGAGATACAGAGATTGCTACTGCTTTTGAGTTACACTTTTCTTTATTGTACAGCTGTGCAAAACAACACAGTTTGTTAATGGACAGACAAAGAGTAGAGTCATTGCTAAAAGCATCTTGACGAAAGCTGACGCTACAATTTCAAGTGGCTCTTGGGTTTAGGCAATCTTCCACTGTTCATCTGCACCCCGCAGGCTCCTTGGTTAACTCTGGCTTCTGGAAGTTGCCAACACAGTTAGTAAAAGACCTCACAACTCTTTCCAGGCTGCTGATTTCATACTGGTCATATTGAGTTTTCCTCCACAAAGCAGGATTCCTGAATTCTTTCATCATATCAGGTTTTAAAATCTCACTGTTCCTGAGCAGATTCTTTTGTTCTACACCAATCACAGGTTTTAGATCCCAAGGAGCTCTTGAAAATAGTCGGTGACCACTAGCCAGTCACAGGCCTCGCAGATCTGTACTTTCTCCATATTCCTAATAGAGTCCAGGAGATCACTGACACTGGAAGGAGCCTTTGGAGGTCCTCTAGTTTAACCTTCTACTGAGAAAAGGACCAACTTCAATACTAGACCAGGTTACTTGGGATTTTGTTTCAGTCTGGTTTTGAAACAGCTAAGGATAGAGCTTCCACAGCCTTCTGGGAGGCCCCTTTCAATGTTAATCTCTTCTCCTGTGTGGAGTGGTGGTTATTATTACTATTTATTATTATTATTACTATTATATCCAGTCAGATTTTCTCATTCTACAGTCAATAACTGTCTCCTCTCACTCTTTTGTTGTGCACCTCTGATAAGAGTTCAGATCCACCTAAACCCCAGGTCGGATTACTGATTTCCCCCATATACAGTCAAGTGGTGCACAGAATTTGATTAATTTATCTTCACACCACTGCTATCTGATTAAGAGTTCCTACTGCACTTACGAGGTGGAGCATAGATACTGAAGACAGCAATTAAAAGTCACAGAAACATAGAATAAGCTGAGTTGGAAATGAGCATTGAGATCAGCGAGTCCAACTACCGGCCCTGCACAGGACCATCCCCAAGAGTCTCACCTTGTGCCTGAGAGTGTTGTCCACTTTTTGAACTCCAGGCTTAGTGCTGTGACCACTTCCCTGGGGAGCCTGTTCCAGTGCCCAACCACCCTCTGGGTAAAGAATCTCTTCCTAATACCAACCTAAACCTCCCTTGACTCAGTTTCAGGCCATTCCCTCCAGTCCTGTCACTGGTCACCAGAGAGATCAGTGTCTGCCCCTCCTCTTCCCCTCACAAGGAAGTTGCAGACTGCAGTGAGGTCTCCCCTCAGTCTCCTCTTCTCCAGGCTGAACAGACCAAGTGACCTCAGCTGCTCCTCATACCCCTTCCCCTCAAGGCCCTTCACCATCTTTGTTGCCCTCCTTTGGATGCTCTCTAATACTTTAGTATCTTTCTTATATTGTGGCGACCAAGACATTGGCTAATTTGGAATGGCCACTATGAAATTATACCGGATTTCTGTATATATAGAAAACACCAATTTCATTCACATCAGCTGCAACACAACTTATTCCCAGGTTGCTGTCTTCCTCTTAGCTGGATGAAGCAAAGAAATAGAATACGTGTTCACACAAGACTTCACTCTGATGCATATGTAGAAAGTCATTAAATGTTCACAAGGCAGCACTAATCCTGAACATCCATGGCTTGCAAAACAGTATCTGTGTCCTTTAAGAGGTCATGCTGCAATGAAGGTTGCAAATTTTTTCAGCTGGATTATACTTTCAAATTTCCAGTGATTCACAAATGAAAGAAGTCAATGATTCTAAAAGCTTACAGACATGAGCTGAGAGGAAACAATTGCTTTGACAGTGACTCCACAGGTGTATTGGGTTTGAGTAGGGAGATTCTGGCAGCAGGGGGGCTTCAGGTGTGGCTTCTGTGAGAAGCTGCTTAAAGCTTCCTCCATGTCTGATAGAGCCAATGCCAATCAGCTCCAAGACAGACCCACAGCTGTCCAGGGCTGAGTCAATCATGAATGGTGGTGACACCTCTGGGATAATGTGTTTAAGGGGGGGCAGAAAGGAAGGGTGTGGAAATGTGGAACAGCTGCTGGAGGAGAGGAGTGAGAGCATGTGAGAGAAAGAGTGGCAGAGAGGATGAGGAGGTGTTCTGGGTGCCAGAGCTGAGGTTCCCCTGCAATCCATGGTGCAGAGCATGGAGGTCCACAGTGGAGCAGAGATCCACCTGCAGCCTCTGGAAGACCCCACACCAGAGCAGGTGGATACCTGAAGGAGACTGTGACTGCATGGAAAGCCCACATTGGAGCAGGCCCCTGGCAGGCCCTGTGGCCCCATGGAGAGAGGAGCCCTTGTGGAGCAGGTTTGCTGGCAGAACTTGTGACCCTGAAGGGGACCAACACTGGAGCAGCCTGTTCCTGAAGGACTGCACCCCATGGAAGGGACTCATTCTGAACCAGTTTGTGAAGAACTGCAGCCTATGGGAAGGACTCACATTGGAGAAATTTGTGGAGGACTGTCTCCCGTAGGAGAGACTCCACACTGAAACAGTAGCAGAATGTGAGCAGTTCTGTCCCTGAAGAGGAAGGAGTGGCAGACAACCTGCGATGAACTGACTGCAACCCCCATTCCCTGTCCCTCTACACTGCTGGGAGGGAGGAGGGAGAGAAAACTGGGGGTGAAGTTGAGCCTGGGAGAAGTGAGGGTGTGAGAAGTTGTTTTAAGATTTATTTCTCATTATCCTATTTGGAATTTGATTAACAATAAATTAAATTGATTTCCCCAAGTCAAGTCTGTTTTGCCCATGATGGTAATCAGTGAGTGATTTCTCCCTAACCTTATCTCAACCCATGAGCCTTTTGTCATATTTTCACACCCCTGTCCAAGTGAGGAGGGGAGTGACAGAGCAGCTTTGATGGGCACCTGGTGTCCAGTCAAGGTTAACCAACCGCAATGACCGTTTGCTGAAAGCAGAATGGTGAGACTAGGAATCATGGAGTCCATTATGGGACCTGGAGGAAAGCACTCTCATTTATTTCACCAAACTCAATCCTTCTTTCTGTTTAGTAGTGGTATCTGGCTCCAATCTTGATTTTTTTTTTTTTTTTTTTTAAACACCTTTCATCCCCACACATCCTGCTCAGTCAGCAGGACACCATTTAAGCCTTTGTTTGCCCAGTCTTGGTCCTCCCTCCTATCATCTCCTTGCTTCCCTAAGTCCCCTCCACTTTCTTTTCTCTCTCCATGACAATCCTGATCTCACTGGTTTCCTTATCCCATACCACCTTGGCTATGGTGTTACTGCAGTGAGTGACGGTTCTTTTTTCCTCCTGGAGGTGCATGGAATGGCTGATTTAGGACATGGATGAGACAGTTCCTTGCTGTCAACTGTGGCACTGTGCCCTGCCCAACAGAGAACAACTGGAATCAAGAATCACAGAAAGAATCTCTTGAAACCACTCTGGTGACTGCATTTAGTCACTGTGGGACATGAGGCATTCAGGGCCTGATCACTGGTAAAAGCTCTGAGGGAATGCAACTTGCCCAAACTGGTGACACTTTGCCGTTCTGAGTCTCATGCAAGCCTAGTGTAGAAGAAATCAGGGGACATTTTAGCTGCTCAAAAGAAAGAATATTCCTACTGCCTGTTTTTTTGCAAATATTTATAAACTGGTGCAGAAACTAAGGGAATAGTGAAAAACATGCTAGTGCAGAAGCCATGCCTTTTCCTCCTATTTTTTCCCACCTCTATTTTAAGTCCCAATCCAAAATATGAAGGCAAGAAGGCATTTCAACAGAAGGGTTTCCAGTTCTGGAATATGGACAAAACAAAGTGTTTTCTCCTACCCAGTCGTAGGAACAGATCAGATATTTTTGCTGAAGGTTTTGATGCAACACAAACATAAATCAGCCTGGCAGCACAAAATTGATGGGGGAAAAAAAATTTAGTCCAAAGAGGAAAAGTAGCAAAGGAAAGAGGAAAGTTGTGTATAGCAGGAAGGGCTGGCCAGCTTTCACATTAGGAAGTACTGTTAACCCCTTCTACATTTGCAGTACATGTATCAAATGTGACTTTAGCATGAATAACACACAAAGGTTCATCTACTTAACTCATTGCTTCAGGAATTGAATTTAGATCTCAGGTCTGCAAAGTCTTGCATAAGCTTTGACTCTTGCACAGAACTCTCTGTTGACTCAATGAGGCTGTGGAGACCTGTCTGCCCAAACCACCTACAGGATGAAAACCCCATCAAAGGCAACATGTTCCAGGTGGAGGGAGGAAATTTCTGTTGTTTTTTCAACAGACTGCACTTCTGTTGTTGAGCAAACGTATCCCTCAAAAGGAACTTTGAAAAGTCAAGGGTCAAGAGGGAAATCACGTCGTAACTCACACTCTAGAAAACTAAAACCTGGGCCAAGGTAGTGATATGTGAAGAGAGGGAAAAGATCTATGACTGATAAAAAACACCCAAAAAGCCAGCTCACAGAGGCCCAGGCTTTTGTCAGACTGACTGACATTTTGCCTACTTGGAAGGAAATTAATTAGAGGAGAATGAAGAGCATATGTTGTCAAGTGGGTGTAAATCAAACTAAGCAAACAAAGGAGTACAGGGAGAACTCAAGCTGACATCAAGGCTGAGACAGAAGGAAACACTGGAAGCAGCAACAGCCACAGAGGCTTTTAGACAGACATATTTCCTTCAAACCTGCTTATATTTCCACATGTTGATGAAAAGCTGGGAGAAAGGTAGCAGCAACCAACGTACCTGGGAAGGTACATTTCTAGCACAATACTCGCAAGTTGGTTGCAGCGTTCAGGATTACTTACCTGGTCCTGACTGGTGCTGCCTGTGCAAACACGTACCGCCTCTCAAGAGTGGAACACTGCATCACACATTCTAAGTCCTGTGAGTACCGATGCCTACAAAAGCAGTCGTGCTTTGGTACTAAGGAAAAGCACACAAGGCCTCGTTAAAAACCATTTTCAATTCAGCTTATTCTTCAGCTACTCTATAAAGCCCAAAGTGGTTTTTCTCATTGTTCTTTATAGCCTTCCCAGATCTTCTAGCCACAAACACATAATTTATTTAAGCCACACATAAACAACCATTATTTACATCAACTTTTCATTCAATGGAAAGCACATGAAAGAACTACTTTCCTTCTGTGTGTTACTTGCCTGCAAGGGCTGGAGCATGTCTTTCAAAATTCCTGGTGGTAACCACAAGCAGTTGTCAAAGCTTGTTCCATATTTGGCATTTTAAGAACTTCCCATGAGTTTTTTCCATTACAAAATCATTCAGTCACCATTTGGCACCTCTCTGTACCAGATGACAAGCGAAAGAACTTTATGATCTCAGAAAAAGGCAGACCCTTAACTGGACTCGATGTCAACCTCTTGTCAGAGTGCAAGACATATCTATGGCAGTTGCCATACAAACTTGTATGACACCCAAGTGAATGCAGTTATAATTCAGTTTGCTATTCTGCAAGTGAATAATCATAAAGGGTCACCATCTCAATGACAAAAAAACCTGTGCCAAGATGGTTAAAAGCTGAATCAACAAAAACAGTCATATGAAACCAGTTAAAAAAAACTTTGCTGCAGTATACAGAAATAAATAAAACACCACTCCTTCTGCTTTTTAAAATCAGGGTTGGTCTCAGGCAGGAACATGCAGTACACTTGTCGCTCTGGCAGCATGCCCTGTACCAGAAGTAATTTAAATTCTCCAAAATCCCCTCCTCCCATCTAAGACCTGGAAGGAACAAACACAATATTGATTGCTGTATCTGAGGACTGGCTGACAGGCCTCCCTGCCCAGTCTGATTCAGAGACCTGCAGCAGCCATTCTGAGACTAGCAGACCATTCTCTAAAGAGCAAGCCTTCTTGATCTCTCTTCTGACAGGCTGAGCACTCCTCTCTGCACCACTGGTGCAAACTAGCTCAAACCAGTGTTATTCCAGGGAGTGCCCTACAACAGTCTCAGCTCAGATGGAGCACACCCTGACCTGATAACCCTCAACATCTTGTCCTTGCTAGGCGAAATAAGCTGTGTGAACTTTTCCAAACAGCAAACAGGCACCACAGCAGCTGGATAAGCATGGCCACCACAGCACCACACACAGGGTGAAGAACAAGTTCTTTAGCAGCCAGCTTAAAATACTGAAGATTTAAACTACCTATTAGAGTAAGTCTAATTATTATCAAGAACACAATATGCATCCCAAAAAGATGTTCAGAATTTATGACTTTCTCAATCGTTCTCTCACTTCAGTCTTCATTATTTCCTGGTGTCATCCAACATTAGAGTCCAAGGAAACTCAAAAAACCTTCTGAAATAAATATGGATGACAAATAGAGGTCAGTGCACATGGCTTTCAAGTTCCAAAACTGCACTAAAATGCAAGGAAAATGTCTGATGATGGGTTAGGGTGGACTGTGAATTCAGTGACAGTCTAGGGAAAGATGGAGTACTAACAATAACACAGACAATAATTTTAAATGTTTTCTGAATTTTGGCTGGGCTTTTAGGCTCTGTTGCCACATATACCAAATATCATCATGTGACACAATGCAGGATTATGATAATGGAGCCCTCTTTTTGCTCAAGGTCTTTCAAATTCTGTAAGTTTGCAGTATTTCTGAAAATCATCCATTCTTCTGTTCTTGTGGGCCTTTCGAAGTACTTCACTTAAAAACTGATTTAGAATGTTTATGTCTTCAAAGAAGGGAAATACAGTCATTAAAAAATGTATCATAAAAATGCTCAGTGTTTGGCAAAACATATCCTTAAAAGGAGTTAACAAAATGAAGATAATCCTGTACTACGTATGTCTGAGAAATAAAGTTTATTTTCCCAAGTAAGAGCAATAGGAGAATTTCAGAATATTTTGACACAGTATCAAGCCGTGGCCTCAGATTTTTCGACATTAGTGACTATTGCTCTGAATTTCATTAAACTGTAATAAATTCAAGGGAAAAAATCTACCTTGTTATAAAGCTGCATTTATACAGATACATAACTTTTCACTGTTATAACAAAAATCCAACCAGAGTCTCGTTAACAGCATATACATGTATATAGCATTGCCTATTTTATAAAATTTGGCTGAAGAGTTGCCAGCTTTACAAGCAATAAATCATTATGATCAAATGAAAACTATAAACAAAAGTAGACTTACAGTAGGAATGTGCATAAAAACAATCTTATTAGTTATGATATCAAAGGAACAGAACACTGGAAAGCAAAATTAGTTTTAAAATTCTGTATTATAATTACAGCAAGTATGAATCACTTAGTAGTAACTGTAACTTTTAATAAACACCAGGAATCACATTTACCCAGAAGTCTCAAGAGAAACACACAAAACAGAACTGGGCAAAAAGCACAACAGGTAACTGTACATCAGTTCTTTACAAGGCCTACGACAAGGAGGATGCAAGTGGTAGAGAATGACACTTAAGTTTTATTAGGTGGAGAAGTAGAATTGGTTACATTCTGGAAAATGAAAGAAACATTCTCTTTTATCCTTTCAAGGAAAGGATCAGCAAGAGTCTGATGTTGCCCAGAGAAATGCTTCCATTGCATCAGCTGTGACATGGAAAGTGGTTTCTTTGAATTCGGCTTCCCATCGTTTTGTTCAAGCTGGCAGCTTCTAGATATGGGAGGCTTTTCTGAGGAAGTATCTGAAAAAAATGACGCAGTACACTAATCAGAGAAAACTGACACAGAAAATTTCAGTCTGAATCAGTAAGACAGTTGGTGATAATGAATGAGGGAAAATAGAACAGCACATGTAATTGTTCTGTATCAACAAAACCCAAACATATATCCACAGTAAGAGGGGGAAGGCTGTTTCTTGCTTAGTGATTGAGGTTATCAAAATCACCATATGCTAGCATAAAGACAAATCCTTTTACTCATGGTTGGGAAAGAATGTATCTTATCTGGCAACTTCCTTTCCTCTGTCTTCCTAATTTGGCCTGCTCCCATTCTTTAAGTAAATCTGAATCTAGATGTATGTTGCAGCAAAATTCACGCTAGCTCCAATTTCTTCCCAGAGGAATCACTCCAGCCAGCTAAGAATAGTTTGAGTAGCTGTTTCATTGACTCAGCACACTAGATCTGTATACTCTGTACATCCAGATTATGCCAAGTTGTTCAATATACACAATACTGTATATCACAGTAAGGAAAAGACTATTGCTGTGAAGCAAAAGAGATTAATTCATTTTTAACATAGGATCCTAAAGCCCCAAATAGTATCAGGTCATTGCAGTGCACATCACACACTGATGGCTTTATGATTCATCTGATGCATGGGATACATGAAGAAATAATTTTGTATGGAAAAAAAATGCATCATTACTGTTACTGGTTTAAAACTTGTCATCAGATATTTTCATAGCAGTATTATGTGCTCCTTAGGAAAGACCAGAAATGTGAGCAGCATGACTCAGAGTATTCCTGAGTTTTTAAAAGTTTCTGAGAGCCCATAAAGACTCATATACACAAAACTTTCCTTTTGAGTGGCATATGACATTTGAAGTAGATTTGAAATATATATTTTTTACTGTCCAGAAGAAAATTTAGAATAGATGCATTTACAGACTCTGCCTTCCTAACTCCTAAAGTACACTATGATCAGGTAAAACAATAGGCTTACAGCTTTGTAGCTGATCTGAAGGCCAGCAGAATAGCAAGTAACCCATCTGCATGATCCATGCACAGGAAATTTCCTCTTTTCAAGTTTTCTAAAGAAGACCCTAGTATGAATGGACCACAGGAGATGATGGTTGTGAGACCTGTATTACATCGTTTGGCTCCTCTTTAGTTTACCTTTCGAATCATACTTGCTAGATATGGAGGAGACAAATTAGTGGAAGTTCCTGGCTTTTCTGTGCAGCAGAATCTATCCCCAGTAACCTGGAATCTGGTTCCTTGATGCAGTAATGTGACAGTTTTCTGTTCTTAGGAAAGGCAAAGAGACCAGCTAGCAGTAGCTGCATTCTGGGATGATCAAACTGGAGACCGTGACGCAGAACAATTTGACATGGGAGGCAATGAGCCAGCTTGTCCTCTGCTCTTTAGGAAATCAAACCTTCCCCTCACTCTATCATTACCACCACTTAAGTCTAATAATGGCCTTAAGGCTTTTCCCTGATTTATTGCCAAAAGGTTTTGTTCACTGGGACCAGGACCCACCCTTGAAAAAGTCACAGAATCCAAGAGGCCAATGTTGTGGTTGAACTGATGGAGCCAATGTGTGTTCAAAGCATAAGATAAGAAGTCAAGATGTTAAGACAACTGCAAGCTGCTAAATAAAATTACAAGCACCAGTGTTCATCACAGTAGCAACACAAATATTCTCTGGATTTCTGCAATCCAGGAGCCACACCTGCCTCACTGCATACCACCGGGAAAATGTGGCTAACATTTAACACAAAAGGTGCCTTTCCCACACAGATCCTGTAATAGTACCTAAGTGGAGGATGGTAAATTTAGAACATTACTTATGCAGAAACAGAATGTCTAATTTTCCAATCATTAAAGAAAGATACAAAGATGATTTAACCAGCATATGGAGCAAAACTAAAGGAGATAATCAAATTCTTATGGCTACAGGAGCCCTATGCTATTACTAGCCATGTCCTCCCCATTTTGGGTAGAATGACATGAGAAAGAAGCACAAGTCTAACCTATTACCTGAGAACATGCAAACCATCAAACAAAATAGTATTGGGTCTGCATTACTTCTTTTCTTGCCCCTGTCTATTGAGAACACACGCTCTTGCACCCATTTCTTGAGTTCTTTTTATTGAGGTTTCTGTGTGCATTAGAAGACATCAGTATTGGTACCACACTATCACACCTGTAAATAGTGTACACAGATATTTCATGCCCCAAAAAAGAAACATACCAAGGCAATAGACACTCTTTCCTTTAAGAAATTAGGTGAGCTATAAAAATCAAAATGGATAAGATGCAAACATAACTTATGATCATTTATTTTTTTTAATCCTGTTCCTAACTTAAACCTATATACCTGTACACAGCAAGGTACAAAAACAACTTTGATATGCCAAAAGAACAGAAGACAGGTTCCTACAGAAAGGATAGATGTGAATATTTGCTACTTGGCTTTACAACTGCCAGGGAGTCTTCCAGCATGTCTCAAATAACTATTTTAATCATTGTGCATCAGCTTTAGTTAACAGTTCAGAAATGAAGGCTTACATACAGAGAGTTGACATAGATTTTCACCTGGTATAGCTGTCCTTGGATAAACTGCTTTTTAACTAGCCCTTACCAGGTTTTCATTACTGTCCTTGAATATTTTGAAGCAAAATACCATATTGTGTCATTTGGTTGTAACAAATCATTAGTTGACTCGGACATACCGAATTCAAGGCCTGAAGAGGCATGATAAATGAACTAGTTGTTACTGCAAGGAATTAATCTTTCTCCTCCTCATTTCATGAAGGACTCCTATGGATTAGATAAATCAGCCACTATGTGGAAGATTCCATAACAAACCCGTTCAATCCTCTTTTACTGAGCATCAAAGTTCTCTCCAGAGACAGACTATATATTAAGAATGGATTCCTCAGCAGTGGCCAGAGATAATGAAAAACAAACTCACTTTGATGGTCAATCTTTCCCATACAGTCGCACTCAAGCAAGTCATGAGTAACACAGCTGGAATCTTCATGAAGAGTGAAGAGATTTTTAAGCTCCTCAATAGAAAAATGTGTGTGTTCAGATGTCTTGGAAAGGTCTACAACTGCCCCAGAAAGGTCTTGTTTGCTGATCTGTCTTTGATAAATCTTTTCTTCTATTGAGCCTGTATTGAAAAGAAAAACAGATAAATTGGGATAATTTTTGACCAGTATTTACAAAGAAGTCAAATCCATTTCTTGATAACAATATACACAGGAGATGCTAAATCACTATTTTCAGTTATTTAAGAAAAAGCAAAGCAAAGCAAAGGCAAGTGAATCGATGTGAGGTCTCCATCTTAACTGAACTCAGAACAAAAATACATTTTTAAAGAACAAATAATATGTATTTTAAAAAAACAAATTATTTCAAAAAACACTCTCTCCCTTTCTTTTATGGACAAAATGTCAACATCTGTCTCACTCTGGGTAAGTTGAGCACCATCTCTGACCTGTGGTTAGCAGCCTGTAGATATGAACAGTATGTTTCTGACCATCTCTCCACACTCTAGCCATTGCCTGAGGAAAGCAAGATGAAGAGCATTAACAGCCTGCTATACAAGGATACTTTAACTAAAGCTTGTAGCCTTCACTGTTTGAATTACCAATTCTGCTCACTCGTTCAAAGAGATGTGGTCTGGATAATGCATTCCTCGATAACGCTCTGTGATTGTTTGTGTAAGTTTTCTGGTATTAATTGTAAACAGTTTTGCAAATATAATTTACTTTCTGCCATTCATGCTTGTCTTCCTTTCTGTATACTAAAGTAGGAAAGTAGGTGTTTCCATTATTTCCTGAAAGAAATCCCCTCTTCATATATGTTTTCCAAGCATTAACAACTATTTAATATTTCAGGAATACTGATCATTCTCCCCCATCTCCAAAATTGGTTTTTTGCCACAATACATCTTTAAAAGTGACTTTTACATTTCTTTTGAACTTCTAAAAATGGTTATTTGCACCTCCTTTATTTCTTAAACAAACAAAATGTAAAACTGAGTACTGCTATATGCTCTCTTTTTTCTGAAAATGTATGGGTTACACCCACACACTCAGTACAAACACACACAACAGGGTTTGCAGTCTCTGGCAACCTGTAGCAATTTTGTCTGATTTAGCAGACTTTTTCAAGCAACAAGACAAGTGACCACATGAGGGTACTAATTCACCCTGGGAAGAGGAGCAAGGCCAAGAATCAGAGCTTATTTCAGGTATTAAGGACACAGCATTACTCTACAATAAAAAGTTTCTTACTGAGTTCATAAAAAGACTTTTTAATTGTTCTTTTTTAAGGACTATTTAAACTGAAGACTCTTACGCCAACTAAACAATCCCTTGAGGCCAACAGTGCCTTTACAAGAATAGCACAGCATTGGCTTTCTTTTCTTTCTTTTGGCATCATTGCCATGTGATTTTCTCATTCCTGCAATTCTGATCAGAGTCTCTCCCTTTTTCTCAGAGATGGAAAATCAACAGCAACATTTGCTATGCAATCTAATCCCATTTTCCTTTTCTTTTTAGAAACACAGCAACTCTCCAGATAAAAAGACATCAGGAGACAAAGAGGATATGTGACTCACTCCTCCAAATAAACCAGGATTTAATATTTTTATTTTTTACTGCAAGAGGGCTTCTAATGATCCCAAGATATATATAATAAGACAGAGAAATATTTCTTTTTTTCTTCTCAGAAATTTTTCCCTCATTATTGTACTTGTCCAGATACAATGTGATAATTGGTAGCAGTAAGACATATAAATCCAGGCAATTCAAAATCAATCAAGAATTCATTTGATGCCCATCCCAACCCACTTGTACACAGTTGTCACCAGACCTGAATATCTGTAGCTGGATTCCAGTCGATATCATACAGGATCAAATGAGATGCTCCAACCAGGTTCAGTCCTACTCCACCAGCCTTTGAACTCAGCAAAAAGATAAAAGCTGGGCTGAATTTACTATTAAAAGTATCAACAATGTGTTGTCTCTGGGAGACAGGAGTATGTCCATCAAGTCTAGTATAGGAGTATCCATAATGTTTGCATACGTCTTGTAACATGTTTAATGTCTGAGTGTAATTGGATACCAACACGACTCTGTCAAATAGTAGAACAAAGTCATCATCCTAAACCTTGGTAAAATTAAAGTTCAATAACAAATTACTGAAGACATCTAAGAAATAAAATTAAAAGTGAAAAATTACACATCAACCCGAGGTTACTTTTACTTTCTTTGAAATAAAACATTTCCTATTAATTAGAAGCACATACTAGATCTGGATGCCTTATACCTACTGTCAAGCATTCAAATGTTAAATAATTAATGTCTCCCTTTGCAACAGAATTTGGCATAATGCACAGATTGCAGGCATTCAGAACCAATTACAAAGATAGATTTTTTTTTTTAAATCTCTGTTTATACAAAATAACTGTTGTTAAGACAGCATTTGCAGAGGATGTTGTAGGAGCTAATAACATATATATAACTCTTCTTACTGGAAAAGTTACTATGAATTTCTACAGAAAAACTCAAAAATTCTAACAAAAATCATAATGAAAGTCAAGTAGGAAAGCAGAGATTCTTTCCTACATTTTATGGCTCAAAAGAATGGGGATGAAGACTAGTGAAAGATAGACACTGGGTTGTTTTAGAAAGCAAAATTGGTCTGATCCCTTACACTAATAGCCCAAGCTATGTTGGTCTATTTTCTCTGAAATTTTGCCTGAATAGGTTTCAAAGGTCCGAAAATCTACAATTCCTGTCCTCCCAGATATTGAGGATGATTCTTCTAAGCAGACAAATATCTTTTGAATTTAAGCCATAAGTAAAAGAATAGGGCATTTTCTGTCAGATCTCGTTTGGAGGACTTTTTAGTCTAAACTAAATGTAATACATTTCATTATTTTTTAAAAATAATTTTGATTAAAACAAGTTCTGAAGAACTAGACTAATTATTTCAGGGGAAAATGAAAATATTAACATTTTAGAAGTGGCTTAGAATTTTTTTATTATTACACTTTACAACTGAACCACATCCATGACTTGTTTGTAAAGGCTTTGCAAGACTTTTTTTTTGTCAATCAACACAACATTCACACCTTTGTTTTCACTCAAAAAGAGACTATAAACTTCAGATTAGGACTGGAATTGAGTCTGCATATTGCAAAAACTATTTAATAACAATGAAAGCAGAGAAACCAAAGAAAAATAAACACGAACTGCACTGAATTAAAGCAACAAAACTTAAAGGCATAAAGTAATGCCTCAACTCAGCAGTTCCTAAAGCACTGCTACAGGGAGACACGCATTTTTCTGACACCCCGAGTTTCACTGACCTACACGAAACAAGGCCAGTACATTCAGCTATTCAGCTGTCATTGGTTTCAATGGATGCTAAGTATATAAACTCCAGCAACAGGCTCAACCTTCTGATTTGTAAAAAGAGAGTCTCTTCATATTCCATTACATTAGTGTCAAGAGATCTGCTGTTACTTCCCACTACTGAATTACAGTGTGTGCTATTTAAGCATCAGTTGAAATAAAAGTTAAAAGTTAAACACTTTCAGAATAGCTGGGCTTTAAGGCACGAGTCTATAAAAAATTGTCCTGGGACACCAGGTCATGTGAGGTTCCCACAAATCAGTAATTGCACAAAAATTAATCATGTGCGTCCTATTAGCCCACGAAAAACAGTTTTCCTACATGTCAGTGGCATTTACCACAGGGGAAATCCAGGCAAGTTTGTCTGTTGAGAGTGGCTGCCCTGAACTTTAGAAAAGGCAGCAAGCAGTGAGCAGCTAAGCATGATTAAAGAGGAAATAACTTACAATCTAGTAATGAAAATATTTTAGTGCAATTTAATAGATTAACACATCCTCTCAAGAAGACACAAAGCACTGGAAAGCCTCTGCAAGTATAGGATGCAGCACGAGGGCTGTAGCAAACTATCTTACTTGCTTTACAGTGTGAAAAATACAAGTATCTCTATCTGGAAAAAATATGAAGAGCATCTTTAAAAATTATGTCAGCTGCAAATTCTAGTTCATAATTTAACTAGAAAGCCAGGACAACAATGCATAAATTAATTTGGCACCCCTGCAAACAGCTGCAATACCTTTATTTTGAATGTTACACCCCCACACATTTGAAAAGCAAATCAATATCCAGAAGGTCACGCCCATTACCTCCCTTCTACCTTTCTTTCACACTTGCCTTTCAGAAGAGTTGAGCTCATGGATTGCTGCTAACAACTTCACCAGCACCTGCAATTTTCCTGAATCAGTTTCAGAGAAAGTGTCCAAAGTGTAATCTTGTGGGAACGCATCTATTACACCTTCATAGAGGCTGGACTCATCACATTCCTCAGACATAGGATCACGGCTTTTTTCCTATTGAAAATAAAAGGATTAAAATTCCATATCTCCTCTAACATTTTTTTTTAAGATTGCTATATTTTTTATCACAAAGACAAAAGGAGGCATAAAAAGCTGCCACAAAGCAATGTATTATGTGAGCATGAGCATGACAACCTCCCAACACTGGACTGAAAGCAAAGTTTTAAAACACTTACAGGGTTTATTTTAATTTACACTCTCTAATCTAAGACATTGTCTGCAGCTAAGTAGAAAGTTGAAATACTTAAAACTGACAAATGTGTACAACTTCTCTACTTAAACAACCACACAAATGTATTTCCACAGTAAAGACATATCTAAACCTTGGGAATGAGAAGGAAATCAATACACTGTTTATTCTTTCTAAATCCCATAATATCTTATTATGCAACTTTCCAATCATTCACTCTGTTTAGGAAAATACTGTCATTAAGATTCCGTATACTACTGGAAATGAAGAAAAGCTGGCAAGCAAAACTAATAAAATAGCAGAAATACAGGTAATATATTGCTGTACTTAGAACATCAATGTTCCACAGGGAGGAAAAAGCCAGACTACTCAAATGCCAAAACAGTAACAGCAATAAATTACTTGCACATACAGTCCTTTCCATCCCTATATTTAATAAAGGCTTGTGTTTTTGCTTATCAGAAGTTTCTAATGCTTATACTATGGAGTAAAGGCAATGAACTTTACTTAGCAGTGTTGAAAGTTACAGGGATACTGCACTGTGGATATTCCACCAAAGTCATAAAGTAAGTCTTTTAAGAAAGATTTACATTTCCACTCACTTTACTTAGATGTCAGCTAGAGGCCATAGAAGTTACTATTACCAAGTTCTAACTATCATACTAATTACCTATAGGAATAAGAACATTTCTGTATATACAATCCCAGGAGAAGTGGTAATGGAGACGTCTAGTAGCACTGACATCTTGAGCCTGCAGCTCTCAGTGTCATTAAGCTTGAAAAAGCGAAATTATCATGTGGACAGGGAGGTTTTAGAGAAACCAGGAGACAAAGTACATACAGTAATCTCTAGTTAACAGTGTTCTTCATAAAATTCACATTTATATGTATTTTTACAAATATTCAGAGACAAGGTTAAGAGGGAAAATACATTAAGAAAGAGAAAACAGCATAAGGCAATAGGAAACTGGTGTGATACCTTCCCTGAGTACATTCAGATTTCCTAACATTTGTGCTTTTGAAAGCAGACTTCCTAGAGCAAGTTGTATATGAGAGTATAGAAATGACCTTAAGCAATATGCACATTGACCACAGTTTTAGTGACCTGTGTCTGCTGAAATGACTAATGGCAGGCACACACCCCCATGGAAATAGATACCTCTATAGCTTTAAACAGAAGACATGGATGATTGCAAAGTTTTTTCAAAGCTCCTATACATATTAGGTGAGGACTATTTTCTAGCCTGCCTTGTAGACAGGATGTAATAATATGAGAACTAAGCAGTTTTCGATACAATTCAAGTTGCAGCACTGTTGGTCGGCAGAAGATTATGCTCTCCTTTTTGGGGGGCAGAAATTTGTTTATAACCTCCTGTGTTCTTCTTAGAATAAAGAGTCCGGTGAGGCGTGTGAGTTCTGCTGCTCTTTTTACTCCTAATTCCTTCTCATCCTAAAAGAACAAAGCACAAAATTAATTATAATCTTGCATTTCATCAGAACAATGTTCTGTATGATTTAATTAATTAGGTATTTAAATAATGTTTTTAAAGTATGATACCACTTTTTGACATGGGACTCTAATGACCAATTCTTCTTCAATTAGTACCACTGCATTAGCTTAGTTCTATGTCTGGTTTCTAAAGTCTTAAACAAATGAAAATAATGTCCCAGATGACATCCAAGGCTTGAATTATATTCTAGAATTTCTTGAGATGCAGTGAAAGCATGCAGATCTTGCAGTACTGTGGAGAAACTAAGAATGAATGAAGTATTGTCACATGGAGATGCACATGGCATTTTGGGGAATGCAGGTGCTGGAAGCACAATTGTTACCTGATAATTAATAGGCAGCCGAAATGAGGTGATTTTAACATGTGTGTACTCCTTCTGCTCCCTTTGGAAAACAAGTGACTTTATGTCAAATAGGAAGGTGAAAAGCTTCAGCTACTATCAGTAGTCTCAAGTTTCACTTTATAGACTGCAAATTTCACTTTACTATGAATTTTCTTCTATAACTGAATTTTTTAACCAAATACCTCTGTTGCTGAAGGTTCTCTAGATCTGACAATTGGTTCCTCATATATCTTTCTATACGTGGATAAAGAACCAAGTATTCCTGGATTCACAAACTCTATTAATGCATAAAATTCTTGCAAGTCATTTTGGATTGGAGTACCTTGAAAGAGAAAAAAAATTATTCTGGAATTGGTAATTTTTTCTTTAAACTGATAGAAGTACATTGAATGCAGGGTTTAATGTTGAGAATGCATCTTGAAAACAGATGTTTTGTTTCAATGTGAATTATTCAGAGTCCTGAATTGATCTAAAACTTTACCAGGAATAACAAGATACTGTACTCCTATCTAAACAGACTGCAGATCTAATTGTTCTGACAAAAGAATTTTAGAAGTCAAGTTCTAAATCAATTTTATTAAATAACTACAAATGAAAACATTGGGTGCATGCAGAGTCCTGATTCCCTTACAGAAGATCCAAGGCTCCTGGCTTGCCCCTGAAGATTGACAAATTTTGCTTTTATGTAAAAAAAAATTGGGAATAACATGTTTTTACAAGACCTGAGATTTCTTCACTTAATATCCGTTGCCAAAATTCCCACTGATCTCCTGCTGTATTTAGAATATCTTTTTCTTTTACCCCAACCTAGCACTATCAACATAAAAAAATATTAAAAGTAACTATAGATACTAACCAGTAAGGATAATCCTCCTCTCACAAGACAGACTAGTAAGGGCTGTAGTTGTCTTAATAGTGCTATTTTTCAGACGATGTCCTTCATCACAGATTAGGAGGTTAAATTCTACAGCCTGAATTTGATCCAAAGATCGCAATAGCATCTCGTAACTGATTATCATAACTGAATAAAGTGGAGAACTGATGAATTCTTCTACTTTATGGTCCTGCAGGCATAAAGAAAAATACATCGTCCAACTATTTCTTTGGAGATCACATCCTTAAAAATCATCACATTCCTTAAAAATCAGTAACTACAGAAATTTCTTCTCGCATGGCACAAGGTATTTACTATCTCCTTCATGACTTCATTGATTCTTTCCTAATTTGCAAAGGAGATCTGATAAAGCAATTTAGAGTTCTATCACCTCATTAAAAGAAAATTTATTATTCTTGTAAGCCTTCAAATCCTCTGAGACACATTACCATGAAGGTGAAAAGCATGGAGTTCCTGTAACAGCTTCCCAGTGCTGGCATTTGGGTAAGCTTCAAATGAATAATTAAAGCTGAGATAATGGAGAGACACGGATAGCTCCTTGTATATTCAGCCTGGTAATGTCCAGTAGGAAGTTACCACATTCTACCAGAATTCCCTTTGTAGATTTTAATTGAATATTATATTGTTAATATGATATTATATTGGTATTATTTAACCTATTGAATAGGTCCTAAGTATTGGATTGCAGAAGAGCAAAGTTCAGGTTGCTCAGAGCTCAGCTGGGAGGGATTCTGCAGGAAGCTTTCATGGACTCCAAAGGAACTCACAAGTGCTGGGAGTTTTTCAAGAATGCTCTTCTGGAAGCATGAAAATAGTTCATCCCCTTTAAAGATAAGGGAAACAGGTGAAGCAAGAGACCCCCTTGGCTTAACTGCTAGCTTCTGAGTCAAAATCAAAAGCAAAGTGTACCAGCAACAGAAATGTGGATAAATACCTCTTGAGACCTACACGGGCATTGCCAGGGCCTGCAGAGATGCAGGCAGAAAAGCAAAAAGCTCGGCTAGAAATTAATTTAGCCAGAGACGTCAAAAACTGCAGGAAACAGTTCCTTGGGTATACAAAAAACAAGTAGAAACAGAAGGAAAATATTGGCCCACCAATAAACAAGAGAGATGAATTAGTCACAGCACTTTCTTCATCTCTGTCTTCACCAGCAGTGCTGGGTCCCCCACCCAGGGAACAAAAATCCAGGCTGATGCAAATACAGACCCACCAGTGTCAGTGAAAAGTGAGGGGTGAGTTTTACAGGAGCTTGACCCCTATGGATTAATGGGTCCTGGCATTGCCCAGGGGTGTTAAGAGAGCTGTCTGACATCATTGCAAGGCCACTCTGCATAACCTTTGGAGAAGTCGAAGGAGAGCAGAGGACTGGAAGGATAATATCACCCCCATCTACAAGTAGGGCTTAAAGGAGGAACTTAAAGTTATGGAATGAATCTTCATGGGAGCTGTCACAAGTCAGATGAAGCACAGGATTGGGAAAAGCCAATATGAACTCAGTAAGGACAAATTGAGCTTGACAACCCTGATCACCCTCTGTGACAGAG